>JAQQAC010020895.1:4324100-4364945 GCA_029783875.1 Phataginus tricuspis | reverse complement strand
TCATCTCTCTATCATCTATGACTGCTTCCTAGAGGAAGTAGTTTTAAGGAACCTTTGATAATAAGATGCATCCTAACTTCATGGCTTTTAGGATGGGAAAACAAGTTCATCTCAGAATCAATGCTACCCCACGCCTCCTCAGCTACCTGCAGATTGGCTTTGCTGGCCCCCAGAACCCTGGCTTTCCAGAAGCATGCTGCCTTGTCACAGTTTGTAGCCTGTGTCTGAACATTTTTCTCATCTTTAGAAAATATTGTAAGTAACGGATTACATTGCTTCACTCCCCACACCCTTCTAAAATAAACTGAGTAACACAACTCAGTGTATTTTTCTGGAGCAAAATGAAAAATTTGTGTCAGCTTTCAGACTCAGGAGGGCTGTGGATATGTTTATTATCTCATCATGACATGATCCAGCATCAAAGTAGCCCTGGCAGAGAGGGAGGGTGTTGAGGCTGCCTTCTGCTTCCATGCCTAGCCTTCACCATGCTTACCCTCCTTGTTGGGTGAGCCATGGGTCTGCACTGATGAGAATAGAGCCCATGAGAGAAGCTAGAGCAAAGGCTTAATTTTCTGCTTGATTTTCCCCGTTTGCCTGGGGATGCGCTTTACCCCTGACAGATGGATGCTTTGTTTTTCATTGCTGCTCTATTAAAGGGCCACCCCTGGATCCCTATTAAAGAAGTTTTGACTTTTGGACAGAGGTTCATTCAGAAAAAAACTCAGGCAATTCCTCAGGGGAACTTTATTCTTTATTTTTAATGACGGGAGCCTGGAGATTCAATATTCATTTCCCTGACTTTGGAACTTGCCTGAGAAAGGGCTGGGAGGGTGGAAAGGTGATGGCTTATTTTTCTTTTTCGAGTTTTGTGGTGGACAGCTTAGAAGCAGCCCCATACACTGAGGGGCTATGCCTATTCTACACACATGGTTTGGACAAATTAAATTTCTTAGCAAGCTTCTTGGAAATGTGTAAGGAGAGACCCACTTTATTGAGGAGATACTCTGAGCTTTGGAGAAAACAATGTTACATGTCTGAATGAAAGAGAAACTGTTTTGCTGAGATGAAGGGGAAGGCTTTTCTTGAAGCTCTAGAGAGAAGTGAAGTGGAAGAAAGGAGAGGGAGGTGGTGTGAGGCTGGGGGATGACAGGAGACCCTATTGTAGGAGTTTGAATAATTGATGTCATTCTTCTCTCCCATTGGTTTGCATCCCACCCTTGTCATGGCCTCATGGATGGGATGCTGAGTGCTTTTGACCTATCCCTTGACTTTAGGTTTGCCCATTGAACTTGATTTGGCCGATGGGATGTTAGCAGGTAGCTTCAGTAGAGGCTTGACATACTCTTGGGCAGGGATTTTGCTCTTCTGCACTCTTCACTTTTACCATGATGTGCCTTGGGTATTTGCAGGACCAAGAGCACTGAGGGACATACGGAGCAGACCTGGACCCAACCCACAGCTTGTGTCAAGCCCACCCAAGTCTACACTTGATCAGCCAAACTGCAGCCTGTCCATCAGTATGTGATCAGGAAATAAATTCTTTTTGTTGTATTCCAGTGTGTTTGGGATTGGTCATTACACAGCACATTGTGGCAACAGCTGACTAATACAGAAATCTTTTTAACCTCTGAAAGCTTTAGTAAAGCCAATAAACTATGAAATGCTTGAGACAAATGATTTCTTTTAAAAAGTGGAAACTAGTTAAGGTCTGTGCTAATTTCTGAATTACAAGACATTATGAGGGGGAAAGAAGCACTTGGAAGAAAACCGTAGATGAAGAGAGGCCATAGGGAGAGGTTGGAACTTCACGTGGGCATGGAGATTGGGGCTGGGCAAAGTTTTACCAGCTCCTTGAGAGGCACAGATCACCTACCTGACATCCGGTTTAAATAAGTACATAAGCCAGGCACCAAAAATATGGGTTTCTTACTTTAGGATTCTCCCAATAAACAAAATCAGTATGATGTGTGTATGTATATAGGTGTGTGTGTGTGTGTGTGTGTGTATACAGTGTGAGACAGAAGGAAAGAGATCGACTGATTGATTGATTTTAAGGAATTGGCTCACATGATTATGGAGGCCAGTAAGTCCAAAATCTGCAGCGTCGGTCAGCAAGTTGGAGACTCAGGGAAGAGCTGATGTTGCAGTTCAAGTCCAAAGGCCATCTGCTGGCAACATTCCCTCTGCTTGGCAGAAGTCAGTCTTTTGTTCTATTCAGGCCTTCAAGTGATTGGATGGGGCTGCCTACATTATACAGAACAATCTACTTTACTCAAAATGCATCAGTTTATCCAAAAGCACTAAAAGAAACATCTAGAAAGTTTCACCATATATCTGGGCACTGTGGCTCAACCAAGTCGACACATAAAATAAGCCACCCCAGTGGGTTTTAATCTTTCTCTGGCTCTGAGAGAAGGAAACCTATTCTCTCCATGTTGGTATGTTGTCAGTTACCAATAAGACAGCTATCATTCAACCAGAGTGCTTTCATCCACCTCTTGATTTTATCCCAGTGGAAGGACTGGGGCTATTGTTTGGGAAATTTTGGATTGGAGCCACTGAATTCACAAATGAAAAAGCTGTCACATGGGTTTCAAAATAAAGGACTGCCTTGAATTTAAGCCTGTGTGAAAGGGGTATCCTTTGACCAAAACTGTTGCACGAAGGGTATCTTGAGTCAGTACTGGACTGTATGATAACTGGACCAAGGATCCCTCTGGCAAGCTGTGGAGAGTTGCCGAGACTGTAAAAAGGGGCACACTTGTCAATTTCTTACCATATCCATTACTCTCGCAATATGACTTTGCAGCTCTTTCCATCCAGAGGGGAGTCTTGAATTTCCGTATCCCTTAAATCTGGCTGTTTGACTTCCCTTAGCCAGTAAGTGAAGTTGAGGAGGTGGTGGGCCAGCTCTAGACCTGTGCCTCAAGAGGCCCTGCATGCTCTGCTTGCTTGCTTCATCTCTCCACCCCAGCTGTGTAAGCTGCCAGGTCTAACCTACTGGGCGATGAGAGGCCTAACACCCCCGAGCCAAGTTGTTGCAGCTGAGGCCCACACATGTGAGAAAGCCCCACAGGATCAGTAAAGCTGCTTTGCAATGGCTGCAGACACGTGAAGGCATCCAGTTGTGACCAGAAGAACCACCCAGCTGAGCCTGGCCTAAATTTCTGACCCACATGACTGGGAGCTAAATACGTTGTTACTGTTTTAGAGAAATGTGTACGGACCTGTAGCTAATTGCTACACTGGCCTTTAGGAGGCCCACCAATGTCTTCCAAGGGCATAGTGGGTGGGTCACCATTTTGGTCACATCAGGCTGTTCACAGGCTCCCATCACTAACTAACCTGATGTCTCTTTAGGAAGAGATGGAAAAACTCCTTTGTTACTACACTTTATAAGGAAAAGAGGAAAGTAGCAAAGCAGTTACTTCAGCCCTCAGTGTCTATCACTGATCCGAGGGCCAGAATTAGTAGTTTATCTGGTACCACTCTCTCGACACTGCATCCCCTTTCCTGACTCTTCTGTTGCTTTTTCTATTGAAGCAGCTGCTCCCCAGCTTCTGGTATGTCTGTTTCAAAGTTGGTACTGTTTCACAAAAGGCAGACTCCAGAAACAAAGAATTTCCATGTCTTTACTGTTCAGCTAGTTTCTGAGCCATCCGGGAAGCTTTGGGAACCTGTGCCCGCGTTGCTGTAAATGGGAAATGAGCGGACACAATATGATAAAATTGCCCCAAATTGGGAAGATTAATGTAAGGATGTAGGATGGATGGGAGCAAAAACCGTAATCAGGAACAATGGCAAGAGATGAATGGAGGAAAATGAGAACTCCCTGGTGGAGACCAGAGCCTGGTCTCACTGTTCCATCCCCCACAGATTCCTCTCCCCCAGGCTTCCAAGCTGATTTTGTTTATCAAACACTTGCCTCTGGCTTCCTGTCACCACCCTCCCTACCACAGGGCTGGTGAGCTTGCAGGTGCACCAGTCCCCCTGCGCTCTGGGCAGCCCAGACCCATATGTTTCTCAATGGAAGGACGATGCAAACCCAGGCTGACTCCGCGCTGGCCTGCACACCCTCTCCCAGTCACCCTGATTACTCTTGGAATCCACATCCTGCGTCCACAAGGTGTCCTTTGTGTGAATTCAAGGCTGGTGTACCGGCATTGTCTGTTAGATTGTGAGCCAGTAAACTTGTTTTAATCTCAACCCCATGAGGGAGGGAGAGGGCATAATGAGGCAGTCTGCAACCATGGTCACCACAGAAAGAAGTGGGATGGAGGCAGGGAGTGAGGAATTCTCTTTTTGAGGCATTTCTGTATTTGGAGAGTCCCGAACTTAATGACTTTTTAAAGTTAGAACTAGATTCCTCCAAAGAGAATTTCTCACATGCTAATAGTAATTTTGAGGTGAGGCCTGGCTTCTTGGCTCTCTCGCTCACTTGCACTGGGTCAGCCACCTTTACTATGCTCAACTCACTCAGATGAGGAACCAGCGTGTATGCAAAGACGGGAGGCTGCTACTAGACTGAGAGAATACGCTCAGTCTGATATTTGTACTTCTTCTTTTGCAAATTGGTTATTTTAAGCTATTTGCCCTAATATTCTTTGGGGTAAACTGATTTGTAAAGACTTAATATGTGCTCACTGTTATTTTCATACTGTAAACTACACCTAATTGGCAACACCAATTAATAGGAAAATCTTGTTAGTTCAGTTATCTTCAAATATGAAAATTACCAACCAATTGTCTCTCCTCTATGTTGCACATCTTTTTTTACCTGAATTGAATTTTACTTTTAGCTTTGTGCATGTGTGTTTTAATCATTCAGAAAAACTTAAACTAAATGTAATCAAGTTTATCTCTTCCTTCATAGTGCTTTCTTTTAACGCACAAACAAAACTTCCCTAGCCAAGATCATATGGATCTCTACTATTGTATTGTAGTGTTTTCTCTTACATCTAACTCTTGAAGGCAGCTGGAATTTATTTGGGAATCTACTGTAAGGTAGGGGTATAACTTTATTTTTCAGAAATGGCATTTGAGTGCTTTGAAAGGGTCATAGTTCCAAACCTCCTGGAAAAGCATCAGGAAAAAGTTGCCCCCCACTTTGGCATCTTGAGAGACTGAGTCAAAATACATTCTGTGCTCCACTGAGCTGGAGCATCTCCTTGCAGGTGGATCCAGGTGGAAACCCAGCTATTGATTGATAGCATGTTGCCTCTCCAGGCCATTCCACTAGATCAGGATCTCAGAGAACAACTGTAGGGGGATGACTATAAATTTATCACCCACCCAAGACCCTTTTGAGAATGAAAGGAGCACCATGAAGAATTATGCAAGGACTACAGGCATAAACTGGGGTTTTTCCCAGGCAAATTGGAATGTTTTGTTGCCCTACCTGCAGGGCACAGGCTCCCCCTCCTTTTCTGATTAAGGGTTGCTGTCTCATCCATGCAGTGGCAGTGATGTATCAGTAACTCACGTTACTGGAGCCCAGATTCTGGGTGAGCAAAAGCTGACTGGCCAGAACCTTTGAAAATAAATATTTGTCTCTTCCCAGAGAGGGAGTAGGAGCAGGAGAGAATTGAAGATGAATCAACATATGTGCATTAGGCTATATGGTATTCCCTAGAGAAAGGAATCTTGCTTGAAAGGAAAGATGCTTGAAAAAATCCCTTCAGAAGGAATGTTGGCCAGTGGTTAGTTACATAGGAGATCGACAGGCATTTTGATGAACTAATTTATGTACTTCTGGATTCTGCTAATACTGAGTATAGTAATTCATTTCCTAGGACAAGAATGGCCTCATTTTTTAGGTAAAGGATGGTCCTAGTCAGTTTTTAGAAAGAGGTGATAGCCATAAAGATTTCCCTGCTTCCTGTTTCTTGTTTTTGAGCACGAGAGCACAGGGGCCACACATGCAGAGACTGGATTGGCTATTGAGGGGAATTTGAACACTGCCATAATCTTCTGCAGGTTTGAGAAGCAATGTGATTGTTTGGGTTTTTCTGAAGAAATGTTGCTATCCGTTGCTGTGTGTGTGTGGCATTATGCCCCTGCTGCTTCGTTTATAGGGAGTGTGTCATTGTATTCTTTCTGCTTTCACTTGATTGGAGTGTAAATGAATGAAGAAAGAAGTATGTGGTGGGACCAGGTCCCTGCTTTGAAAGACATCCACTTCACTGGCAGTTAAAAAACACTTTTCTGATTGAATGAGAATATATAGGACAAGATTTTTCATGCCAGTTGGCCAGGTAGAGGAAATTGATCTAGAAGTTAGCTTTTCTGCCCCAAGATACACTATTCAGGGTTTATGTGTTGCTTCAAAGGGTAAAATTGGAAAGTGAGCACTCTATGAAGAGCTAATGGCTCCATGAAGAACAGAGGGTTATTGGTCTCATATGGCCTGCTGGGACAAATCGTCGCAACAGCACATATTAATTTTCTTAAAGTTCTGGAGGTCAGAAGCCTGAAACCGTCTCATGAGGCTAAAGTCAGGGTGTCAGCAGTGATGGTGACTTCTGGATGCTCTGAGGGGAGAATCCATTTCCTTGTCTTTCAGCTTCTAGGGGTGCCTGCGTTCCTTGGCTTGTGTCCCCTCCTGTCCGCAGAGTGCGTCACTCCCACCTCTGCTTTCATCATCACATCACCTTTTCTGATTCAGACTCTAAGGCCTCCCTCTTCTAAGGACCATTATGATTCCATCTCTGTCCACCCAGATAGTCCAGGATAATCTCCATTTCAAGGTCCTTAATCATATCTACTCAGTCCCTTTTGTGATGTAAGGTAACAGCCACAGGTTCCAGGGATTAGGATATGGACTAGCCTACCACCAAATCACTTGATCAGCCTTTTGGAAAATAAACTCTACGTTCAGTCAAAGCCAGTCACTCCAAATAATCTATTTCTGTCAAGACAGTGATGATGTCTTTGAACTTGACAATGAATTTTCTCACTTATGAGGGGGAAATTGGATGCAGGAGGGCCCCAGAGTAGCCCTTCTTGGCAGCTCCTAAAAGACTGAGCACTTGAAAAGCCAGAGGACATATTGACGGAGGTAGAGGACATGTACACAAGCATATGGCACCATGGGGTAACATGTCAGGAGGATGTTTATGAAAAACAAACTCCCAATATCATATGAGTTATAGATCATGGAGAGAGCAGTGGAAAACAGGGCACAGCATCATAGAAGGTAGCCCAAGGGAAGCAGCCAGATGGAGGCACTCTGAGCTACTGGGGGGAGACCTGCTGCTTCATCCAGAACACAGCTGGTGGGGTTTTTCAGAGGTACTGGCTGATTGGCTTTCTCTTCCAGCTTTAGAGCACTAGTGTTTCTTCTTGCATTTTGCCACTTGTTCCACTGTCTGCAGATATATAGGCAGTTTTGTATAAACTGTGTCAGAGGGAATTTCACAACTGTCTTTGCTTAGTCTACAGCCAGCAGAGTGGAGGACAGCATGACTGGGCCCTTCCACCCCACTGATGCTGTCAGGTGCACAGAGCAGGCTTTGGGGATGACCAAGGAGGGACAGCGTAGGCCTGCTGCCTTGATGGGGAGGACCTGGAGGATCTGCAAGTCCAGGGAGAGCACAGAAAGCCCAGATCCTTCCCAGATAAAGATACAGGAAATGTAAAGCCACTGTGGAAAACAGTATGGAGGTCCTGAAAGATTAAACATTGAAATACCATATGATCCAGTGATTCTACTTCTGGGTATATATCCAAAGGAAGTGAAATAGTTACTATCTTAAAGAGTTGCCTGCACCCCCATGTTCATTGTGCAGTTACACATAAGTGGAACAATCTAAGTGTTCACTGCCCAGTAGGTAAAAAGAATGTAGCATATATACACAATGGAATATTACCCATAAAAAGAAGCAAATGTTGCCATTTGTGACAACACGGGTAAATGTTGAGGGCATTATGCTAAGTGAAACAAGTCAGAAAAAGAAAGACAAATACTACATGATCTCACTTTCATGTGGGATCTTAAAAAAAACTAACTCATAGATACAGAGAACAAATTACTGGTTGCCAGAGGTAGGGGTGGGGAGTGGATGAAATGGGTGAAAGTGGTCAAAAGGTACAATTTCCAGTTATAAAATAACTAAGTCCTGGGGACATAATGTACAGCATATGATTATAGTTAACAATACTCTCTTGTATATTTGAAAGATCCTAGGAGAGCAGATACTGAAAGTTCTTATCGCAAGAAAAAGAAATGTAACTACAGGTAGTGATAGATGTTAATGAGACTTACTGTGGTGATCATTTTGCAGTATATACACGTATTGAATCATTACATAGTACAATTGAAGCTAATATAATGTCATATATATATATTATATCTCAATTTAACAAAACAGGAGATGTGGTTATGAGCAGGAAGAAAGCCCCCAAGACCTTGAATATAAGATCCCATTTGGAGCATAAAAGAGCATCCTGGGAGAGCTGACAGAGGATGACCGAGTGGGTGCTCCCCCTCTGTCTTCTTCCATGCTTCCACCAGAATCACACACATGACCTTTTTGATCATGCAGGTAGACTCATGGTCATGATTCAACATACGGCATCAGGAAAATACTACTTCCTAAGTAGGCAGGGCGAGAGATGGACAGTCTAGGAGATATGGATTCTAGTCTGAATCTCTCTTATTTAGACCCCAAACCTCTATGGATCATCTGTGAAATGAAAGCTTTATCTTAATTAGTAGTTTTCAATATTTGGGGGGTGTCAGGGTCTCCTTCAGGAATCCCCTTCAGGAATTGCACTTTTTAATTGAAAGATTACATAAACCATAGCATCCTGCCTGCATCCTACCAAAAACATACACTCCAAGAAAAGGACGTGAGTGCTGGGGGAGGATTTCAAGGAAGCCCAAATGAAGGAGTGGGGAATATGAGACTGGAAAAAGGGAGAAGACAGTAAATTGTATGCTAACGAGCAGGGCTGCCTCAGCAGGTAAGAGGGGCTCCATTCCACCGGAGACCCCTGAAGAATGCTTCTCAAAGTGCGGGCCCTGGACCAGCAGCATGGGCATCACCTGGGTGACTGTTAGAAATGCAGTTTCTCTACTACCCTCCCCAGACCTACTGAGCAGAAATTCTGGTGATGGGTCTCAGCAATCCATGTTATTCCAGCCTTCCAGATGATTCTTGCGCACACTGAAGTTTGAGAGCCACTGGTATAAATCATGCCACAGAAATTGTCCCATTGAGAGGTTGAGGGATGGGGAGGCTGGAGTGATCATCCATCAACTCTCTCCTCTTATTGGTTGAAGTTTCTTGATGACCTGGATCCCTCAGGACTCTGGACCTCCCTGTGCACAGTCTGAGTTCACTGCCCCAGTGCTAGAGAACGCTCTCAGGCAGAGAAGCTGAAAGGTACGGTGCTTCAGGTGGGATACTGCCAGTGTACGCAGGAAGGTAAAGTCAAGAGGTTATCTGAGGAGCTCTGGATTGGACAACAGCACAGTTTTCTACACATACTAAGAATCCAGTGGCATCTGTACATATTTACAAATAGAGGGGCACTTGGTGTGTGCATACGTATACTCATTAGATCTATGGCTGGGCCTAGTTACATGTGGAGAGGGAACTTATACTCCTTGCTTATTTGAATTGGTAGAGTTGGCACATCTATGGATTTCCCCGCCACGTGATGTGTAATAACATAATTTTGCCTTGTTACCCACACTGTAATTTGGGTGGAAAGACATAAATTTAATGTTTCTGTGAAAAATGACTCAAGAAAAAGTCGTCATCTCGTGCTGGTCATGTAGTGGAGAAAAGGTAAAAGTTCTCAGCTAGACAGGAGAAATGCTGGAAGAGAAATCATAGATAACGCTGTCATCTCTGTGGTATTTGGGGTGTTGTTTGCACAAAGGTGTTGGACTGTGGCTTGTCCAAGTCTATTGCACTGAATCCTTAATTGTTTTCACTGATCTCTTTTTATAGCACAGAGCAGGAGTTTGGCAAAATTAGGCAGGGTCCCAGCTCAGAAAGCTGGCGTACAAGACACAGCCCTTGTCTCAATAGAACTAAATTGCCAAGTGGGAAACAGAGACAGTTGCCTGGTTCAAGCCATGTGGTAAAGGTTACGTGAAGGTAGGTAGGCATTCAGATATTGCGGACTCCCCTGGTAGGACATGGTCCAGGCTTACAATTCTACCACAAATTTCTAACCCTCCCGCTGGGAGGTGGGGTGGTCCTGTCGCAAGGCTGGATAGTAGAGGAAGGGACCGGTGCGGTGCTCTCGTTGCCTCGCGTCACACCTGTGTCTCTACCTGCGGAGGCAGATTGCGTACTCAGGCGCTACGCCAGAGTTCGGAGTGCAGAGGCTCAGTGGGGAGTTTCAGCTGAGAAAGGGAAAGGGAGGAAGCAGGACTGGGTGGAGGAGCCGTCAGACCCCAGAGCCTGGCAAAGCCTATTCCAGCCAGGACTGCTCAGTAGAGGAGTCTGTGCTGGGTGGAAATGTCTGGGCCCTTCTTTTGTCACTGCGTTGCTCAGTCACTGGCTGGGCACTGCCCCAGAAGAACATGCACCTGGATTGATAATCAGGGCGGACACTGAGGAGTTAAAGCTGGAGGCTGCCAGCAGGACCAGGGACATAGTTTTCAGGGCCTAGCGAAAAGTGAAAATTGGGCCCCTTATTCATAAGTTCCTACGAATGTTAAGATGGTGGTGGCAGCATAGCCTTAAGCCAAGTGTGGGGCCCTTCTAACTCTGGGGCCCTCGGCAACTGCACAGGTCTCATGCCCACGAAGTCAGCTCTGGCTCTAGCTCACACCTGGCATGGCCTGTTCTGTCTTGAAGGGATCTGAGTGTGCACTCTCACTTTCCCACATATCAGGACTTTCTGTGAAGTCACACAAGGAAATTCAGCCTGTTCTTCAGTGCCACTGCAGGTGTGGGGCTGTTAACACTTCTGAGGCAGCCTTCAGCCAGTGGAGGGATTATTCTGAGGTGTATTCTACGTGGTTCCTTGGAGGCATCCCAGAGAGACCGGGCTGCAGTTGCCCACAGTGGTAATGAGCTCAATGAAATGCACCTTATGGGCTCTCCCTCCTTCCCTGTCCCACCGCCAGCACTCTCACCCTGGCTTCCTAGGAGCATCTCCCAAACAAGCCGCCTGCACCCAAGTCCTTGTCTCGGCTCTAAAATACATGCCCTTATTCAGGACTCTCTCAAGAGCTGGTGCCCCTGGCTGAACAGAGAGAAGGAAGAAGCTGATGTTATTCACAAAGTAAATGATTTTTCTCAAATTTGTGGAGGAACACATTTAGAGAAGTAACTTTTGAGTATTAAATAGCCAACATCCATTACTGGAGAAATGAGGCCATCATTGCTTTGGCTAAAACAGGGATCTCACCCACCTTCTCGGTCAGACACCCACATACTTATGGCTGGTCATCTTTGAGACTAGGGATAATCTTAGATTGAAGCATTATTGCTAATGTCCCCTCTGTGTAATGGGAGAATAATGTTCTCTCTAGAGAGTGGAAATTGACATGAGTCCTTTCCAGTAAAGACCCTGAGTTGGTTGTATGATGTCTATCTCTAACTTGCAGAATGAAAGAGGGAAATTTCTAAAGAGCTGTTAAAGTTAGGGCTCCCCTAGCCTAATTTTCTCCAAGTTTTATTGACGTATAATTGACATATAACATTGTATTAATTTTAAGTGTATAACATAACAATCTGATATTTGTGTATATTGCAGAATGACCATCACAGTAAATCTAGTTAATATTTAACATCGATCACTTCACATGGTTCTAATTTTTTTCCTTGTAATGAGAACTTTTAAGATCTACTCTTAGCAACTTCAAAATATACAATACATATTGTTAACTGCAGTAACCATGGTATACATTATTTCCCATGGTTTTTTATCTTATAAGTGGAAGTTTTTACCTTTTGACCACCTTCACCCATTTTGCCCACCTTACCCCACCTATCTCTGGCAACCACTTATTTATTGTCTTTCTGTGAATTGGATATTTTTAGGTTCTGTATATGTGAGAACATACAATATTCATCTTTCTCTGTATGACTTATTAGCATAATGCCCTCAAGTTTCATCCATGTTGTCACAAATTGTAGCATTTCCTTCTTGTTTATGAATGAATAATATTCCATTGGACGTAGTTAGTTGATCCTTGAACAACATGGGTTTGAACTTCATGAGTCCACTAACACATGGATTTTTTTTTTATTAAGGTATCATTGATATACATTCTTATGAAGGTTTCACAAGAAAAACAGTGTGGTTACTACACTCACCCCCACCATGGAGTCCTCTGCCACTCTCCACTGCAGTCACCATCCATCAGCGTAGCAAGATGCCACAGAGTCCCTACTTGTCTTCTTTGAGCTACACTGTCTTCCCCGTGACCTCACACATACCATGTGCCCCAATCAAGATAACCCACAATTCCCTTCTCCCACACTCCATACCCACCCTCTTCTTTGGAGAAGTGTCTGTTCAGATCCTCCGCCCATTTTTTAATAAGGTTATTTGCTTTTTGGTTGTTGAGGCATGTGAGTTCTTTATATATTTTGGATGTTAATGCTTTGTTGGATATGTTGTTTACGAATATATTCTCCCATACTGTAGGATGCCTTTTTGTTCTGCTGATGGTGTCCTTTGCTGTACAGAAGCTTTTTAGTTTGATGTAGTCCCATTTGTTCATTTTTGCTTTTGTTTCCCTTGCCTGAGGAGATGCGTTCAGAAAAAAGTTGCTCATGTTTATATTCAAGAGATTTTTGCCTATGTTTTCTTCTAAGAGTTTAAGGTTTCATGACTTACATTCAGGTCTTTGATCCATTTCGAGTTTACTTTTGTGTATGGGGATAGACAATAATCCAGTTTCATTCTCTTCCATCTAGCTGTCCAGTTTTGCCAACATCAGCTGTTGAAGAGGCTGTCATTTCCCCATTGTATATCCATGGTTCCTTTATCATATATTAATTGACCGTATATGCTTGGACTTATATCTGGACTCTATTCTGTTTCATTGGTCTATGGGTATTTTCTTGTGCCAGTTCCAAATTGTGTTGATTACTGTGGCTTTGTAGTAGAGCTTGAAGGCAGCGAGCATAATCCCCCCAGCTTTATTCTTCCTTCTCAGGATTGCTTTGGCTATTTGGGGTCTTTTGTGGTTTTGTATGAATTTTAGAACTATTTGCTCTAGCTCATTGAAGAATGCTGTTGGTATTTTGATAGGAATTGCATTGAATCTGTAGATTACTTTAGGCAGGATGGCCATTTTGACAATATTAATTCTTCCTATCCATGAGCACATGATGTGTTTCCATTTATTGGTATCTTTTTAAATTTCCCTCATGAGTGTCTTGTAGTTTTCAGAGTATAGGTCTTTCACTTCTTTGGTTAGGTTTATTCCTAGGTATTTTATTCTTTTTTTGATGCAACTGTGAATGGAACTGTTTTCTTGATTTCTCTTTCTACTAGTTCATCGTTAGTGTATAGGAATGCAAGAGATTTCTGTGTATTAATTCTGTATCCTGCAACTTAGCTGAATTCAGATATTAGATCCAGGAGTTTTGGAGTGGATTCTTTAGGGTTTTTTATGTACAATATCATGTCATCTGCAAACAGGGACAGTTTGACTTCTTCCTTACCAATCTGGATGCCTTTTATTTCTTTGTGTTGTCTGACTGCCATGGTGAGGACCTCCAGTACTATTTTGAGTAGAAGTGGGGAGAGTGGGCATCTTGTCTTGTTCCCGATCTTAAAGGAAAAACTTTCAGCTTCTTGCTGTTAAGCATAATGTTGGCTGTGGGTTTGTCATATATGGCCTTTATTATGTTGAGGTACTTGCCCTCTATACCCACTTTGTTGAGAGTTTTTATCATGAATGGATGTTGAATATTGTCAAATGCTTTTTCAGCATCTATGGAGATGATCATGTGGTTTTTGTACTTCTTTTTGTTGATGTGGTGATGATGTTGATGGATTTTTGAATGTTGTACCATCCTTGCATCCCTGGAATAAATCCTACTTGATCATGATGGATGATCTTTTTGATGTATTTTTGAAATCAGTTTGCTAATGTTTTGTTGAGTATTTTTGCATCTATGTGCAGCAGGGATATTGGTCTGTAATTTTTTTTGTCATATCTTTGCCTGGTTTTGGTATTAGAGTGATGTTGGCCTTGTAGAATGAGTTTGGGAGTATTCCCTCCTCTTCTACTTTTTGGAAAGCTTTAAGGAGGATGGGTATTAGGTCTTCACTAAATGTTTGATAAAATTCAGCAGTGAAACCATCTGGTCAAGGGATTTTGTTCTTAGGTAGTTTTTTGCTTACCAATTCAATTTAATTGCTGGTAATTGGTCTATTCAGATTTTTTGTTTCTTCCTGGGTCAGCCTTGGAAGGTTGTTTTTCTAGAAAGCTGCCCATTTCTTCTAGGTTATCCAGTTTGTTAGCATATAGTTTTTCATAATATTCTTTCATAATTCTCTGTATTTCTGTGGTGTCTGTAGTGATTCTCCTTTCTAATTTCTGATTCTGTTTATGTGAGTAGACTCTCTTTTTTTCTTGATAAGTCTGGCTAGGGGTTTACCTATTTTGTTTGTTTTCTCAAAGAATCAGCTCTTGGTTTCATTTATTCTTTCTATTGTTTTACTCTTCTCAATTTTATTTATTTCTGCTCTAATCTTTATTATGTCCCTCCTTCTACTGACTTTGGGCCTCATTTGTTCTTCTTTTTCTAGTTTCATTAATCATAATTTTAGACTGTTCATATGGGATTGTTCTTCTTTCATGAGGTAGGCCTGTATTGCAATATACTTTCCTCTTAGCATGGCCTTCGCTGCATCCCACAAATTTTGTGGTGTTGAATTATTGTTGTCATTTGTCTTCATATATCGCTTGATCTCTGTTTTTATTAGGTCATTGATCCATTGGTTATGTACGAGCATGTAATTAAGCCTCCATGTGTTTGTGTACTTTTTCATTTTCTTTGTGTAATTTATTTCTAGTTTCATACCTTTGTGATCTGAGAAGCTGGTTGGTATAATTTCAATCTTTTTGAATTTAATGAGGCGCTTTTTGTGGCTTGGTATATGATCTATTCTTGAAAATGTTCCATGTGCACTTGAGAAGAATGTGTATCCTGTTGCTTTTCGATGGAGTGTTCTGTAGATATCCGTTAGGTCCATCTGTTCTAATACATTGTTCAGTGCCTCTGTCTTCTTACTTATTTTCTGTCTAATTGATCTGTCCTTTGGAGTGAGTGGTGTGTTGAAGTCTCCTAAAATGAATGCATTACATTCTATTTCCCAGTTTAATTCTGTTAGTATTTGTTTCACATATGTAGGTGAACCTGTATTAGGTGCATAGATATTTATAATGGTTATATCCTCTTGTTGGATTGACCTCTTTATCATTATGTAATGTCCTTCTTTGTCTCTTGTTACTTTCTTCGTTCTGAAGTCTGCTTTGTCTTATACAAGTATTGCAACTCCTGCTTTTTTCTCCCTTTTAGTTGCATGTAATATCTTTTTCCATCCCTTTACTTTCAATCTGTATATGTCTGTGTGTTTGAAGTGAGTCTCTTGTAGGCAGCATATAGATTGGTGTTGTTTTTTATCCATTCAGTGACTCTGTGTCTTTTTTTTTCTTGCTGTCATTAATGTACAATTACATGAACAACCTTATGGTTATTAGACTCCCCCTATTTTCAAGTCCCCACTACATACCCCATTACAGTGACTCTGTGTCTTTTGATTGGTGCATTCAGACTATTTACATTTAGGAGGATAATCAATAGGTATGTACTTATTGCCATTGAAGGCTTTAGATTCGTGCTTACCAAAGGTTCAATGGTAATTCCCTTACTATATAACAGTCTAATTTAACTCACTTGGTATGTTATTACAGACACAACCTAAAGGTTCTTTTTTTTCCCTCCTTTTTCTGACTCCTCCATTATTTATATATTAGGTATCATATTCTGTACTCTTTGTTTATCCCTTAATTGACTTTGGGGGTAGTTTATTTGATTTTGCATCTGCTTAGTAATTAATTGTTTTACTTTCTTTACTCTGGTTTTGTTTCCCATGATGACAGCTATTTACCCTTAGGAACACTTCCATCTATAGCAGTCCCTCCAAAATACAGTGTAGAGGTGGTTTGTGGGAGGTAGATTCTCTCAGCTTTTGCTTATATGAAAATTGTTTAATCCCTTCTTCAAATTTAAATGATAATCTCATTGGGTAAAGTATTCTTGATTTGAGGCCCTTCTGTTTCATTGCATTAAATATATCATGCCACTCCCTTATGGCCTGTAAGGTTTCTGTTGAGAAGACTGATGATAGCCTGATGGGATTTCCTTTGTATGCAATCTTTTTTCTCTCTCTAGCTGCTTTTAAAAGTCTGTCTTTATCCTTGATCTTTGCCATTTTAATTATTATATGTCTTGATGTTGTCTTCCTTCGGTCCCTTGTGTTGGGAGATCTGTGCACCTCCATGGCCTGAGAGACTATCTCCTTCCCTCGATTGGGGAAGTTTTCAGCAATTACCTCCTCAAAGACACTTTCTATCCCTTTTTCTCTCTTCTTCTTCTTTTGGTACCCCTTTAATGAGAATATTGTTGTGTTTGGATTGGTCACACAGTTCTCTCAATATTCTTTCATTCCTTGAGATCCCTTTTTCTCTGTGTGCCTCAGCTTCTTTGTATTCCTCTTCTATAATTTCTGTTCTATTTACCATCTCTTTTACTACATCTAATCTCCTTTTAAATTCCTGCGTTGTATTTTTCCTTTCAGATGTGGAATTTCTTAATGATTGAATCTCCATCCTAAATTCGTCCCTGAGTTCTTGAATATTTTTCTGTACCTCCATGAGCATGTCTGTGATTTTTATTTTGAACTCTCTTTCAGGAAGATTATTGAGTTCAGTTTCACTAGGTCCTTTTTCTGGTGTTTGTGAGATTTTGGTTTGAACCAGGTTCCTTTGACGTTTCATATTTGTATGTGGCACCCTCTAGTGCCCAAAAGCTCTAGTCTATGGAGCTTCTAACCCTCTGGAGTGATGGCAGTGGCCACAGGGGAGTGGCGCTGGAGCCTGGTGGGAGGAAAGAGCTGTTTCCTGCTTCTTGGCTGCAGTGACTGTCTCCACTGTCAGAGCCAGTGGGACGGGCACACTGGTGTGTAAGCCTCTGTGCTTTGTGTTTGTTGCTGCCATAGGTGGGGCCTCCCTCTGGCTAGTGTGATGCTAGGGCAGGGACAGCCAGTTTGCGAACCGATGCTGGCAGGCCAGGAGGAAGGTGCATCAGTCTGTGGTCACATTGGGGGGCCTTGGAGCTGTGTAGCCAGCTACAGGGATGGAGCGCCCAAAGCTCCTGAAAGTTCCCAACCTGCTGGGCACAGAGCACCCATACAACCTTGTCCACCTATCCCTTCTCCCAAGCAGAAAGCTCCGTGCAATCCCTGTTCCTTCAGCAGCCCTCTCGCTGCTAGGAAGCCTCTCAGACCACCCCTTTCCTTTGTCCCAGAGGTGAATGTCGATCCCTGTCCTCTACAAATGGTTGGATACTCAGTCTCTCTAAGTCTTCCACCTGTCTTAGCTTTCCAACCCAACTAACCTCCAGAACACCATGCAATGTAGGTTTGTGCTTCCAAAGTAGGTCTCCAGGGCTGGGTGTTCAGCAGTCCTAGGCTTCCACCCCCTCTCTTCTCCATTTGTCTTCCTCCAGCCAGTGAGCTGAGGTGGGGGAAGGGCTTGCATCCCACTGGATCAAGGCTTTGGTACGTTATCCTGTTTTGTGAGGTCTGCTCTGTTCTCCAGGTGTATGCAGTCTGGTGCAGCCTTCTTTCCTGTTGCTGTTTTAGGATTAGTTGTATTAACTATATTTTCATATTATATATGGTTTTGGGAGGAGTTCTCTCTCTTTCCTCTCACACCAACGTCTTTAATTCTACTAGCACACATGGATTTTTTTCTGTAAATATATTGGAAACATTTTTGGAGATTAGAAACAGGTTGAAAAACTTGCAAACTGTGTACTCTAGAAATATTGAAAAAGTAAGAAAAAGATAACATGAGTGCATAAAATATATGCATATACTTGTCTATTTTATCACTTACTACCATAAAATATACACAAATATATTATAAAAAGTTAAAATTTATGAAAACTTACACAAACACAGACGGTACATTGTGCATTTTAAGTTGAGAGAAATGTAAACAGTACATATAACATACAAAATATGTGTTAATTGACTATGTTATTGGTAAGGCTTCTAGTCAACAGTAGGCTTAGTTGTTAAATTTTGGGGGAGTCAAAAGTTATATGCAGATTTTTGACTGTGTAGGTCAATGCCCTTAGCCCCCAGATTATTCATTTCTTTATCCGTTCGTCCATCAGTGGACATTTAGGTTATTTCCATGTCTTAACTATTGTAAAAATGTGGCAAATGAATGTGTGGGGTGCAGGTATCTTTTGGAGTTGCGTTTTCATTTCCTTTGGATATATTCCCAGAAGTTCAATATACTAGATATTATGGTATCTCCATTTTTAATTTTTTGAAGAATCTTCATACTGTTTTCCATAGCGGTGGCATCAATTTGTATTCCCACCAACAGTGCATGAGGGTTCGTTTTTCTCCACGTTCTTGGCAATACTTGTTACCTCTTGTCCTTTAGATGACAGCTCTTCTGACAGGTGTGAGGTAATCTCTTACTGTGGTTTTGATGTGAATTTCCCTGATGATTGCTCTGGGTTAATTTTTATTTTCAAGTGTGTGTGTATGTTGACATTCACCTGCCAGTCGAGTTTTAAGGTGAACACTATTATTCATAATAAAGATACAGGTTACAGAGAGTGGGGCTGGGTTCATGCTAGAGAAATGAGGGAGTTTTTATTGTAAATTATTTTGGGGACTGTGGTGGGTTCTGTGATGAGATCCACCTTATGAAAGCCTAATTCTTCTGGCTTCTAGAAGTGCAGTTGGGCAGACAACCCTCAGCTCTAAGCCCATTTGGGGATTGGCTGGCTCAAGGTCCGCCCTCCTTCTAGAGGAAGCCTGCTTCCAGTGATTGGTCAATGTCGGATATGAAGGCCTGGCCCCTCACCCCTCAGGAGTCAGCTCTGGGGGCCACTTGAACACCAGAGCTCTTGTGGGATCGGCTGAGGCCTTTGTTGAAACTGCATTTCAGCTCAGCTTTTCGCTCTGCTCCGTTCTGATTCCTTCCCTTCCTTTCCACAGTGATCCCTCCCTAAAAAGCCTCCAGTAAGCCAATCTTCACTCCAGAGTCCACTTTCCAGGAAACCCAACCTGTAACAGTTATATTAGTAACACATGACCCTATACATGTGTTAATAACAACCCTCACCTGGATAGCCTCTCTGTTGTGTTTTGACAAATTGTTTTTGTCCTAGGCTCAAAGTCTTCTGTTCAACAGCCTTCCTTCATGGGCAGTTACAAGAAATGTCTGATGTTTAGAACACTGCTGTTCTCCTGAAGCTTTTGGAGAGAGTGCCAGCTCACATTTCCTGGTGACATCTCTGCTCTGTAGCTAGGGTGGGAATTTTGTTTCCTTTGAAATTGAGACATGATTTATATACAGTAAAAAGCACAAATTTTAAGTGCACAGTTTAAAGAATTTTGACAAATGTTTATGTCTGTGTAACCAGCGCTCCCAAGGTGATAGAAAACATCTCCCACACCCTCTCCAAATTTTCTTGTGCCCTTTTTCCAGTCAATACTTCACCACACCCTGCAGGGGCACTCCTATTCTGATTTCTACTACACGCAGGTTTGTGTGGCCTCTTACACTGGATGGGATCATATGGCAGGTACTCTTTTGTGTCTGGTTTCTTTCACTTTGCATAATGATTTTGGGAATCATCCAATGTCTCAGTTTGGGTTGCTGTGTTGAAATAGCATAGGCTGGGGGCTTAAAAAACAGACATTTATTTCTTACAGTTCTGGAGGCTGGAAGTCTGAGACCAGGGTGCCAGCACAGTCAAGTTCAGGTGAGAGCTCTCTTCCTGGCTTGTAGAAGGCCACCTCCTTGCCGGGTCCTCACATGGCAGAGAGAGTGCAGTCAGTATCTCTGATGTCTCTTCTCATAAGGGCATTAATCCTTCATGAGGGATTCATCCTCATGGCCTAATTACCTCCAGATAGCCCATCCCTAAATACCATCATATTGATGATTAGGGTTTCAACATATGAATTTTAAAGGACACCAGCATTCAGTCCATAGCATACAAGTCATTGCTTATATTCTTTGTTATGTCTTTTTATTGCTGAGGAGTTTTCCATTGTTGGGATGTACTGCAGTTTATCTATTTTCCTGTTGATGAACACTTGGGTCCTTTCTAGCTTTTGCCTATTATAAGCATGCACAGGTGTTTGTGTGGACATATGCTTTTACTTCTTTTGGGTGACGAGAGTGGAATTTGGGGTGATAGGTAAATAATTAAATGATAGTTAACTATAAGAAACTGCAAAACAGTTTTTAAAGTGGCTGCACTTATTTACCCTTCCCAGGGTGAGAGTTTGGCTATTTGATTGTCTCTTGATTCACAGACTCAGTCAAGGTTAGAACGGGTGGTGATTTTGGAGTCTGTCATACTTTTCTACAAGTATGTCTAATGGTAGAGGAGAAACACACTCTGAGAATGGGGAGTCTGGCTTGGAGCAGTCAACCGAGCACCAGTGAGTCTCAAGGTTTATTTTAAAGCTTCATGGAAACACGTTCTACTCCATGATGCAACTATAATTTTAAAAACAGTGTTGCAGCATTAAAGCTCTGTAAAGATGCCACAACTTTACCATAAGGCTTGGAGTTCTGTTCCCCCACCCCAGCCAGGTGATCTGATGTGTACCTCTGGGGGATTTAAGCCTGTTGTTTAGAAAGCATACATCAAGGCACCACCTTCATTTTACAGATTACAGTTTAGGTGCAGTGAAGTCAGGTGACTTCTGTAAGGTCAGACAGCTATCTAATGGAATAGCCAATTACTGAACCCGATTTTCTTAGCCAGCAGCCAAGAAAAATGAACAGGGGCCACAGTCCCTTCTTATTTCTTGAGTAGGAGCAGTAAGATATTTGGCTGAATGCCCTCTCAAAGGTTAAGGGGAGTTTTGTAAGATTTTAGCCTTGCCCCACCAATTGATGAAGCCATGGCTGCCAGTTTCTCTGAAAGAAGAAAAGACCTTTAGTTTTCCAGGCAAATAAAACTCTACCTTTCCCTTTAAGCAGCCCTGGGATACAAGTGTGCATGAAATTCACATGGAGTAAACTGTTAATATTCCAAAGGGGACGCCAGCAAGTGGCAATAACGATTAGAAACACAAGCATCAAACTGCAGGAAACTGCCCAGAAATAGCAGCCTCCTCCAACCCCCTGATGGGGAGATTAGCGTGTAAGAAGGAAAGATGATGAGTGGGAGACATCTGCTCTTTGCTCTTATCCGTTGGCAGAGCAAGTCTCTCTCATTGCCATTTTGTGCAAGAGGTTAGCAGAGGACTAGCCAGCCTCATCTTTGGATGGATTCCTGTCATGGCCTCTGCATCCACAGGGTCCTGCTGTACCAGGGCTGTAAGCTGGTCTGTCGGGGTCCACCCCAGACACCAGCCCTTGGTAGACCCAGGGTGCAGAGGGCTGAGTGCTGTGCCATGATGGTTTCATCACCAAGCCTTTCGTGACGGTGGGAAGAGACAGAATATGTGAATTTGATTCGTGAATATGCTATGAACTGCATGACGTTTGGCAAGTCATTCCACCTCACTGGAAGTGTTCTCTCATCTATAAAAGAAAGAGTAAGGTATTTACTGATTCACTTCTGTTTCTGTGTTCATGGAAAACATAAAAACAGCTATTAAGCACTCACTATGTACCTGGCATGATGATAAGTTCCCAGATACAAAATGAGTAAGACAGGCTGCTAACCACAGGAGCTTGGCTGGATTGCATGGATGCCCCAGTTCTTCATCCCACCCTGTATCTAATCTACCCCCTTTGCATTTGATCTTGTAGCCTCTCCCACTGAAGAGGTAGATTTTGAGCTAGACCATGTGACTTGGGATCACAGACTGTGATAGATATAACAGTGTGTGCCAATTCTGAGCCTAGGCCTTAAGGGGCATTGGCGTGTTTTTCCTTGCTCTCTGCTATTGCCAGGAAAAGCACATGTCCTCGGTAGCACAGTGATTCCAGGAAGAGGATGAAAGGCACATGGAACAGAGCCATGTCAGCTGAGGCCAGCATAGATCAGCCGACCGCCCACTAACTCACAGACATGTAAGACAGCCACGCCAAGAGGAGCAGAGCCCGTCAGCCCGAATCAGCCTCTTCCTAGCTACCCTGTTTGTCACACAGCATTATTATGGCTGCAGTTAGCTGTACAGAGCTCTCAGGCAAACAGACATTTCCGTACAGTGGGATGAATACTCTGACAGAGAGAAACAAGGAATGGTGAGGCGGTGGAGGTGGGCTATATAAGTACGGAGAAAGGCGCTTAGCCTTGTCTGGGATTCAGAGGATTGAGGAGGAGGCAAAGCCTTCACTAAGTCCTGGTTGGGGAACAGAACTTAGAAGAAGTGGAGGGAAGGGGAGTGGGACTAGGCTAAGGATCAAAAACTGGTTGCTTGAAGTTTGAATACAATTCAGTTATATTTTATTTAACCCACACAACAGTTTGGAAATTTGAAATTAGTTGCCAGCATTTAAAAATGGGAAGATTTGTTATTAAAATTCAGATTTTTACCTTTTTTAGAAAAATGGGAAAATCTGGTGGCCCAGGGCCTGCTTCTTTGCCTGGGAAACATGTCTCGGAGGTGGTAGCAGAAACCTCCTTAGAAAGGGCGTGTGCTCTTGCTCACCGAGTATGTGAGCCATCCCCCAGCACTCACCGTGAGACGCGTGAGACCGCCCATCGGCTCGATAATCTGCACTGTCCCTGCCGGTTCCTGTCCGTCCCCTCCCCTCACTCTGTTCCGTGAAGCTTATGCCTTCTATTGTGTTCTTCCCAAAGACTGTATATTTTTTATTCCTAAGATTTGGAAACAGTCTTTTTATATGCATCTGTTTCATATTTAATTAAAAATTTAAATTTGAGTCGTTGTAGATTCACATGCAGTTGTAACAAGTAACACAGAGAGGTCCCGTGCATCCTTTATCCACTTACCCTCAATACCAACATCTTGAAAACTATGGTATTACAATCTGGATATCGACACTAATACAACCCATCCACTTCTCTTGTTTAGGTTTCCCCCATTTTATTTGTACTCTCCTGTGTGTGTATTTAGTTCCATGCAATTTTGCCACAGGTGTGTGTGTATCCCCCACCACAGCTATGGTACAGGGCATTTTCGTCCAGCCCTCACCCCTCTGGCACCCCTCCGGCTGCTGGTAAATCTTTCAAACTGCCACCTCTGTTTTGGGTCTCAGTGGGACCAGTGGAGCGAGCCTGTCCTCCACCAGTGGCTGGAGTCTCAGCCTCCCAGGGGGCTCCAACTGCCCCCGGTGTCCAGCCCTGCCAGTCACCAGAACCCTCTGCCACGTGGGCTCATGTTCCCAGAGCAGATCTCCAGGGCCAGGTGCATGGAATTCCCGAGCGCCTGTCCCCTCCCCGCTCCGATCTTCTTCCTCCCACCTGAAGGCTGGGGTCTGGGAAGGGCTGGGGCCCCGCTTGATCGTCGCTCTGCCATTTTACCCTCTTTGTGTGGTCTTCTCTGCTTCACCAGGCGTAGGCGGCCTGTTCTGCAGTCTTCAGGTTGTTTCAGGGTTAGTTGTGTTGGCGGCGGCTGCTTCATTGGCTTGTGTGTGGGAGGAGGTTTCCTCCTTTGTACTCCGCCATCTTTTTTCCCGTCTCTTGAGCATTTCCATCACCACAAAGTTCTTGTGTTGCCCTTTTATTTTATAACAGCACTCATTTTCCTCAACTCCTGGCAAACACTAGTCTGTTCTCATTTCTGTAATGGAATCATACAGCGTATTGAGACTGACTTTTTTCAGTCAGTACAATTTCCTGGAGATTCGTCCAAGCTGATGTGTGTATCAGTAGTTAATTTCTCTTTATTGTGAGTACATTCCATGATATAGATGTACCACAGTTTAATTGTCTTTGAAGGACATCTGGGATATTTCTAGCTTTTGGCTATTGTGAGTAAAGCTGCTATGAACATTCATGTACATGTTTTTGTATGAACACACATTTTCACTTCTCTGGGATAAATGCCCAAGAGTACATTTTCTGGATCATATGGTAATTGCATGTTCATGTTGAGTTTTATAAGAAGTTATCAAACTGCTTTCCAAAATGAATGTATCATTTCACATTCCCTTCAGCAACATATGAATGATCCAGTTTCTCCACATCCTTGCCAACATTTGGTATTGTCAAGCTTTTTTTACTTTAGCCATTCTGATAGGTTTGCAGTGGTATTTCATTGTGGTTTCAAATTCCATTTCTATGATGGCTAATGATATTGGACATATTTTCATCATGTGCTTTTCACATGTATTTTCTAACGTATAAACTCGTTGTTGAACTGTCTGCTCTTAAGGGGACAGGTGGATTGATTCGGCTCCTGAATCAAGCTGGATTCAAGTTTTCTTACTTTATTCAGCACTGAAAGCTACAGTCCCAGGCAGCAGTAGACTACTTTCATTTGGGCAGCCTGCATGGAAGGTCCACCCTAGCTCCTGACTTCAAGCAGTAAACCTGGTGTCTTGTCTCAGAACACCTTTGTTCCAATCACCTTAGCTGGAAAGTCCCAAACTGTGCCTGGGAAAATCCACAGTGAAACGTCTCTGTGTTCGTCCAGAGCACTCCAGTTCTTCATTCCATGGCACCTGCATCTTTGTTTTCCAGCAGAACATGGGTATCAACTTGACCTCATGCTTATGTGAGTTTTGTTGGTTCTGTACCTAATGGCCCTTTGGGTGGAGGATGCCCTGCATGAAGGGCAGGAGTTGGGTTGGGTCACTCTAGTGGACACTGTAGGTGCCCTGTCCACATCCTCTCAGCCTACTCCTGAGGTTGCCCGTAGGCACTTACTGCGCATGTCATGACTTCTCTGTCTCTCTATCTCTGGGATGCTGGCTGCAGGGGTGTGGTCTGCTCATGAGCAGGGCAGCCTGAAAGTGTTGGGGAATTAATGCCCCAGAAGCAGTCCTCAAGCAAAGAGTAAAAGTTGGTGGATGTGGGTAAAATTGTAGTATTTCAAGACTCTCTCTCCTGGCTTTAGTGCATCTCCATACAGTGGGTGTTTCCAGGGGGTGGAGAGGAGTGGTCCATCTCCATATCAGTAGGTAATTACAAGGGTGAGCCAGGGCTTATCTGGACCAGAGAGGTTGGATGGGGGCTCTTCTTCTGCAGCCTGTCATGAGATTCATGGGGGAACAGATGTGGATGACTGCTTGTAAGAAATAAACTTCATTTCTCCCTTTGACTGATTTTGGTTTCAAAGGTATTTGCCTGGGATTTTCCACTGGGGTTACACCTGGAGGTAGTTGGCAGGAACTCTGAACCCAAAATCTCTCCACATGGGTGCGACCCTTGGGTGGGCTGCCCCTAGAGATGGTGGGGAGATTCCTGGAACACCCCCTGATGCTAGTGGGGAGGCCACAGTGACTGCAGTGGTAGAGGGTGCAGCTTCACCTGGAGCCCCCTATCTGCGGGGCTTCTAATTGGGGATCCCCTAGTGGGGAATTGGTCTAGGATAAAGCACCTCCTAGAGGGGTGGGGCCTTCACCAGAATTGGGGAAGGGTGGAGACACCAGAAGCTGAGGAATTGGCCCTCCATGAGACAGAAGGCTGCTTAGAGGCCCTGAGGGGCCACGTAGCAGCTGGCATCTCTTTTCCTCGAGATAGTGGAAAATGTTATCAGGGAGAGAGACAGGATTATGAAGGAGGGAGAGAGGATTATCAAGGAGAGAGAGGGAGGGTTATCGAAGAGAGAGAGAGACTTTGGCAGGAGAGAGACAGACTTCAGCCTCACTTGGACGAGCTGGGAGATGACCTATGGGATACTCTTAAGGAAGAGAGACAGTTATTGAGAAGATGGATCATGCTCCTGGAAGATTCTTTAGCAGCAGGAGGGGAGAGGCAGCAGGAGAAGCTGCTTTGCGGGAGGCCGTGGGGGAGGGGGAGGAAAGAGTGGTGCATTCAGCCCAGGAGATGGTGGAGGAGGTGTCAGGAGAGGATGAGGGGTGGGGCCAAGAACTTATCTGTTGCCAAGGCCACCACCTGAGGCACCAGCCTCTCCTGTATTAAAGGCCCACCCTGTTGTAATTACAAAAATAAAAATACAACAACCCTGGGCTCCTCAGGGGGAGGAGCCGCCCCCTCTCCGGGTTGTGGAGCACTCCATGCTCTGACCCTATACCCAGGATGAGCAGGTGGACATGAGCATCTGGTATAAGCAGAAGCCATGGAAACCTCTGCCTACATGGCTTTTACGTCTCTGGGATGTGGGGGTGGAAAACATTATGTCGGGTTCTGATATGAGTAGATTGGTTTCCCTGACGTGTCACCCTTCCCTCTGGCAGCAGTTGCAAAGTGCCGATCATGCCTCAGGGAATCAGACACTTCTGGAGTGGCTGACAGCTGCCATCAGGGCAGTTTGGCCTAATCAGGGTGATTTACCATACTTATCCACTAGCTGGAAAATGTATGCAGAGCTCCAGCAGGTTTTACAGGAATTGGGCATGAAAAATATCATCTATACTATGAACCCCCAGGACCCCGACGAGGAGTTGTTCACCATATGAATGAGAAACCTGGTGCTGCGTACAGCTCCCCCATCTCTCTTTTGGTCCCTAGTGACCACTCTTGCCCCCCACATAGGACAATCCATAAATGAGGCTACTTGTGCTTTAGCAGATCTGGGGAGGTTGAAAAAATAAGAGCACAGAAGTAAGTACAGGTTACGACTGGAAGGAGAGGTGCAAAAGGCCCCAGGAACGTCTTGAGGACCCAGATGTGGATTGATTTGATAAAGGCTGGGGTAGTGAAAGAAAAACTTGATGGGCAGCCCAATAGAATATTGTTAGAGCTGTGGCACCAATTAAAGCCAGAGCAGCCCTTCCAGCCACTGAGGTCCAGGACACAGACGCTGGAGTCAAAGCCCATGTCTGGCCTGTGTTCCTGCAAGACTTCCTGGGGGAAGTACTCAGGCTCTGCCTGGGCCCTCACCCCCAAAGGATGATGATTGGGTATCATGGTTTGATTGGGGGGTGTCAAGTTCCCCACTTTGGGGGATGTTGTGGTGACTGGAGGCCACATGTAGAATTAGCAATTCATTGGTCCCCTGTGAATGTACAATGTGTCCTGGCACTGGTGGACACTGGAACTGAATGTTCTCCGATTTATGGCAACCCTGAGATATTTTCCTGAGACCCCTGCTGTGATAGATGGCTATGGGGTAAGGCAATTAGAATGAAGAAAACCCAAATCCCATTGGGGATAGGGCGTTTACCCCCAAAGGAGTATACTGTGTACATTTCTCCCATCCCTGAATATATTTTGGGGGTAGATATCCTGCAGGGCCTGTGGTTACAGACCACTGCAGGTGAATTCAGACCGAGGGTACATGTGGTAAAGGCAGTGCTGAGGGGACATGCTAAGAACCCACCTGTAGCTCTGCCATAACTCAGCAGGTGACAAACACTAAGCAATATAAGTTGCCTGGGGGGCACAAGGAAATTGGAGAAACTCTACAGGAGTTGGAGAAGGTGGACATCATAAAGCCCACTCAGTCCTTTTAATTCCCCAGTGTGGCCAGTGAAAAAGCCAGACGGCTCCTGGTGTATGACTGTGGACTACAGGAATTGAATAAAGTCACACCCCTTTGGATGCTCCTGTCCCCTCTATAGCAGCCCTTATGGACACACTCAGTCATGAACTAGGGTTGACATACCATTATGTTGTGGACCTTGCTAATGCTTTCTTCTTTATTGCCCTAGCACAGGAAAGTCAGGAACAGCTTGCTTTCACACAGGAAGGTGGGCAGTGGACATTCACTGGCCTTCCACAGGGATACCTCCACAGTCCCACCATTTGTCATGGACTTGTAGCCCAGGACTTGGCCACATGGAAGAAACCGCAAACAGTGCAGCTGTGTCGCAACATGATGGTATCACGCTGACGTCTGATTATCTTGCAGATTTAGAAGGGGCAGTTCCTAGACTCCTGCAACATCTACAAGAGAAAGGATGGGCTATGAACAGCACCAAAGTTCAGGCACCTAGATTGTCTATAAAGTTCTTGGGGGTTGTCTGGTCAGGTAAAATTAAAGTTATTCCAGAAGGAGTCATAGACAAAGTCCAGGCTTTCCCCACCCCTACTACTGTGGCAGTATTACAAGAGTTTTGGGGTCTTTTGGGCTCCTGGAGAGAGTTTATCCTGCACTTGGCACAAATTCTGAAGCCCATATACTGGTTGGTATGAAAAGGCATCAGGTGGGACTGGGATGAGACATGTGCAGCTGCTTTTACTGCTGTTAAGTGAGCAGTCAGGGACACACAGGCCTTGAGTGTAATGGACTCATCAAGGCCCTGTGAACTAGATGTTCATGTAACTGAAGATGGTTATGGATGGGGTCTTTGGCAGCAGCTTGAACGGACATGCCAATCCATTGGATTCTGGTCACAACTATGGAAAGGAGCAGAGGTCTGGTACACCTTGACAGGGAAGCATCTGGCTGCTTGGTACCACATGTTGCTGGCTACGGAGCCTGTCACTGGAACAGCTCTGACCAAGGTAATAACCACCTATCCCATCGTGGGATGGGTGTGAGACTGGAACGAAAGGCCATGGAGTGGCATGGCACAGACTCCTACACTGGCCAAATGGGGCGCATATTTACAGCAACATAGTGCCCTCTCTACTAGCCCCTTAAGTGGAGAATTTCAACATTTATTGGGGCCAGTGATGTATACCAGTGGAAAGCAGGAAGAACTTGGTTTTGAGCCATTGGTAGCTGGGAGTCCTTATCAGGAAAGAAAAGCCCGTGTACCTGAAGATGCTTGGCATACAGATGGCTCCAGTCGTGGGCAGCCCCTGAAGTGGAGGGCTGTGGCTTTCCATCCCAAGACTAAGACAATATGGATGGAGGATGGAAAGGGGAAGAGCAGCCAATGGGCTGAGTTGTGGGCAGTATGGCTTGTGATCACTCAGGAGCCCTCCCCAATAGCTGACTTCACTGACAGCTGGGCTGTCTATCGGGGCTTGACCCTATGGCTACCGACATGGTACCGACATGCCAACTGGATGGTTGGTCACTGGCCCCTTTGGGGGCAAGAGTTGTGGTAAGACCTATGGGCCTCTAAGACTAAGACTGTTACCCTTTATCATGTGACTGGCCATTTGCCTTTGGTATCCCCAGGGAATGATGAAGCAGACATACTGGCCCAGGTGCATTGGCTAGAAGGAACACCTGCCTCTGATATGGGTCAATGGCTGCATCAGCATTTGTTGCACGAGGGGCAAAAGACAATGTGGGCTGTAGCCCTTTGGTGAGGCTTGCTGTTGACCTTTGAAGAAGTCAGCAGAGCCCAGAAGGAGTGCTTTGTGTGCTCTAAGAGGGACTTACACTGAGTCCCACAGCAACATGGGACAATAGTAAAGGGGCCAATGCCCCTTGTCAGGTGGCAGATAGACTATATTGGGCCTCTGCCCATGTAGGAAGGATATCAGTATGCCATGACTTGTGTGGACATGGCTACTGGACTATTGGTTGCTTTTCCTGCACATTGTGCAGATCATCAAACCACCAAGAGGGGCCTAGAGGATCTCTTTGTAGCCTATGGCTGGCCACAGGTGATTGAGAGCAATCAAGGCACCCACTTTACTGGACATGCATTACAAGAATGGGTGCAGCAATTAGGAATAAAGTGGAAGTTTCATATACCATATAACTCTACTGGGTTAGGCATAATAGAGAGGTACAATGGTTTGTTGTAATCTAGCTGAAGTAAGACACCAATAGCTTACGGGGCTGGTCAGTTCACTTATGCACAATGCTATGGCATGTGAATGAGAAAGCTCGAAAAAGAGCCTTAAGCCCTGTGGATATGCTAACACACACTGCTGCCTCTCCTATACAACTGTATGTGCCAAACAAAGAGGAGTTTTTGAAGCCAGGATATGGCCAGCAGAGCAACATCCTGCTGCCAGCCTCAACTGCGTCAAACCCTGGAGACACTGTTGAGTGGACATGGCCCTGGACATTTCGACACATGGACCAGCGATGGCTGGCCCTTCTGGCACCTTGGGGGAAGGGCCTGGAAGCTGGCTTCATGTATCGAAACAGCAGAGTGGCCCCCCAAAGATCATGGTAGTATACCCAAAACATCTAGGATGTAAGAGCATCTTATGGGGAAGTTTTGTTTTATTTTTATGGCCAGTGCGTGTACCTCCTGTAGCCCTATATATTGACCCATTTGTTGCTCCCACAGGGAGGGGGGTGGAAGTCTAATATGCTAGACCAGGACGAGGTCCCATTCCTGCCACTGTCCTATCACAGGACCACTCTCTTGCAAGTATCCCACCTGATGGAAAAGATTTGCCTATGCTGGTGTCATTAAAGCATACATCTTATTGTCCTTGAGGTTATTTTCTTCTTCAGTCCCTGTGGGTTGGACCTGCCCCTGGCTGCAGCTGCCATGTGATGATTGCTCTGTACTTCCTACCTGTTCAGCTACTGAGCACCTGTGGAATGGGTAAGCTATGGACTTAATCTGCATAGGACTGTGCCTAGCTGAATCCTCTGGCTTGAGAATTATCATGATTTTATGTTATTAGTCTGGTTACAGTGCTCCAGTTTTCTTGCATAGGGGCTATTGCTGAAGATGGGGAATGAGTAGATTGTGAGGAGAGATTTCTGGAGGGGTGGCCAGTGTGTGAAATTGCAATATTGCCAGAATCTCTTGCCTGGCTTTAGTGCATCTCCATACAATGGGTGTTTCCAGGGGGTGGAGAGGAGTAATCCATCTCCATATCAGTGGGTAATTACATGGGCAAATGAGTGCTTATCTGGACCAGAGAGGTTGGGTGTGGGCTCTTTTTCTGTAGCCTGTCGTGAGAGACACTGGGGAGCAAAAGTGGATACTACTTGTAAAAAGTAAACTTTATTTCTCCCTTAGACTGATCTTGGTTTCAAAGGTGTTTGCCCAGGATTTTCCCCCAGAGTTACAGTGGATTAGTACCCCTGCTTCCTCCCTCCTCAGTGGCACAGTTTTGAGACTTTTCTTCGGACTCTCAGTTTCCACAGCAGGACTGAGGATCCTGATATGTTTACTTATAAAGGCCCAATGGCACAAGTATAGTACAAAAAAAAAAGTCCTTTTCCCCCAAATGTTAACATTTATCATATTTGCTTTGTCATTCTTTCTCTCTGATTTCTGCTCTATTTTTTCTCTCTGCCCCAATACTTCAGTATTCATTTCCTAAAAACAAGAAAATTCTCTTGCATAACCACAGTACAATTTTCCAAATCAGGAAATTAACACAGATATCATACTTTTTGCTAATCTACAGATCTTATTCAAATTTTGTCAATTGTCAATAATATCCTTTACATCAGTCTGTGTATATCTTTGGGTTTTAGGTGAATCTCTTGTAAGCACCATATAGATGGGTCTTGCTTTTTTATCCACTCTGTTACTCTGTGTCTTTTGATTGGTGCATTCAGTCCATTTACATTTAGGGTGATTATCGATAGATATGTACTTATTGCCATTGCAGGCTTTAGATTCGTGGTTACCAAAGGTTCAAGGGTTGCTTCTTTACTATATAACAATCTAACTTAACTTTCTTGTTAAGTTATTGTGAACACCATCTGATGTTTCTTTATCTCTCCCTTCCTATTCTTCCTCCTCCATTCTTTATATATTAGGTGTTTTATTCTTTGCCTTCAGTTAGTATTTGGATGGTATGCTTTCTTTGCTATGATTTTGTTTTCTCTGGTGACATCTTTTTAGCCTTAGGGGTGCTTCCCTCTAGAGCAGTCCGTTTAAGATATCCTGTAGTGGTGGTTTATGAGAGGCAAACTCTCTCAACTTTCATTTGTCTGGAAATTGTTTAATCCCTCTGTCATATTTAAATGATAATCGTGCTGGATACAATATTCTTGGTTAGAGGCCCTTCTGTTTCATTACGTTAAATATATCATGCCATTCTCTTCTGGCCTGTAAGGTTTCTGTTGAGAAGTCTGATGATAGTTTGATGGGTTTTCCTTTGTAGGTGATCTTTTCTCTCTCTCTAGCTGCCTTTAATACTCTGTCTTTATCTTTGATCTTTGCCATCTTAATTATTATGTGTCTTGGTGTTGTCTTCCTTGGGTCCCTTGTGTTGGGAGTTTTGTGGGCTTCTGTGGACTGCGAGACTATTTCCTTCCCCAGCGTGGGAAAGTTTTCAGCAATTATTTCTTCAAAGACACTTTCTATCCCTTTTTCTCTCTCTTCTTCCTCTGGTACTCCTATAATGTGAATATTGTTCCATTTGGATTGGTCACACAGTTCTCTTAATATTCTTTCATTCCTAGAGATCCTTTTATCTCTCTCTGCCTCAGCTTCTTTGTATTCCTGTTCTCTGATTTCTATTCCATTAACAGTCTCTTGCATCTCATCCAGTCTGCTGTTAAGCCCGTCAGTGGCTTGTCTGATTTCTGCATAGTCTTTCCTCACTTCCCTCACTTCCTCCCTCAGCTCTTGCACATTTCTCTGTAGATCCGTCAGCATGGTTATGACTTTTATTCTGAATTCTTTTTCAGGAAGACTGTGCATGTCCATCCATTCAGGTTCCCTCTCTGGGGTTGTCTGGGTCTGAAGCTTTGTACCATATTCCTCTGTCTTTTCATGGCTATAGAAGTGGTTGCTGGTAGTTGCCATGTATGTCAGCTGGGCTCTTTATGACTTAAAAAAAGAAAAAGAAAGAAAGAAAAAAAAAGAAAAGAAAAAAGAAAGAGAAAAAAAAAAACCACCCACCGGGAGTGGATTCTGTGGGGATGCTGTAGGTGGTGCTGTTGCTCCACTATTCCAGAGTCATGGCCGCGCCACTCCGCAGGGCCCTTTATCACTCTGGCCCGGGTGGGAACAAATGGGAGGCTGTTGAGCTCTGTGGGAAGTCTAAGTGCGGCCACCCTTTCCCAGTCGCCAGCTAAGGGGTCTGAAGCTCCCCAGGACTCTCACCCTGCTGGGCTGAGTGTGCCGGGGCAATCCGGTCCTCCGCTGGACTCCTGTCTCTTTAAGACCGCTTAAAAAAGCACACGCTTTTCTTCTTCTTTTTTTTTTTCCTTCCCGGAGCCGGCTGCAAGCAACCTGGTGCGTTCCCTGCTCAGATCCTGCACCCTCTGTCTCTCCAATCTCCACTACACCGCATGATGTGTGTCAGCGCTCCCTGCACAGATCACCGGGGCTGGTTATTTCATGGGCCTGTACTTCCATGCCCTCCTGGCTCTGAATCCTCTCCTCCCGCTGGTGCACTGGGGTGGGTGAGCGCTCAGGTCCTCCGCTGGTGCACTGGGCCGCGGCTCCATATCTTACCGGCCTCACGTGGTGCCGAGTCCTCTCAGGTGTAGCTGCATGCTGTGCGCTTTCCTGTGTATTCTGGTCTCTCTTTTAGGAATAGTTGTATTTGCTGTGTTTTCGTGGATAAATATAGTGTTGGGAGGAGATTTCTGCCACCCTGCTCATGCCGCCATCTTCCCGGAAGTGTATATCCTTTACATCAGAAGTGAGAACGTTTCTGAGGATTCCATCCAAGGTAATTCAGTGCCTTTAGCTGCCAGGTCTCTTTGGCATCCTTCAGTCTGGAGCAGTTCTTCAATCTTTCTTTGACTTTCACTTGACTTTCATGAATAACCTCAACATTTCTTTTGATCATGACATGTTAAAGGGTATAGGCCAGTGATTCTGTAGAATGTCCTTCAGTTTGGGTTTGTTTGATATTCCTCAAGACTAGTTTCAGTTGATATGCTTTTGGGAGGAATACCCCAGAAGTGATGTGACCTTCCCAGTGCATTGTGTGAAGAGGGAGATGATGTCCATTAGTTCCTTAATTGACTGGTATGATAAGATCAATTGTTTTTAAAAAGAGGACCCTTTTAAAGAGTAAGTCATCAAGCAGGATCTCAGTGTTTTGTGTTCTTTTGGGTGAGGATTCATGTGCCCTACCCTGGTAGTATCAGATTTCCCCTTAACATTCTCTTGTTTATATCACTCATGTAGATTATTCATGCTTTGAGGACAAGTCTATGGGCATGGAGGGTGATGGACATGCCCACTTATCAGGTCTGAGTTCTGGCCTTAGGAATTGTGTAGGATGAAAATTTTGCTGTCCTCCCCAGCCTCTTGGATTTAGGGGAAGATGGGTAATAAGGAGATGGGGTAGAGAGAGTAATGCTGTATCCCTCAGGTAGTTTGTTCCACCCAGCTCTGGTCTAGATGATCTGGTTGGAACTATGCCTCTCTGTGTAGGTTGTAGCTTCTTTGACTACAGATGAAGCTTTTTGGCTGCTATATCACTGTGTTTTTTGTTTTCTAATGTAGTGTTGAGTGAAGGATGATATAAACCTGAGTGGATCCTGGTGAGACAGGGACCATGGGTGTAATCAGAATAGTGTGAGGGCCTCCGGAAAAAGCAGGGCAGGATATTTACAGTCAGCAATATAACAATGTGCAAAGAAGTCCCTTTTGAAACTCTGTGTTAAGCATTATGCAAAGTCAAGGTCACACTAATCCTCTAGGATCAAGATACTGGACTAAGAATATAGACATCTTCAGTAAGGTCAGTTAAAAGTCAAAAGGCCAGGAGCAACTTGGTCTAGAATGATTGAGTGGTTTTAAAAATAGGGAAGGGTATCACAGCATAACCTGTGACTTTACTGTAAACAACCCTAGCAAGCAGAGAACAACCCAGCCCACCTTGAGGGCAGGGCAAGTGGCATAAGTCCACACCCTTAAGCCTTTTTTCATGTTCTTGAAAAATCCTCATTTGCCTATAAAAATCCCTAGAGAATGCACCACCCCGGGACTCCCTTGTCACCTCCTGGTGTGAGCCGGGAGCTCTGTCCTTTCACTTTATTTCTAAATAAAAGCCTGTACCTTGCTCTCCTACCTTGCCTGTTTGCTAAGCTCATTCTTCGGCTTTGTGAACAAGAACCCTGGCATCACTGGCATTCCCTCTTCACCAGCCTGGGCTGTACATCCCTGAGGAGGAGCTGGGGCTGTGTTATGGCAACAGGTCTGGACAGGATTGTTGGTTCTGAGGCCCACCAGGTCCACCACCACTCAAACTACTGAAAATCCTGCCTGGCCCCTCCCCTGAGCCCAGACTCTCCCTAAGTTTGGCCCCCAAATGGCCCTTGGGTTGTCCTAGGTGGTCCCTGGCCCCTTGGGGGCTGGCTAGCTGCCTGGTGTGGCTCTGCAGATCTCTGCCTCTGAAACGGCCCTGGTCATTCTGCTGACCCAAGGGCGGAGAAGATCCCTCTCCTCATCTGTGTAATTGATCGATTAGCCTTCTTCACAATTTCTTACAGATTCGTTGTGAATCAGTTGTTTTCAGCCTTGGCTGCATATTGACTATCACCTGGGGAACTTGAAAAGACACTGGGTGGAACCCAGACACGAGTTGTTTTAAAGCTGTTCCTGTGGTTAATGATTGAGAACTACTGCTCTAAATGGTATTTTTCTCAAAGCCAGAGCTTTAAGTCTGTGGAGACTCAGAGGCGATCTGCTCCACATTTACTTGAATCTCCCTCCTGTCTGGCTGCAGTTGGATTATCTGGATAGCCAGGGACCAGCATGGTGGAGGAGTGAGACAACCCCTTTATGGGCTTTGCAAAACAGTAGCTAACATTTATCAGCCTTTAGCCAGTTTTGACCCTACATGATTTTGACCTTATAGCTTGACTTTGTAATCTTCTGTCTATAAAAATGTGACTCTGTTGCATGAAGTAATTTCACATTTCATTCAGTCCCTCCCATGATCTTATGATATGGGGACTCATGAAAAAACCCAACTTCACATCTGGACACACAGACTCCAGTGGTAGTTATTAGCTCAGCATCATTAACTGCTGAGTGGCATCATGCCCAAATGTAGGTCCTACTACTACAGACATGCTACTCAACTATGTGTGTCTCCAACGTCTGGGATATTTCCCACAACTTCTATTATAAGACTGGGCATATGGTGGATATTTATTTGTTAAAAAGCATTTTATCAAAAACAGCTAACATTTGTAAAGCATCTTATACTGTACAAAGAACATCCCATTCTCTTTCTGTTACAATGCTTAGCAAATGGACGCAGAATTTTGAAACAGAAATTAGATGTTTGTTTGAGCATCCTTTCAAACACCCTGAATATCGGGAGGGCAATTTCATGCTCTTTTCCCATGAATGGCCTGCATCTCTCGCCCAGTTAAGATCATGCCTTGTTTCCTCACTCTTAATGCCCATCCTTTCTAGCATCTCTCTTGTGGTATCTCGTGGAGTGGTAAGCCTACATCCTAACCTAAACGCTTAGGTCTAATCTTGCCTGAGTCACTGGCTACCAATGTGAAGTTGGGTAAGTCATTTCGCTGTGCTTCAATATCTGCATTCAGAAGAAGAGAGCAGCACTGGATGGCAGCCAACAGAAGCAAGTCAAGTGCATGCCTCTGCCCCCACCCAGGTGCAAGCCAGACCCTGCTAATTTTGCAACTTCTCGCCCACTGTTTGGATCAGTCTCAGAGCCCTCTGACTCCAGAATTCCAGGCAGTCATTACAGGTGACCTGGAGTTGGCAATGAGGTTGAAATGCATTAGCCACCACTGGATGGTTTCTGAGTTCCCCTCCAGCTCTGCTATTCTTTGCTGTCTGGTTTCAAAAGGTTGGGACTGCATGGAGAACAAGTCCTAAAGGTGGAATGAGCAGCATAACTTGGGATGCGCAGGGCACGGTGGGGCTCAGAAATCTCTTTAAAGCAGTGGTTCCGAAGTTTGGCTGCACATTAGATCATCTTGGCAGCTTCTTCTTTTTTTTTCAGATTGAGGTACAGGTGTGTCATACATACAATAAAGTGCATGTGTCTTGGGTGTGCAGCTTGGTGGGGTTTTACCTACATATGTATCTGTGTAACCATTATCCTAATCAAAACAGAACATTTCTAGTACCCAGAAGGAGACCTTACATCCCTTGCCATTAAGACCCCAGAGGAAATCACTATTTTCTTATCACCAGATTAATTTCACTTGATCTTGAATTATATATATTATATGTATATATAATTTTATGTGCGTGTGTGTGTGTATGGCTTCCTTTTCACAGCTGAATGCTTTTGAGATTCATCCATGCTGTTGAACGCACTGACAGCTAGTTCATTTATATTGCCGATTGGTATTCCATTGTATGCATCTATCACACTGATCCATTCTCAGGTTGATGGGTGTTTGAGCTAGTTTCAGGTTGCGCTGTTATGAGGACAGCTGCTCTGAGTGGTGGACTTACCTTTTAGTGGACATATGCTCTCATTGCTCTACGAATGGAGAGGATTGAGGGGTCTGAGGGTGGATGGAGTCAATCCTCATTATTTGTAGATTCTTTATTGTGAACTTGCCTATTTGCTAAAATATATTTGTAGCCCCAAAAGTCAATACTCATGCATTTTGACTGTCATCCACTGGCTTATGCAGAGCAGAGAAAAATTTGCGTTGCCCCTCCCAGCAGAGGTCAGACAAGGCAACTGTCTTGCCAATGGGTTTCAGCCCTGGGCAAGTTCAGTATGGATTTAGTGAGACCGAGGAATGACAATGGAACTGAAAGGGTTTATTACCCGGCTTGTTCTGGTGATAATTTGAGCACTAGAATTATGTCTGCATTCAACTGTCTGCAGCCCATATTCCTCCTTCATCTCTGCCTCCACCCAGAGCACTGGGCAGAACTCTTTATATAGTGACTCAGTCAGCAATAGCTCACTGCCTACATGTGGAAGCAGTTGCCCCACAGCAGGCTAGTTACATCATCAAGTAGTTTAGGTTCAGGTGAGGATCCTGGCCATAGGAACCTTCATTTTATCCACGGCAATGCTCTGCTGTCTTGTTTCAGCTCTTATACTGTAAATATTGTCCTTTTCACTATATATAATGCAGATTTTTTGTCTTTTTTTGTGTTTTTCATTGGGTGATTTCAATGTTTAAAACGGACCCAAGCCTAATGCTGAAGTGCAGTTTCTGTTCCTAAGCTCAAGAGGCTGTGATGTGCCTTATGGAGAAAACATGGGTGTTAGATAAGTTTCATTCAGGCATGAGTGAAAGAGCCATGAGTTCAATGCTAATACATCAATAGTATATATATAATAAGATGCCTTTAAACAGAAACACACATAAGACAAGGTTATGCATTAGTTGACTGACAAAATGTTGTGACCAGAGGCTCGTGGAAACCTAAGCCTGAATTTCCTCGGGAGCAGTGGATCAGTATTTGCTAATTCAGTGCTGTCATACTCTGTAGAACATAAATACCATGAATACTGAGAATTGACTATGTGCTCATCTTTAATAAATACAACAGTTTGCTAAAATGATTGTATCACCTGGGAAGCTTAAGCCTTTCCTTGTCAGGCCACACCTGATCAATTAAATTAGCATCTCTAGCAGGTGAACCCAAGGACAGTGGTCTTAAAGCCAGTGTTGACAGGCACTGATAGAAATACAAGGAGAAAGGCAGTGACAGTATGGAGCACAGCCTGTATGTAAGGTGTTACCCAATGAATAGTTGTTGAATTCATTGAATGTGTTCTTTTGGGTTCCTTTTATTCAGTGTTTTACTCTCTTTCTGTATGGTTCATGCATGTAAAAACATACAGTCAGTGGAAGAAAATGATTGCTCACCCAGAAGATAAATGACAAGAGCTATCCCCATAGCAAGCTGCAACTCTCACTCGCAGGCCTGGGCTTGATTTTAAAGAGAAACAACCACTTGGCCAACAGAAATAATTACCCACCAAGGACATGTGCATCTCTCAGCACCTGTGATCATCTTGAGCAGAGAGAGCGAGGGGAAGCCATGTAGCAATCAGAAAAGCTCTGCAACAGGAAACCAAGGTGAGGATTGATTTCCAAATGCAAAAGGACAGCTTGCTTTCAGGAAATCAGCATCTCCTCTCAAACCCAGCAGTGCCAATTTCCATGGTAGTCTACACAAACTTAGCCAATAAAAATCAAATTTCTACCATCCCAAGGGGATTAGCTCTGTTGAAATTGCTATAATCACTCAGGTTAAATGATGAGTTGTGAAAGCCACTTCTCATTCACCAAGACAGTCAAGAACTGCTGAAGGCACTTACTTCACTTCACCCTCTAGCACCACCTGAAGGTGCCTGTGTGTTTGTTCCCAGGGTGGGAAATCCCAACCATTAATACCAGGGTTGAACTGGAAATTGCTGAAGGGGTGTCTGAGTTGTCCAGTGGTTCTCAAAGTGTGGTTCTAAGGCCACAGCAACAGCTTCACCTGGGAACTTGTTAGACATACATGTATTTGTGTCCCACCCCAGTAGGGCTGTCAGATAAAAATAATACAAGGTGCCCAGTTAAATGAGAACTTCAGATCATGTAGAGAAAATGGATTCACTGGCCAGGATTCTCACCTGCCCCTGGTCTGCTTGCCCACTGCACATGTGTGATGCTCTTAGGTGCAGGCTTGCACACCTGTGGGCAGTGAGGTATTATTGACTCTGTATTAAGAGCTCCACCCTGTGCTCTGGGGCTGCAGGCTGTGAAGAGGCCCAGAGGCAGAGAAGGGCTTACTGCATGCAGACTTGCACTGAGGTAGACAGGATTCTAGCACTTGACCAGCCAATAAACAAAGCTGGATATAAACCCTTTTACCCCAATGGTCTCACCAAATCCAGAGTGAATGTCCCTGGGGCTGAAACCCTCAGGTGAGACAGATAAACAATGATTTTTTTTAGTATAAGTATGTTCCAGGCAATATTTGGGACTAACTACTAAAAAATTACTTATTGTTTAGCTAAAATTCGAATCTTAACTGGGAGTCATGCATTTTTATTAGCAAATCTGGTAACCCACACCCAAGACCTGTGGAATCTGAAACTCTGGGAATGGGGCCCAGTGAAGTGTGTTTCAAGGAGCCTTCTGGGTTGTTCTGAAGCATGCCAAAGCTTAACCTTGGCTATGGTTTCAGCTTCTTATCTATTCAATCTAGGAAAGGATTAATTCTACTCTAGTTTTATCTCAGTGGTTGGATTTTACTAAGCAAGAAGTATCTGAGATCTAAGCCCAATTTTTTTCTCAAATTGGAACTAAGTGACTCATTATCTAGTTCCCTTTTAATTCATGTTGGGCAGGCCCCAATTTTAGAATCTCAAGAATTGCCCTTTTCCCTCGATACAGATGGATGCTTGAAGGTGCCCAGTTCCTGGTTTCTGGTGATGCCCACTGCAAGTTTGCTGCTGCATGGGAACACTGAGCACAGGGGTGGCACAGCTGCCTGTGTCTGTTACCCATGCAAGACCAAGGTACAACTTTTTTTGTCTCCATTGCTACCATACTGCAGGAGCTGTTAGACTTTCTCACCTCTGGAGTCCACCAAAGGCTTGTCTCACCTGGGTAAGGAGGCAGTTAATATAATGATGCCATCCTAGGCCTTCTCCACAGCAGGAGCCACTACATCTCTCGGAACCCACTATTTCAGTATTAGTAGGTGGGGAATGAAGCTTCTACCTGCTCCATGTTCTTGCATAATAAGAAATTGGGTAGAACATTTTTCTGCTTAGTGACTTGAAATAATAATGCCACTCTGGGACCCCAGGACACATTAAGAATAGGAGGCTGCATCTGAGATCAACTACG
>JAQQAC010020895.1:4243003-4323600 GCA_029783875.1 Phataginus tricuspis | reverse complement strand
TTCTATTGCTCAGCTACCCAGTATTTTCCTAAGTTCATTTGTTATTGTCAGAACAAAAATAAAAGCCTTCCATAAGTACGAGGAATCCATGCCAAGAGAAAGTTGGTGCCTATTCCCATCACATAGTCACTACATAGGAACTGTTTAAAACATTGAAATAGTGTGGGTACAGACAACACTGTACAATGAGCTTTTCTAGAGAACATTGTATTTTGAGGAATTTAAGAAAGAGTCTCTTTTGCAATGGGAGCCGTGATGGTAAATAGGTGGGACCCATCCAAAAAGAGAAAGTTATGCTGCCTAAGACCTACTAAGAAAAAATGTTCTACCCAATTTCTTATTATGCAAGAACTAGTGCCTGAAGCTCCTGAAAGTTCGCAATCTGATGGACAAAGCGCGCTCAGACAACCTTGTCCACCTCTCTCTTCTCCCGCATAGCAAGCTCCGTGCAAACCCCGCCCCTTAAGCAGCCCTCTCCCTGCTAGGAAGCCTCTCAGACCGTAGCCTTTCCTTTGTCTCAGAGGCCCCAGATGTGTATCCTCATCCTCCACAAATGGCCGGAATCTCAGTCTCTCACCCACTCTGCCTGTCCCAGCTCCCCCACCCCACCAACCTCCAGTGTACCACACAATGTAGTTCTGTGTTCCAAAGCAGATCTCCAGGGCTCAGTGTTCAGCAGTTCTAGGCTTCCACTCCCTCCCCTCTCAGTTTCTCTTCCTCCCGCCAGTGAGCTGGGGTGGGGGAAGGGCTTGGATCCCACCAGATCAAGGCTTTTGTACATTACCCTGTTTCATGAGGTCCGCTCTGTTCTCCAGGTGTATGCAGTCTGCTGCAGCCTTCTTTCCTGTTGCTGTTTTAGGGTTAGTTTTATTAACCATATTTTCGTACTATATGTGGTTTTGGGAGGAGGTCTCTGTCTCACCTCTCATGCCGCTATCTTGAATAGATCTCCTGGCTCTTTATTCTTAAGAGAGTATTTCCCGAAAACAAAAATCCTCTTAGAAACCACTAAACAATTATAGAAGTCAGGAAATTAACCATGTATGCATTTATATGATGCAATTATGTAATGTGTAGGGATTTCAGTCCTTTGTAACAAAAAAACAAAAACAAAAACAATCTGGGCTCTACCATTGCATTCAGTTATCATGTCACTTTTGTCTTCCACAGTCAGGACAGTTTCTCAGACTTTGTCTTTCATCACCTTGATGTTTTGGAAGAGTGTAGGCCTATTATGTTGTAGAATGTCCCTCATTTTGAGCTTTTATGATATCTCCCCATGATTAGATTCAGTTGTGAAGTTTGGGCAGGAATATGTCACTCTGAGCCTCATGCTAGGAAGCACATGGTGCTGATTTGTCTTATTCTGGGGGAGTGATAAGGTGAAGCACTTGGTTAGGGTGGTGTCTCACTGGAGGGTTTCAGCCTTGGGCAAGTTCACTTTGGATCTGGATAACAACAGAGCACTGGGGGCAAAAGAGTTTTTAACCAAGCTTTATTCTCACAGTGGCAGGCTGAGTGCTAGAATCACATCTGTTTCTAGCAAGTCCACAGTCCATCTCTGCCTCTGGGCAGAGACTGGGTGGAGCTCTTAATAGAGTAACACTGACAATGATGGCTTTTTGCCAACATGTATGTAAGTATTATCCTAGCAGGAGGCCAATTTCATCCACTAGATTGGAGTCAGGTGAGGATCTTGGCCATTGGAACTTCCATTTTACCTACAGGTAGCATCTGCCAGGTTTCTCACTGTAAAGTGGCCATTTCTCACCTTGTAATTCAAAAGTATCACGTGGGGAGATCCTTTGAGACTAGGCAAACATCTGTCATTCCTCAAACTCTCACCCTGAAGGGTTATTTTTGACCCACGCCTGTCTGGCTCATGATGCCAGCGGTAAAACTCGAGTTTGCATTTCCTGACTGTAGATAGTAAGTCTTCATCTTCTCTTCTAGCTCAATGACAGCAGTCCTAGAACCATGCCTTCTGGAGCAGATTCTGCCAATGCCTCAGCCAAGTCCCCTCAGCCCTTGCATGTCAGCCTCACTTCCAAAAGCCAGCACTGAAGGCTGTGTGTGGCCGCTGGCCCCTACTCTGCCACCCTGTGCCACTAGAAGAGCCTGGGGCACATCCCCAGGAACAGCCCTCAATTACTTACTGGCCACTCACCTATGCAGGAGTTGCTGTAGAAGTTCCCCAGTGGCGCCTGCCCATTGGGAAAGTTCTGTGGTGTGAGTTGTACACTGTTTCTCAGGTGTCCCTGGCAGGTTGAAGCTGCAGGTGTCCACGTCATGATCTGCTCAATAACAGTCTTACTGGGTTCCTTCACCATCTTGTATCACTGGTTCCAGCCCCCATTATTTCCTGAGTTCACCTCCTACTTGCACTGGAATCTTTGTCTTGGGGTCTGCTTCTGGGGGGGCTCTAAGACTCTTTGTGAACTCCTATGCTCCCTCTTCATTCTGGTCCCTCCCATCAAGCCCCTTTCAGTGTCCCTCAAAAATTAGGGCCCTCAAAATGAGCACATCCCTTGAAGTGGGGTTTGAGCAGGCTAGATGGTGCCTGCTGAGATCTCAGGAGGGACCTGGGAGGGTAGTCAGAGAAATTTATACTCTTGCTAAGCTCCATGGAACTAGTCTGAAGCTTGATCTGACTTAAGTGACCCAGACCTGGTTGAGAACATGAGTGTAATGGAGTCTGAGACAACAGTCAACAGCCTGGGCCTCACATCTCCTCTAGGAGTCAGTAGTGTATGGAGGAGTGTGGAATATCAAGTGGGCTTGAAGCTACAATCTTAGGGTGGATGTGTCCTCTGAGCCAGTGTCTTGGGCAGGGTTCCCTGGAAGCACTGAGATGACAGGCTATGTGCAAGTGTTTTATCAGGTAGGAATCTGGAAAGAAATTGAAAGGAGTAGGGTAAATAGGGGAGAAAAGAAGAAGCAAGGGTGTCATTTAGGGCAGGGGTGGGGTTCAGGCTCAGCCTGATCCCGGAGGTGGCTGTGGAGTGTGAACTGCACTGCGTTTGTTCTCCTTCCAGGTCGGGTGTGGGGCTCTCCTGCTCTGCACCAGGGAAGGCAAGCACATAAACTCCAGCGCACTCCTTGCTTTCTGTGTGCTGGGCAGTGGCTTCAGCAGTGCAGCGGCATGAAGTAGGCTGCAGGGTGGGGGATGCACAGAAGTGAGGCTGGCACCCTGCGGAGACCAGCTCCACAAATCAGCTGAACCTGAGAGGAGTGGATGAGGAGCTTAAAGAAAACAGAGAAAGATACAAGAAGGACAGGCAAACCAAAGCTGGGCTCAGGAGGTTCACTGCCCGCTGATGTTGGGCAAGCAACGCAGTTTTATTTGTGAGCACAGCTTATATACACAGGCACATAATGATGTCACTTCCGGGCTGATCTCATATCCGGTATTGTCACTTCTGCTTCAGTGGAAGTTCTGATCTCACTTCCAGTGACATCACTTCCTGGTATCTAAATCCAGTGATGTCACTTTCGGGGTGATATCACTTCCGGGGTGGTATTGCTTCTGGCCCTCCAGAACACCCGAAATGGTGTATTAGCTTACTGAGGCTACCACCACAAATACCACAGACAGGGTGGCTTAACCAACAGAAATCTGCTTCCTTACAGTTCTGCAGGCTGGAAGTCTGAGGCCACGGTGTCAGCAGGGTCGGCTGCTGGTGAGACTCCACTCCTCCCTGCCGTCATCTGCCTTCACGGGTCGTCATCTCCTGGCCTTCCCTCTGCCCACATGTCCTGGTATCTCTTCCTCTCCTTAAAAGGACGCCAGTATTATAGGATTAGGGCCCACCCCTAACGGCCTCATTTCATCATAATCACCTCCTTAAAGGCCCCTTATCCTACCGCAGTCACATTAGGGGTTAGGGCTTCAACCTGTGGATTGGGGGACAGAGTTCAGTCCACACCAAATGGTGAGAAGGATCCAAGGCTATCTGGATGGGGTCCCACCAGTGTCTGTGCCAGGGGACATCTCAGAATTCGGGTCGGAATGTCACTGTACATTCAGTGATCACTTCACATTGTAGTTGTGTAGTGAGTGTCCTGTGACCAGAATCCCAAAGTCTGGCCCACGTGCTGTCCCATCCCATGCCCAGCTGGCCATCCCCATGCTGTCCATCTTCACTCATCTTTAGGGACGGGTCACCTCAAAGCTGAAAGAACCTCTGAAAGGCTGAGCCCAGGACCTCATTTTGCAGGTGTGAGAAACTGAGGTCCTGGGCATGCCAAGTGCTTCCCGGGAAGTGGGCACATCCACAGCAGAGTGGGGCTCACCATCCAGGCCCCCAAGCTCAGCAGGATAAAGGCACAGATCATTGGATGCCACTTCTTTTTCTGTGTAGAAGAACGTGTGGCTTGTTTCTTCCCATCAGATTTGCAACTTGGCTTCTGGCCACCAGGGACTCAACCTTTTCTCTGGGTTAATGGTACTTATTCCTGTCTGCAGCTCAAACTGGTGCTCAGTCTCTGCAATTAAGCTGCTCTATAAAGCAAACAGGAGTTTCTGGAACTTTTTTTTTTGACAGGTTGACTATTTATAAGCAGGTTTATCTTAATATTGCTGAGTGGCCAAGCTGGAAATGTATTTTCTTTTTTTATACAATGACTTTGAGCTGGGAGGTAACTGGAGGCCAGTTTCTGGGGCTGCAGGTGGGAGAAGGTTTGGCGATTGGGTGAGCTGGCTGCAAAAGGTGGTGGTGGGGGGTCAGCACTTCATTCACAGGCAACCCCAAGGTGCACCTCTGGAGAGATCGCTTTGCCTTACCCAGCTACTTCCCTCTCAGCCTGGGGCTCGGCACTAGCTCTCCTCCTGAAAGAAGTAACTTGTGTGATAAGTAACATGCTCGTTCCTGGCTGTGGTTCATGGGGCTTCTGTCTGGTGGGAGTGGAGGTCTGTACTCATTGGGGAGACATATTCCCTCCCTCAAACCATCTGACCACAGCAAATAGTGAGAATTCTTTATAGAATGAGTTGGTCACTTACCTAAAGAGTTGGGACTTTCCCGGTTATAAAACTGAAAGTCCCACCTCCTGGAAGCCCCCTCAGCCCTGACTGGTCACTTTATCTTTAGGCCAAGAAGAGGAAGCTCTCCTCATTGGGATGAAGGCCATCACATCTCCAGTGGCCTCTTGCTTACAATTCAGCTGGAGGTCAATGCACTTGGCTCCCAGAGTGTGACCACCTTGACCTCTGCAGCTATTTCTTCAAAAGCTCACTTGCAACCCAAAGGGAACTTCCTTCTCCTTCCACCACCGCTCCCCACTGCCCTGCTGGCTGTCAGCTGGGGCTTCAGCTATTTGGGAGCTTCTCAGCTGCTGGGGAGCTGAGCTGGGTTGTGGCCTTCTCAGCACAGTGGTCTCAGGGTAGTGACTTCTTCGGTGGCAGCCCATTTCCTCCCCTCTTCTCCAGGGCAAGCATCCAAGGAGGACCCGGAGATCTGCAGGACTTTTCTGACCTCGCTGGAAGTGACTCAGAACCTCTTCTGCTGCATTCTGTTAACAAGCGAGTCCCTGAGGTGAGCCTAGGTCCGAGGGCAGGGGATGAGTGCTGGGCAGTCTGCAGACGTGTTCTCGAAGCAGGGCAGGAGTGGTGTGGACTTCCCACATTTTCAGTGCCTTCGTAGAAATTTTGGTGGAAACTTGGGAGAAGCCAAGCAGGGGCTGTTTTTAGCCAGAGGACAATCTGGTTTTGTCAATGTTTCAGGGAAGAGTTGTCACCCCGCTGCTTGTCTGTCAAATCCTGGTATGTGCTCCTGATGGCAGAAGGGTGTAGGCCGTCCCGGAGGGCTTCCTGTTGGCTAGTCAGACACGCTGGAACACAGAGGCGGCTGGGGGCGTGGTCTACGCAAGGACTTAGGTCTGGAGCGGACCCAAGACGCTGCATTTTAACAAGCTGCCGGGTGATGCTGATACGGCGGGCCCACCAATCACAGTGAATAGCAAGAGATTAAACCAGGGGTCAGCAAACCTTACAGCCTTGCGGGCCAAATCCTGCCAGCAGTATGGCCATAGGGTAAGAATGTCTTTTTATATTTTTAAAGGTTTTAAAAGAACTAAAAAGAACCTGTGACAGAGACATGAGCTCTGTCTTGAGCAAAGCTTAAGTATTTACTATCTGGTCCTTTATAGAGAATGTTTGCTGACCCCGATGTAAGCCAGGCAGTTCACCCTGGGCTGGGGGTGTGGCTCTTCTGCTCTTTGGCTTGTCTCAGCTCTCCAGTCTGGGTCAGCCTTCAACGGGAGTGTCCAGCCACTCAGCTGCCCCTCCACTGGAAGTGGCTAGGCTTGGGGAGACTGCTGTGAACCTCAGGGTGGAGGAGGCAGTGTGAAGAGCCCGTCTGACCCCGGGGTATAGTGTCTGATGGCAAAGCTGAAATTTCACCGGCCAACGTTAATTCCCTACACATATCTCCTATAAGTAGCTGTTGTCATCTTAAAACAAGGCCCCTAAATTCTTTGATCCTCCCATTGAAAGGTAGGGTCTGAGTTCCCTTGACTTGGGCTCTGTGACTGCTCGATCAGAGAATACAGCTGACGTGATTCTTCCACCTCAGTTTGCAGACCAGACAGGTTTCTTCCTCCTGTCCCTTGGGATGCCCCTATCGGAATCTAGCCATGGCCACCATGCTGTATGGAAGCCCAGGCGGCCTGGGAGAGGCCACGTGGACAGGAACCAGGCTGCCTGCCACACGTGGCTGAGCTCCCAGCTGACAGGCAACCCCACCTGGGAATGAGGGGAGTGAGTCATTACAGTGGACCCTCTGCCCCCCACATGGAGCAGAGATGAGCTGTCCCACCACATCCTGCCCAAATTACAGATTCGTGAGCAAAACAATTGACTGTGGTTGTTTAAGTCACTAAGTTCTGGATCTTTTCTTAAGCAGCAATTGATAACTGGGAGCTTTAAACTGAAAGATCATTTCCTTCTGGGCTTGGGTCCACATGACAAGGCTCCCAACTGCTCTCCAACTGCTCCTGGCATGTGTCAGCACCCAGGAAGTCCAAGGTGACAGAGAGAACACACAAACCTGTCTGACAAAAGCTGGGTGGGTAGGGATCACTTTGAGATTATCCACACGTAGTTCATGATTTCCTGCCTGCTTTGGGGTGGCCTTACCTCATGCAAAATAGGTTCATCATGAAAACAAGGCAAAATAACCACCCACAATGTGTGGCTCTACCCAGAGACCATTAGGGGAGAGTTCATCTGCTCGTGTCCTCACTAGGACTGAATAATGCAGCATAGATTGTTTTTCTCTTATAAAAACAGAGATTGTTTTCTCTTACGGACTTGTGTGACAGGATTTTTTTCCCAGCACTTGGGGATTTGGGCATGCTTTCCCATGTCCTAGCGTTCCTTGCTCTAAAACTGTCCCTTGGGAATTTGTTTACAGCGGGCCTGTTGTAGAAGCATTTTGGGGGTGTGTAGCTCCCAATGAATCCCTTAAATTACCCTCCCTCACCCAGAGGGTGAGCTGTGATAACCACACGTGCCCAGTGTGAACCCACTCGGCATAGTTGATTGGACTGGGGTGTGTGTATGGAGGGGCAGGGAGGCATTGAGCTCAAAGTGCTTGTCTGTGTCTCTTAGGGTGATGGGAAAGGGAGTAAATCTGATGGCTCAAAGAGGAGAATGCAGAAGAAGCAGGGACTGGGGATGAAGAAAGAGCCCTGTCAGGGCACTCCAGGGCTCCAGTCAGCTCTTCCTGGCTTGACTACTATTATTGTTGCTTCGGATGCCCGGATATCCTAATGCGGAGCCTCCTGTTCCTGATGCTAGCTTGAGTCCATTTCCGTTATTTTTCACCACATTGTCGTAGGGTCACTCTCCTTGATTGGTGGAGGTAAAATGATCATGAGACATGATCTGGGACCACCCTTGTCCATATTTTCTGAGCACCTAGCTTGGTTCAGGGGAGACGGAAATGAGCAGCACCACATCCTGCTATGTGCTCCATCTGCCCAGTCCCTGTGTGCCTGCAGAGAACTGCATTGTGGGAAGATCCTCAACCCCTCACATGACAAGGTACCATGGCAACCATGTATGCTAGGTCCCGAGTGTGCCAAACTTCTAGTGTTTTTATTTCCAAAGAAGAAAATTTAAAAGCCACCCAAATTTGTTTTCTCCCTTCAAAAAAAATGTATAAGAGAAAAATAATAGCAAAATTACAGAATTCTTTTTCTAAGGTGGATTTGAGGACATGGAGTGACCCTTTGAGTGGAGGGAGAGAGCCGAATAAAAGCACAAAAATGTGAATAAGACTAGAAGACTAGTGGGTGAGGACCAAGTAACATTTTATTCAAGATGCCATCAATACCAAGGGCAGAGGTTGATTGATAAGTTAATTCACCAAGCAAGCGATTGTTGAGTACCTCCTGGATCCCTTCACTAACCAGACCAAGGGCGTCCAGGTGTGTGTAAGACACAAGTCTCTATTAGCGCTGTTTCCATTAGCAGTGTCAACAAAAATGCAAGTTTCTGCCCTCCCTTTGCTAGGAGTTTGGACCCCTCCAGGGTCTCTTCCTCCAATGGGCTAAGAAAGCATGTAGTATAAAATGATAAATCGCTCCAGCACAAAGTGTGTGTTCAAAGTCAGCGTGTGTGGTGCAGGGGAGACCTGTCTCCAGGACTCCAGAGAGAGAGCGCCCAGGGGGCTGGAGCGATCTGGGGAGATTTTTGCTGGTGGAGAGATGGAGGGAGGCAGTTCCAAGGGGAGGATGTTGAAAATGAGTCTATCCCTGTCTCGGAGGCTAGATTGGCTGGATCCTGGGCTGGGAAGCCAAGCTGGGTATGGATCGGGAGACCTAGAAGGCTAAGAGGACTCTACGTCACTCTGCAGGGAAGGGGAAGCCATGGAAAGTTTGGGGACAAGGAGTGGCATGTAGAAAACTTGGCTCCAGACAGCTTATTCCTTCAGGAGTTGACAGAATGGGTGGAGCGCTGGAGGCAGCCCTGTTGGGAGGTGGTCGCTGCGGCTGGGTGAGAAGTGCTAGGTCCTTGCGTGAATGTTGGCACAGTCTTTAAATGTTTGAACAACAAAAGCTGTAGCTGAAAGTCTGGAATCACCCACAGGTGATCCCTGGGTCTGCAGGCAGTTTTCTTCTGGGAACTGATTTTACTATTTGATGTGGTTGGGTTCAGGACATGCTACTCCACAATGCGGCAGCCGGGCATATGGAATATCTCAAGACAAAGGAGTTTGAGCAAATGGCAGTAGCAGGAGGTCACTTTGACCCCCTACCCTGCCTGCCCCTTGCCCTTCTTCCCAGAAACAGGTCATGACATTCCCATGTGAGAGAGGCCCTCCCTGTGGCAGGAGGAGGGAAGACATTCTAATTGCCAGAGCTGGGGAATTTGGGCGCCAAGAAATCTGTACAAATCAATCTTGTTAAACTCACCCTTATCTTCCTAGTCACTTCTTCATCACTTAGTTCCCCTGGCCCAAACCCCCGTGTCCTGTCAGTTCTTTGCACATTAATTGTTTCATTGTCTATAAGATATGAAGGCTTTTTCTCCTGGCCTCTTTGGGTCTTCATTCTCTTGTGAAGGCTCCTACGTCCATGTGAAAATTCAATACAATTTGTATGCTTTTCTCCTGTTCATCTGTCTTTGTCAGTTTCATTTTTGGACCCAGCCAGGGACCCTAAGGGAGTCAAGGAATGTTTTCTTTCTCTACAGATGTCTTTTCCATTTTTAGAAATCCCAGTGACCGGGGACATGACTAGGAAGACTGCAGAATAGCGAGCGAACCTAGCCTGAGCACAGCCACAGCAGGGTCCGAGAAATGCTGATGAGCTGTATTCATCCAAGGGTGGAGACAAGACAATAGTTATATTGCTCAGAGGGCTCAGAACCCAATTATCAAAGTTTGCAAATCTCGCAGTGTTGTAGTTGGGTATAGCATCCTGTCCATCTTGCCTTTCTGTTCACGTTGAGTGCAAGCTGAGGGCTCCCTACTGCAAGTACCTCCAGCTCTCCCCCTGGGGGTGTTCCTTGGCACGCTGGGTCAAAGACAGGCAGGTGGAGTTGAATGCCCCCTGGGAATATCCCTCAGCTAATGATGATGGTATTTGATGGATAGCCCCACTTTCTCACCCCCTCCTGGGGGTGGGGCATCTCCGCGTTGTGTTCCTGTCCAGAGTGCCCAGGGTGATTGGTCCTCAGTTGCCCAGAGTGGTGTCCTGATCCAACCCACATCCCTTATTGGCTGGCTTCCCTTCCTTCCCTCATTCCCCCATTCCTCTGGTGGTACTTCCTGGGACCACCTCCCAAATTAACTGCTTGCACTCAGATTCTCATTTCAGGATCTGTTTTGGGGGATCCCAACCTAAGACAAATGAATTAAAATTGGATACAGGTGAGGTGTCTATATCTAGATATTCTCCTTTAGCATCAGGCAAATTGGAAACATGCTCTTTGGGCCATGAGCTTTAATTCATTGCCCTTCTGGGGCAGGAGATCTCTGGGTCTACTTGTTGGGATATAGATAAGTTGCAGGTACCTTGCTGTGCAGTGTCCCCCAGGTCCCGTGCATGCTCCAGGACACCACCTTCACTTTGACTGTTGTAGTATCTTTGGGCTTCTGTTCATCAGGATGACATGCAAGCACAGCCTGTGAGAGTCAGCTTCCCGCTGTCTGGTAGCTCTGTGGAAGGAGAGGGTGCAAGCTTGCTCTGTGCTGTTTGGAGGCAAGGCCAAATCTAGGGGTGGAGGGTAGGTGGCAGCAAAGTCTTGTTGTATCTATTGGGAGTTTAATGTCCTCTTTTCCTTAATGTGTTGGAGATGAATGTCAGGTTCACCACCCCAGGGGTTTGAAAGTCATTTTCTAGTCATAATTTGGTTTTCTAATAAGCTGACATCCCTATCCTTGAACCCAGCATCCTCCTTAGCCGTATTGTTTCTGAAAGTGTTTACACAGTCAAGTTGAAAAGTTAAAGCCGTCAGAGGGATGATTCCAATAAAAGTAAATTAGGGAGGACGTCTACAAATCCACTTGTCTGCACAGCTGAGGCCAATAATTTTTAGCGCAAATGAATAAAAGTGATTTGTTCACTCCCATTGTTTTTCCTGGTTCCTTGTTCTGAGCTTGATTCTCCTATGGCTCCTTAGAGAGGGAAGCCAGTGGGACTGAAATGGTTTCTTGTAAGTGATTCCCAGTAGGCAAATTAGACCAAGCCAGAGGACCTATAAAACACCAAGGGTACACCAAAAATGTCAGGCAAGATGTAATTAGGAATTTTGAAGATCAAATGTGAGTCTAAATAACCAGCAATATAGCACTATTGTCCTTTGGGTAAAACAGTTGAATGCCAAAAGAACTGTTAGAGCATTTTTCTTGGGCAATTTTCGTCCTAGTAATGTTTTGAAACTTCTCTGTAAGGTCATAGTTGAGCACAAATCTCAGCTTGTCTGAATGTCTAAAATGGACCTTGTGACCACAGTCATTAGCATGAAATCTCATCTATTCTTTTTATGTCCTCTCTGGATCTATGCTTATTGAGAGGGGGCCTGGAGGACAACATAAGTAACTAGCCCATCTGTAATCAGCTTTCCTGATGGGTCAAGACAGCTTGGACAGACTTTTCCATCCCATATGTCCCAGTAGTCAGAGATGTGTCCAGCACAAGAAGTTCTTGACAACATGCTGCAGAGATAAAGAGCTTCCCGCTTTGGGTGGTGGGAGTATTTGATGAAGGGGTGAAAATGATTTATCCGGGAGGGAGAGGGATTAGATAAAGGTCCCAGAAGTGAACCATGCCAACGGCTGCCCTAGATCTTTAGAAATTGCAGAAAAGACAAAACACATCTGTCGCACCTCTGTAAAACGGCATGCATTACATTTCATGGACCTGAATGCTTGAAAGCCAGAATGGAGATGAAATCAGACAGGAAGTAGAATTCACCAACCGGAACACATCCAGGTAAAGATTCTTTAAAAGGTGGGAGCTGTAGAAGTGTGGCTCAGGGCCCCGGCAGAGCCCCAAGCTTGAGGTTGAGGCAGAGAAGGGGAGCCCACTGGGTCGCCTGTCCAGGAGATGGATGGGGCTGGCAGAGCAGTCAGGTGGCTGCCGCCTGTGTTCGCCAAGCAGCAGCGGGCAGGGGGAGCGGTGTCCAGGGTACTTGGGAAAGAGGGGTCAGTACAAGTAGCTGCTGATATTAGGGTTGACAAACTGCTGATGCATTCAGCAAATTTAAACTTCCGCATGACAAGTGGTAGCATAAAACTATTGAATTACAACAATATAATAACCAGAAAATATTTGTGACATATGGCAATTAAATGATTAATATCCAGGCTGCATGAAGCACTCCAAAAAGCAATTAGGAAAAACCTAAAACAATGCTATATAAAAATGAGTATGGCTGAATCACAAAATTATCATACACTCTGAAATATACACAAAACATATTTTACTTTATTTCTTTATGCTTGAGCTTATTTCCTGTATTGGGACCTCATAATTTTGTCTATTCTAATAAGCTTAATATGAACTAATACATTAAGCAGTTTCTTTAGGTAGATGCCAGTCTCATTTGGATAAAATGCCTAGACTTTCTGACTTCTGCCTATCCTTCCTACCTCCCTAAGATGCATCTGGGTGTGTGGGTGAGTCTGTGGCTTGTGTGGCCTTGGGGTGATATGGATAAGCAGGGGATTCCTTTGTTGAACTTGGGGTGCTCGCTCATGGTGCCTCAGTCTGTAGATTGGTGACTGTCCAGGTGCCATGGGTACGAAGCCAGGAAGCCCAGGTAAGTTCGCATTTCAGATAAACGTGGTGGTCCATTTCCATTGGCATTTGCAGCTGAGGTCTGCATTGATGTCTTGGGTTCTGGTCTCTCTCCTAGCATGGTCGGTACCCCTGTGACCCTTTCTGCCTGACCAGGACCCACTGCTACCCTCACTGTGGTCCCCACTGAGGTCCATCTGCTCCCCAAGCCATGTGGTCCATCATGTAGCTCTTCCCTCTGAGCAAGCTGCCTCCTTTATCAGCGTGTCCTCCTCCTTGTTTTCCACAGCCTGCCATCCGGCTTCCTCGGCGCTGGGAGAGGCTGCAGGGAACTCAGGGCTCTGTCAGTGCCACAAGGAGGTTGGCAGATAAAATACAGGATGCCCAGCTAAGTTCGAATTTCAGATAAACAACAAATAATTTTTTAGTATAAATATGTCTTAAATATTTCATGTGTCAAATATTGTGTGGTTCCTGGTTACACTAAAAAATTATTCATGTTATGTGAAATTCAAGTGTCCCTGGACAGCCAGTATTTTATTTGTAAATCTGTCAGCACTAATGAGAGCCAGGGGCTACTTGGGAGAGTTTAGCTCAAGCCCTCCCTGGCCTCTGCCTGTCATGTCTTCTGCCACCTTGTGCCCCAGGCTGAGTGGACTGTGCCCATCCCTGCAGGGTGGGAGTGAGCATGAGGCCGTCTCTGCAGAGACAGGAGAGGAGGGGAGGGCGAGGTCCTGCTGCCTTTTCCTTTTCCCCCGGTGTACATGTGTCCGCACACCTTCAAGCACAGCGATTGAACTAGACACGGTCCTCCCTTGGCAGGCTGATGGGACCCTCTGATCTCGTCCTGGGGCAAGGCCCTCCTTACGTCCTCCAGGCTCTTGATATGTTAAAGAAGGGACGGAGATAAAGGAATTTATAAAATCCCCTTCTTTCTGCCCAAAGCCTGGATTTAGACCCCATTATCTTACTGTGAACTCAAACTCTACTTTGAATGTCAGAATCTGAATATTAATTCTTGGTATCCTCGCCCTAGATCATTCTAACATCCCTCCCTGGCTCCCAGCCCCAAAGGCGGCTGAATTCCTCAGGCTGACTAGGGAAAGTCAGCTAAGGTACAATTTTCAAGACCTTAGAAACATGACCCTTATACAAATATAAAATGAACGCATGTCAAAGATTTTATTTAGCTCATTAATTGTTGAAGGCATCAGTCAGTTGTTAAAACAGATTCAAATCAGAACTCGAGTTGCAGAGTTATATTCTCTCTGGGACAAAATTCATTTGCATTGCTAGGGAAAGGAAGCTTTGACCCTGCTGCTGGTCATCTTCAGCTTAACTGCTACCCCTACAGGCATGTGAGATAACCCAATCAATGGGAAGTCAATCAGAGGCACACACCTCCACAGATGTGGCCAGTTCCTGAAGGTCCCCTGGGCAATGCCCGGGTCACAGGCTAATGGTACCCAGGGATCTCTTTGGCCCATACACAAGCCTTGGACAGTTTTTCCTAAAAATGTATAATATTCTCAAAAAGAAAATTTTAACCTCTTACAAATACTAAAAGACAATAAATTCAAAGAAGAGGAAATATCAACAGCCACTAAATATGAAATTAAATTCTCAACTACACCAGCATATGCAGGGAAAACCCATGCTAAGACAGCCTAAGAATTCTGATCAGTTTGTGTCCAGGAAGGGGAGGCACGGACTCCCATGCAGTAACCTGTGACCTGGTGACATTTTCAGTAGGTCATCCTGGCAGTGCCTAGTGAAACTCTGAACGCATGCGTCTTTGACCCAGCAGGTGTTTCAGTGAGCAAACCAGGCAAAGATCACTGCCCTCGTGGAACTTGTATTCTCATGGGGTAGATAGACTGTAAACATTACTATAAGGAATCTGTAGATTCCTTAGTATTTTAGAAGATTATAACTAAGGGAGTGTAGGGGAGGAGAAGTTTTCCTCAACCTCTTAGGGTCCCTGGCTGGGTCTGAAAATTAAACGACAACTAACAGGAGAAAAGCATACACATTATTTAAAATAAGTTTAACCTGACATGGGACTCTTCATCAGGAGATCAAGACTGGAAGAAATAGTTAGACGTGAATATCTTTATGCTTGGTCTGATGGAAAGGAGGCAGTCATGGGGGAGTCTGGTGGTGGGAGATGTGACAGACTGGAATGAACGGAGTCAGCACAAGGAGGGAAGCAACTCAAACGGAGCCGGGAGCCAACAAGGGCGAGGGGCCCGGCCGGCAGTTTCATTTCCCAGAGGAATGATGCCACATGTAGCTCGCTGCCAAACCGCATCCCTGAGATGACCGTCTGCTTTGGGCTTCTACAGACTCTCAAGCTGGTTTGGCCATAGCAACCAGTCCGACCCGGAATAGTGTGCAAACCTCTCTGCTGGTTCCAGCCACAAACTGCTCAGAATGGCTCATGTGAATGAAAACGTGCTGCTCACCTTTAAATTCCTAAACTTCGTCAGCAGTTCAGAGCACAGTTTGGGTGCTCCCTAAATCTGTCTCCCTGATTGCAATGTACAAGATGCCCCATAAACGTAACCCATGGCTTTGCAACTTTGCCGTCTTTGGGGGGCCGTGTTGACGATAGGTGAGAGGGTGAGGTGGTGTAGTGACTGGGGAAAGCCAGCAAAGCTTTTTTGCTCAGATTCTTCTCAGTGTCCTTTGTCTCAGGGACAGGGATGCTCCTGTCGTCTGGCTGTAGGGAGGGCCCCTCTCCCACAACGGTTTTACTTACAACCTGTTTCAGGAGGGAGGGGTGGGGGAGGTCAGTGACCACCCTGATTCTGCCCTTTTGTAAATTCCTTCCGCTTAAAATATTCAAGATCCCAGGGTGCCGTCTTTTGGAGTAGCGTGTCCTGAGGCCCATCAGGACAATCAGAAGTACTTAGGGTGGGGGTGGCAGTGGTTTCAGTATTACATTTTACTACAGTATTAAATATTAAATATAGGCTTCACTATTTAAAAAGGGGGCCAGGGCAGGCCTTATTGGGAAGGTGAGCTTTGAGCAAAGCCTTGAAGGAGGGAAGGGAGGAAATCCTGCGGGATTTGGTGGGAACGGCAAGAGCATAGGTGGGAGTGCGCTAGGCGTGCTTGAGGAATAGCAAGAAGGTGCGCTGCCTGGAGCAAGGGAAGAGAAGGGAATGAAGTCAGAGGGCTAATGGGATACCCAACATAAGGAGACTTATTGGACACTGTAAGCACTTTGGCTGACTATATGTAACATGGGGAGCTTGGTAGGGTTTTGAGCAAATGCACCATCTGATTTACATGTTCCTTGAATACCCTTGGTAGCTGTGCACAGAGCATATATGGGTGGTCAAGGGAGTAGAAGCAGGGGCACCAGTCAGGAGACCGTTGCTCCTGGCAGGGCCTGGGCTGAGAACAGTGAGGGCTTAAAGGTGGTCGGGTGCTGCAAGTGTTGTGAAGATAGAACCTATGTGATTTCCTGACATTGAATCTGGGGTCAAGGCTGATACTCGGGATTTGACCTGAGCAATCTGGCTGTCAATGGAGGACGGGTCCTTTCTGGGGGGAGTGAGGGTAGGTCATCAGGAGTCGAGTTTTAAACATAAGAGGTCAGGGATGAAACTTTTTATATAGATATATAATAGCTAAAAGTTGAAATCAATGTAGCCATCAAAGGGGAATGATTATGTAAACTAAGATTTTACAGAATGAAGTAGATCCATATTTTAGCCGAGCGAGATCTCCAAGATGAGACACGAAGGACAAGACAGTGTAGTATATGATTTCACTTACCTGCGCACCCCAATGACAACATAAGCAGAACTGTAGATTTCTATACACACTCACACAGGTGTAGATACATATCAGAAGCAATAGCCTTTCTGCTTACGTAGATTTCTAAAGAAAACTGGCTTCTATGTATCGCCTATATAATTTAAAAGTAATGTAAAGAAAACAGGGGAATAATGGAAAATCTTGTCTTGCTGGGCCCCATGTTTCCTCATCTGTACGGTGACTCCTAAGGTCCTTCTGCCTGGAGGAATCCATGTTCCGTTACGTCATGTGAACCTGAGTCCTTCTTAATTGGAGGCCAGTGTGTATTTATTCTGTTTATATGGCATACTCAGTTTCAGCCCAGTCATGCCTGGTTGTGACCAGAGAGGGACAGCATTTGACTTTTTCCTCTGGTAATAAAGTTGAAGGATTACTTGGAAGTGACTAAAATTTGGCTGCATATTTGTTCTCAGTTCAATGTCAGATAGAGGTTAAAGCAAATGGTTGCCTAGAAAATCCTTTCCTGACACATGGTTTCTTAGAAGAAGATGGTGAAGTGTGGTGTCCTAAGTTCAGCTTGGAGTGTTGTCTCATGACCGGGCAGTTGAAGCCTTGGGACTTTGCGAGATGTTTCTTTTTGCTTTATGGTGGATCACATAGATTCAGCCTTCACAAATATTCACAACCCTCACATAGATTCAGACTATCAAAGGCTGTTTTACTCACTCTCTGACCACATCTTCTGCCCCCTTACTGCTGCTGAACACAGTTAGCTCTCTGATTGGGTTATTGATCCCCAGTGTATGACTATCACTGGCCAGTCAGATGTTTGAAAACAGAATTTGGACAGAGCATGACCCTAAAGACTAAGGTATTTTCACTAAATGATTCAATCCAAATCAAACCCTGTGAGCAGGGCATTTCGTGCTCTACTAGAAAGGACTGTATTTATATTAAGAAGCTAAGAATCAACTTAAAAATGTTTGGTAGCTCTGGCTGTTGACTTCCTCAAACTCCACATGATAATGCTTTCAATTTTTTAATTACAAAAGACAACTTTTTATTCTAGTATACAATGAAGTTTTAAAGGTGCCATAAAGTATAAAGTCCAGTATCACCCAGATAATCATTTTTCATATTTTGGTGTATTTACTCCCAGCCTCTCTTTCATATATATGCTATTAACAAAAAATTATCCTGATACTTGTTAAAATGGTAAGGATGACTTTATTCAGGGTTATTGCAGTAGGTGACAGATTCTGACAATAGGAGAGATAGAGTGGGTCAACTCTGAATTCAGCAAGGACAGGTGGGGATTTACGGCCAACAAGCAGAATGAGAGGGGTCACTGGATCGGGGAATTACTAAGAGAAGAAATCAAGTGCAGGTGGATTCTTGCTAAACCGACTACAGGATTCATGCTGAAGGCAGACCAGGGTGATCAGATATCAAGGGGGGAGGGATTCTTTCCCAACTGACTTAGTACGATTTTTGCTAAGACTGGGCTATGCAGTCCAAGGTTGAGGCCTAGTTGAGAGGAGGGCGCACAGGAGCCTGCCTGGTTTTGGGTGAAGGAGAGAGTCTGTCGATGCAATGGGGACAAATGAACTATTTATTTACTATAGAAGACCATAGTGCCTCTTCTCATCTCCCTCCACATTAGCCCTCCAAAGCAGAATTGGAAGCAGAGATGAAAGAGCAAGGATAATAGAATCTGAGTTAGCCAGTGGTCTTGAGGAAGGTAAAATAAGCTGAGCAGAAGACAAACCCTGCTTGCCCTGAGGGGAGAGTGGAAGGTTGTGTCAGAGAAAAGGGGTGGGAGTCTGGACACTAGATATAATTTTCTCATAAAGCCTTTTGATAAAAAGTAAGGGTATAATACTGGGCACTGGAATTAGGGTTCCCCTGGGAAGCACTAATTTTGACAGATAATGAGTAGGAAGCTCCTAATTAGCACCAGAAGAAGCTAGTCCTTGACTGTTAAGACACAAGACCAACTTGGTGCTGTGAGGCAGGGGGCTCTGTGTTTAGTTCACTGTTCTGGTACCAATCCATTGTGTGACCTTGCTTGCGCAAGTCACTCGGCTCTTCCAGGCTTTACTTGCTCCCCAGTGGGCAAAAAAGAGTGGAATTGGTCCATTTGTAGGCATCTATGAGTCTACACAGTTACAGTCGTTGTAAAATGAAGTGTGCTTTCCCCTTGTCTGTGGCAGCCTCACCTCGTATCACTTTGGCAAATGTATGCGCCCCCCATTCGTTGAAAATGTCTATGGGCTCTTTGACATCTGTCTTTTCCTCTGGTCTCTCTGGATGTTGACTCATCACACCAACCTCAGGAAAGAGGAAACTGGTGATTTTCAGGATGTGGTGTCCAAAGATTTTGACTTTGGAGTAAGGTGAACCTGAGGGAAAGAACATTTAAATGTGTGTGTGGGCAGTGGGATGATCTTTGTGATGGCAGGTGAGACTCAGTAGAGATGCTTCTTCCTCCCTCCACTGCCTCTTCCCTTCCCTTCCAGGTCTGCTCTGCAACAGAATTGTACTATTTAATTATCTTTGCTGATAAAGATTAATGGTAATCATTCAGCCCGTGAATGAGTGAAAAGAGAAATTGAGTGTGAGTCACCCAGAGTCTTCTTCCAAACCACACTGGAAACTAAGCTGTGGTTTTTTTTTATGACTTCAGTAATTTGCAGGGACTATAATTTCCCCCCATTGGCAACTATTACGAAGCTTTATATGGAACAGTAAAACGCATGGCACTTTAACCTTTGCTAATGGCACAGTCAGACAATGCCTTCGTAAACAGCACACTCTGATACAGATTTGGGAGAATGAGAACACTGAAGCTCTCCTGCGAGGCTAGCGCTTTGCATAGCTTCCCCTCCATGGCCCTCATGATGTTTTTGAAGCATGAAAGACAATGCCAGCTTTGTCCTGAACTCCTGGAGGTAGGGAGAGGGGCCCTTCGCAAATGGCCGGTTTAAAGCAGGCTGAGGGCATTTGACAAGTTCTCACAGCCCCCTCTGCTTCTCCCTCTGCTGGGGGCCACCATCGTCATTCCCCTGGATTATTGCAATAGCCTGGTGACCGTGCTCCCTGTTTCTACGGCTGCCTGAAGGGTATTTTCAAATCAGCAGCCAGACAGATCCTTTGACAACGAAAGTTAGATCATGTCCCTGCTCCACAAAGTCCACCCAGGCCCCTCATGCTGGGGTTCTTGTTTGCGGAGCCAGATAATGAACTTAGCAAACACTCAAGGTAGGAGAGCCAGGGAGAGGCTTTTATTTAAAGATAAAGTGAGAAGACAGATCTCCTGGCTCACACCAGGAGGGGACAAGAGAGCCCATAGTTATGCATTGTCTAGGGGTTTTATAGGCAGTTGAGGATTTTCGGCAATGTGATAAAGGGCTTGGGGTATGGATTTGTTAAGTGGTCTTAGACTGTTCATCCTTGACGTGACATTAAGTCCCTTTTCTCATCAGTCCTCCAGGTAATTCTGCAAAATTAACATAAGAAATTTACAGCAGATTCCTTCCCAGAGTAGCAGCTTCTTGGTCTGGGAGTGTATCAATCATTAATCAAGACTGCCTTCCCTGCCCTCAAGGTAGGCTGAGTTATTGTCTTGTTTGCTAAAGAGTTTAAAAAGGCAACCTAAAATGGAATCTTTCCTGCTTTTACTATGTTGTTAATGGCTGGGCTTGCTTGCTATTATTAATTGCCCAGTTTGCAAGTCACCTGATCAGGCCTGAAGGTGGAAAAAGAGCATATAGGCCTGGGCCTTTTAGCATGCTAAAGTGAATCTTACTCATGATTACAAATGATTAGTATAACAAAAACATGGGCTATACTGAAATACTTTCCTTTATCTGGGGGATATTAACTGATCTCACTGAAGAATGACTCTAGAGGTGAATGTTTAACACGGAGTTTTGGTAGGGGGTTTCCTTGCATGTTCTTACACTGCTCTGACTGTGATTATCTTGCCTTGCTTTTTCCGGGAGGCCTTCACCCTGCTCTGTCTAAGCCCAGGTCCCTGTCTCACTCCCATTTCACTCTGGGTGGAAGACCAAGCCTTTATCATGCCCTTTACTTCTCTGTCTCCTCTCCTGTTGCTATGCCTGGAGGGCTGCGCACTGGCTGCTCCCCTGCCAGGTTCTCTGTCTTGCCAACGGGTTTCAGCCTCAGGCAAGTTCACTATGGATTCAATGTGACCAAAGTAGAACATTCTCGTGGTGAAAGGGTTATACAGAACTTTATTTCCGGGGTGGCAGGTCAATCACTAGGATCACGTTCAGATGAGTCTGCCTGCAGCAAGCCGGTCTCTGCCTCTGGGCCCTCTACGCCACAGCCATCCCCTGGGCCTAGTGTCTGTCCTCAGTGCCGCCCCCAGTCCAGCCTCTGCTCTGCTCTCCTGCAGCCTTGCAGCCACGCCACCATATTGCCCAGAGCACCGGGCAGGGCTCTTTATAGAGAGTCAATAATGACATGTTGCCCACACGTATGTAGTGAGATAGCCAACCAGGGCCAGGTGAGAATCCTGGCCACAGGAACCTTCATTTTATACAAATTCTATTCACCAAGTTTCTACAGGACTCCTTCCCTCACTCCTTCAGGATTTTATTTAAATGTTATCTTTTTAATGAGGTCTTTCCTCGCTAAAGGTGCACATTTATTCCCACACTCCATTTCCTCTTCCCTGGTGTTATCAACATCTAACATTGCTGTTTTTAAATTTAAGGCCAACAATTCTCCAGTTACTGGTTATTTTTAAAACTGTAAGTCTTACACACTGTCTTTTGCCAATGTGTTTCAGCCCCAGGCAAGTTCGCTATGGAATCAGTGAGACAGGGAGTGACTGCGGGGAAGTTGGGGCTCCTATGGCCAGGATCCTCACGGAACTTAAACCCCTGATGATGTACCTGGCCTGTTGCTAGCCGACAGCTTCCACACCTTTAGGCAATAAGCTATTATTGCACAATATAGAGAGCTCGGCCCAGTGCTCTGGGTGGAGGCAGAGATACTAGTGCTTGACTTACCACTGGGAGAACAAGCCGTATAATAAACCCTTTCACCCCAAAGAATGTTTTGCTGTCAATTTCTTTGGTCATATTGAATCCATAGCAAACTTGCCCGGGGCTGAAACCCATTGGCAAGACAATTGGCGAATTTGGCAGGGTTCATTGTTGACCAAGGAAAAAGACAAGCTGCTCTTATGGGAGGGGTACTTCAGGGGGCTGCCCCTATGAATGGGGAGACAGTGGACTGTTTCCCAAAGTGTATGTGGCCTGAGGTGGCTTACCTCCTAGAGGGCTGGGCCCTACCCAGGACACCTGAGGCAGTAGGGGTGGCCCTTGGTATAGTAAGTAGGACTTTTGAGAGACGGAGTGCCTGTGAGGCAGTGGGGACTGGGTTGGCTGCTTCTCACAGTATTAAAAAAGTGTACAGAAGAGAAGGATACACTCCTGAAAAAGACCCAAGAAATGGCTGCATGAGAACGCGAGCTGCAGACTACTGTGGATTCCCTGAAGAAGGAAACGGCATTGATGTGAGAGGAGGCAGCACAAGAATGCTAGCAGTGAGGTGCTGTTGAAAAGGTAAAAGATTTCTTACATAACGAGATGGTAGCACTGCCAGGTGCTCTGAAGGAGGAAAAGGCCATCAAGGAAAAAGATGAACCCCTGAGGGAAGCACAGGTGGAGATGGCATGAGAATGTCAGCTGCAAAGCATTGAGGTAAAGGTAGGAGAGCTTCTGAAGACTGAGCTAGCATTGCTGTGAGGCATGGTAGAAAGGTAAAAGATGTAGCAGAAGAGGCACTCACGGGAAGGGAGAGAAAGGTGCCATCAGCCCCAGAAATGGAGGAGCTGGTGAAGGATGAAGGGGTGGTGCCAGAGGAACCAACCCCTCCTATATTGGAAGCACGCCCAGTGGTTGTAAGGAAAATAAAGACCCAGCAGCTGAGAGTTCCCCAAGGAGAGGCGTAGCCCCCTCCCCAGGTCATGGAGCACTCTATGGTCCACCCCTATACTCAGGCTGAGCTGGTGGATTTGGGCTCCTAGTTTAGGCAAAAGCCCTTTGAGTCAGTATCAGCTTGGCTCTTGCGTCTGTGGGACTTAGGGGTGGATGGAATTGTTCTCTTGGGATCAGATATGGGAAAGCTGGCTTCCCTGACAGTTCAGCCCACCTTGAGGCAGCAGTTACAAAGTGCACATCAGACCCCAGGGAATCACTCCCTCCTCGATTGGCTTATGGCTGCACTTCATACTGTGTGGCCCAATCAGGGTGATATACCATCCTCTCCTGCTATATGGCAGACATATGCTGAGCTCCAACAGGTGTTATGAGAGCTAGGCATAAGAAATGCCATCTATAGCCCAAAGAATAGTGGCCCATATGAAGAGCCTTTCACTACTGGGATGAGAAATACCGTGCTTCAAATGGCTCCCATATCCCTCTTTGGGTCTCTAGTGGCCATTCTTTCCCCTCACTTAGGTCAGCCCATAAGTGAGGTGACATGTACAGGAGCAGACTTAGGAGAGGCTAAAGCAATGAGAACATGGGAAGAAATAAGGTTTGCTACTCACAAGAAGAATTTACAGGGCCCCATGAAAGTTACAAGGACCCAGATGTGCATTGATTTAATATGGACAGGAGCAGATGGAAGGAAATTAGACAGGAAGTCAAATAGGATCTTACTAGAGCTATGGCAACAGCTGAAACCAGAGCAGCAGTTCCAGCCATTAAGACCAAAGAGGCAGTGGTCAGAGACAGAGCCACGAGTCTGGCCTGTGTGTTTGCAAGACTTCCTGCTGGAGAGTGAGCCAACCTTACTCGAGCCCACACAGGAAGGTGATTAGGGAACACAGTTTGACTGAGGGGAAGGTCAAATGACTTGCCCTGAGGGACCAGGGGGGGACTGGAGGTCACATGTTGAAATAGCTATCCATTGGTCCCCAGTGAAGATACAACATGTCCTGGCTCTGGTGGACACAGGGGATGAATGTTCACTGGTTCTTGGTAACCTTGAGCAGTTCCCCGAGACCCCCACTATCATAGATGTATATAGGGATAAGGCTATCAGAGTGAAACAAACCCAAATCCCTTTGAGAATAGGGCATCTACCCCCAAAAGAGTATACTTTGTATATGTCTCCTATCTCTGAGTATATTTTGGAGGACATAAAGAGCTTGGAGAAACTCTCCAGGAACTGGAAAATGTGGGTATTATAAAGCCCACCCATAGTCCTTTCAATTCCCCAGTGTGGCCAGTAAAAAAGCCAGATGGTTCCTGGGGTATGGCCATGGATTACAGAGAATTGAATAAAGGCCTGGAAGCTGGCCTCTTGTGTATTCCTGAAATAATAGCAGAGTGGCCCCAAAGATCACAGTAGTATATCCTGAATGGCCAGAAGGTAGGAGCATCTTACTGGGGAGTTTTGTTTTATCATTATGGCCAGTGCATGCACCTCCAGTAGCACTATATATAGACCCTCAGTAAGCCCCACGGGGAGAGGAGTAAAAGTATGGTATACTAGACCTGGAAGGGACCCCCTTCCTGCTACAGTCCTATCACAGGACCACTCTCTTGCATGCATCCTACCTGATGGACAAGATTTGCCTATGTTGGTGTCATTAAAGCATGTGTCTTATCAGCCCTAAGGTCTTTGTGGATTGGGAACCTCCTCTGGCTTGAGGATTATTATAATTTTTTTAATCTGTATCAAAATCTTGTTGTATCTTAATTTTTGTTATTAAATCCGTTGTTAGCCTCTGTTGCTGTTGTGGAATCTGGTTAGAGTGCTCCAGCTTTCTCACACAGGGACCATTGCAGAGAATTGAGAGCATGTAGATTGTAGGAGAGAACCCTGGAGGGGTGGAGTGTGGGGAAGTTGGGGTTCCTATGGCCAGGATCCTCACTGAACTTAAACGACCTGATGATGTAGCTGGCCTGTTGCTAGGCTACCGCTTCCACACCTTTAGGCAATAAGCTATTATTGCACTATATAGAGAGCTCAGCCCAGTGCTCTGGGCAGAGGCAGAGATGCTAGTGCTCGACCTGCCGCCAGGAGAACAAGCCAGGTAATAAACCCTTTCACCCCAGAAACAGTTCTACTGTCATTTCTTTGGTCACACTGAATCCATAGTGAACTTGTCCGGGGCTGAAACCCATTGGGAAGTGAACGTGGATCCCTGCCGAACTGCAGGACCACCAGGTGTTTGCTTTCTAAAGCCAAGTACAAAAACTCAGGGCTCAGAGCTGTGATTTATTAGGTTAGAAGTAGGACCCAGGAATCTTGTTTGCTAGCACTCTCCAGGTGATTGAAATGTGCAGCCAGGATAGGTAACCGCTGATGTAGAGGAGTTAAGAATTTCTTGCATGTGCAAATGTGATTCTGATTTTGCCAAATTGCCATCCATTGAGTAGAAAATGGAAATTGAAATCAGAACAGTCTCTTTTTCCTCATTTACATCATTTGGTTGGCCTCCAAAAGAATCAAATGATTCCAATAGAGAAAAGAGGAAACTGTGTATCATCCACTCAGGATATCCCCACTTATCGCTTTAAAATTCTGTTTGGCATTATGAAAATAACACAAGTACACAGTAAATTATTCAAACAGTAAAAATGTGTGCAGTGAAAAGCAAGCTTTATTCTATCCTGCTTCATTTCCAGCTCCCTTCCTTGGAGGAAATTATATCAACTATTTCTTGTGAATATTTACAGAAATTTTCTAGGCACACATTCACATATTTTTTTCTTGTTAAAAAAAGAGAAATATGACCAAAGGCTTTGTAACAGGCTTTTTCTTATCACCGTGTGTCTTTGTTAGCCACGTATGGCAAATTGTATTTTCTGAGGTGGCTGCAACACTGAGATGCCCCTGACACCCCTCCCATCGTGGTGTGGGACTTATGGTTCTTTCCTTTGAATCCAGGTGAGCTTGCAACTGTGTTGTGGGTGACTGTCTTGCCAATGGGCTTCAGCCCTGGGCAAGTTCACTATGGATTCAGTAAGACCAAAGAAATGACTGGAACATTATTGGGGTGAAAGTGTTATACCCAACTTTATTCCCATGGTGGCAGGTCAATCACTAGAATCCCATCCACTGAGAGTGAGTCTGCCTGCAGCAAGCCAGTCTCTGCCTCTGGGCCTTTCTACCCCTGCAGCCGTCTCAGTCTCTGTACTCAGCACTGCCACCACTCCAGTCTTGTCTCACTCTCCAGCAGCCATGCAGCCATGCCACTGTGTCGTCCAGAACACTGGGTGTAGCTCTTTTATATAGAGTCAGTAATGACGTATTGTCCACATGTGTGTAGTGAGGTAGCTGACCAGGGCCAGGGGAGAATCCTGGCCAGAGGAACCTTCACTTAATTCACAGTGACACTATGTGACTATTGAGGCTAGATCATAAAAAGTGATATAGCTTCTATCTGATCCTCTTTGAATGCTTGCTTATGGAACTCAATCATCATGCTGTGGGGAAAAAGACCACTTGCAGAAGCCATGTTTAGGTTTTCTGGCCAGCAGCCCTAGCTGAAGTCCCGGCCAACAGCTAGCATCATCTCAGAAAGGTGGAGAAGTGTCAGATAATTCCAGCCCCAGCCTCAGGCCACTCGAAGCAGAGATGAGCTGCAAAGAAATGGGGGACAGAATTTCCTGATCTTATTTAAAGAGGATGGTATAACCTGAGTGTCATTCATGGGTAATGTGGAACCAATTACTTTGTGTGAGTTATGATAGGCTGGCAGTGCAGCAAGAGCAAACAAATCTCACATTTTACCACTCCTAGCATCTGTGTTTATGTCTCACTTACATGAGAACCCAAGGAAGATCAGGTGGCTTTGCTCCACACCATGATTCAGGGACCCCGTTTCCTCCCATGTGGTGACTCTTCTGTCTTCAGGAGCCTCCTTGGAATCCTTTACTGTATCCTCTTCATTTAACTGGCCTATCAGTGAAAAAAAGAGCATGGAGGATCACATAGGAAATTGTGTGTCTTGGCTTTAAATGAGCTCTATCACTTCTGCCCACAGCCCACTGGCCAAAACACAAATATATGGCTCTGTCCTAACCGCAAAGGAATCTGGGAAAGGTAGTTTTGACTACTCAGGGGGAGCATCTGGCCAGATTGGCCACACAGTGCCTCGATTTCCTCTCTGTGGATGGGACAATAACAATACCAACCTCACTAGGTAGATGTGAGGATCAAAATGTAAGAGGTTGTCTAATCTCTGAAGTTGAAAGGAGTATACACATTTTAGGGATTATGATGTTTCCCATTAGAGAAAGATACCTGAGATGTTGGACACTTTTCATCATCATTCTGGGGGCTCCATGGGTAATGGGTAGTGATAAGCCATTGCCCCTCCCCTGGGCTGTCCTATATCTGACCACTGGCAACCAGTGCTTCTCCCCCGTGGAGAAAACTACATGCTTCAGAAAGCAGCCCACTCACATGCTATTCAGGCTCCAAGAAAGGAATATCAGGAGTGAAGTCGGTTCCTCACTTAATATCAGGTGGGACATTAAGCAACCATGCACTTTTTCTTTCTGTCTTCAGCTTGTCCTGTACTGGTGGCTACCCAGGCTCTGTTTCCGTAGCAGTGTGAAACTTCATATAAACAAGAGCAAGGAGAAGACTAAGTAAAAGGAACTGAAAACAAGTGATATCAAGTCTTTTAGACCCTGATCATCCGTGAGTCTTTCTTGTCCATTTCCTCAGTAAGATAATTAAGTTTTGGGAAGCCCAGTCTTTTCATCTGTACAATGGGAATAATAATACCTGAATTGCCCAGCTTAAGCAGTGGTGGAAAGGATTCGTTAAGGCAATGCTACAGAGAAGGCTTTATAAACCACATAAACTGTAGTGGAAAGAGGTGAGCAGTGATGCTTCCCTACTATTGCTTTAGAAGAAATGGGCAGCAGCCTTATTGGGCAACTCTAAAAAATCACAACCAATTTTCTGATTATAAAGTTTATGCATAGATATAGCTTCTGTTTATTGAATGATTTATATGTCCTGTTGATTTACCCTCATGGTATGGGCAGTCGGATCCCACCCTTCTGCTTGGATAACAGACAGCTGAGCAAGCCTGTTAGATGCAAGGCTGTTACGGCTCTTTACGGCTCTTGCTTTGTCTCTTTCTCAAGCAGGCAGCTCAGCAGTTTCAAGACATGTCAGGGACCTTCAAAATGTCCATTTTCCTTCACCCTGTAAATTTCTTCCTAGGAATTTTTCCTGAAGATATAATCCTAAGTATAGTCCAAATGTGTGGCCAAAGGTCCAAAGATGGCTGCTGCAGGGAGAAGTTGAAAATATAAGTACCTGTCATTCAAGTAACAGTTAAGCAAATCACAGAGCATTTATGCCATAGAATATTATGTGATCCCTAAGACTACTATTTATGCTGTACTTTTAATGGTATAGGAAATGGTTTATTACATAAATATTCACAGGATGGTGAATGCTGTATAGAGTTTTATCTCAACTGTGTTCAAAATGCATAGAAAAACGACAGGAAAAAAATGTGCCAGAAGGAATTGTATTGCTTCCAGCTGGGAAAATTATGAGAAACTTCTCTTTTTGTGCATTTCTTCCCCCACCCCCTGCTTTTCTGTAGTACTTTTAAAAGTTTCAACATGGAGCAAGATTAGAAAATTAAAGTAAAATACTGAACATAAAGTTCAAAACCCTGCAAATCCCCCTCTCAAACTGACATTCCTTATCTCAGTACCATTTGTCTCACTTGTTTACAATCTCATTTGCTCTTTCTTATAAATGCTATGTTGCCCTTGCTGCTATAAGCACTAGGGGAAATTCAATTTAAAATATGTAAAACCTGGAGCCACCCACTCACTAAGCCTCCACCTGCCAAGCAAATCTTCAAAGAAACTGAGAGGTAAATGGTTCTCATATTAAAATTCCACCTCCAGGCACAGGTCAGAAAGCACAATAAAATGTTTTCCATAACACCAAACTATCTTTCTTTTGCAAATAAGATTAAGAGGAAAAGGAACTATTATCATGGATCCAATTATAGCTGCAGCCTATTGGAGAGGAACCTTCTTGAAGAATCAGGTCAATTTAGAGAGAACACATTTGCTGAGGATGCAAACAGATCGGGTTTCCTTTAGAACTTTACAATCCCCGGAAGGCTTGGGGGAGTTTCATGTCAATGGAGGCTGGATGTCCCTTGGAGGAGTTTGCATGGAGGCTAGTCGATGAAAACAACCTACGGACATGATTTCCAAACCCCATTATCAGAAGAGGAGGGCCCACATGGGACAGTGTTCCCAGGGTCATCTTGTCTGCCTCACCTGTTCTTGTTGGCTATCCCCAAAGCCCTCTAGAAGATTAAGTTACACGTGGAGTGACTTCTGAGTAGAAGCCAATAAAGTCCGATGTGTGCTAAGTATCATACAATTACCCATTTGCACTAGATACAAAGGCAAGGATATTATTTGTTTTAAGTGTTAATATTTCATGAGGCCTTGCAGAGCCCTTGACAACTGGAACCCTATAGATGTTCACTCTAGATCTTTCCTGGGGAAGATGAGTTAAGCATAGATTTATTTTATTAGAAACTGCCTCAAAACTCAAAATAAAGTTTGGGTTTTGCTTGGAGGGCAGACTCAGTGAATGCAGTACTTTTTCCTGATCCTAGAAATCTGAGGTGTCCACACTCAAAGGGATCTTCAGGTTGAGCACTGTTTCTCTCTGATATTTTCTAATGTCTGACTTCAATCCATGTATCAAGTAAGGCTGGTGATAAGTCTGTCATGTGGCCTTGAACTTTTCTGGGACCAGAAACATTTATTAAGGAGGATGTTTGTAGCTCTGGGAGTAAGGGGGTTCCCCACCTGGAGCAAGTTCCCAATGAATCTGATGAAACTGAAGGAAGACAAGGGAAAGGGCAGGTTAGGAGGAAAGGTTTATTGCTCACAGCTCAGTCTCTTGATTTGCTCTGCTAGCCAGCTCCTGCTCCATCCCTGCTGCCAAGGTATGTGCTTGCTTCCCACCCCTACCCCCCATTCTGGGAGGAACTCCATGAGTGGGTCCCTGGTGACTGGTGGGCAGCAGACCAATTAAGTACCAGGAACAGAGAGGAGGAGAGAATGGCCATTTTCTCTTACCCCTTGCCCTAGCTGCGGCCCTGCCATGGCCTGTTGATATATAAATAGGCCAAGGCCAGGTGGGAAACTCTGGGTGAAAATTTCTTTTTACCCCCCACAGTGTTATACATGGATACTCTAATTTCAAGACTCAGCCACATTTTACTTGCACTGGTAAGATTTCCATTCCCTTGAATCTCTCATGATGTTGTTCCTGCTTCCTAGCTTTGTATCTCTCCTCCTTGGCCCCTTGAGGGGATCACCAGCTCCCCTTACTTTCCTGGGCTTATTCCCAAATTTCCTTTAATCTCTGTCCAATCAGTTCTAGTAAAGGCACTGCCCTTCTTGTTCAGAGTCCAGAGCCTCTGTGCATATAAGTCCTTATTGTTAGGTAGAAAGATAGACATGAGCAGCTGGGGAAGGGGGAAGATAACGTTCAAGGAAAAAACTGCCCAAACAGCACAGGTAGGGGGACCCATGTGAAGAACACAAAGGCTTTGCAAGGAGATAACTTCTTGCCTGTTGAACCAGGCCAAACTGGTCCCAACCAGGTCCCAACTCAGCCACAACCAAACAAAACTAAGAGCCACCCAAACCAAACCTCCTCATGATCTCATTAAAATAAAATCATGTTTTTGTTCTGTGTGCATTCTGGGAAAAGACATGTGCACCAAGAGGAATGGGTGTAGAACTAGAGCTGTCAATCAAATGACTTCACCCTGTCAGTCAAAAGAAGTGCCTCCCAGCTAGGTGATGATAAGTAGACCCTCCTCTTAAAGCTCCATGTCTTTGTCTACCATGGCTCTGGCCCACTCCTCCCTTGGAGTGTATTCAAATATAACTTTCATTCTGCTTCTGCTTCACTATTGTGTCTATGCCTTTCAGTTCTTTGTTGCAGCGGGGACAAAAGCAGAGGAGAACAAACTCAACCTGTAGCATTATAACAGGTTCTGCCTTGTCTCCTGTCACAGAGTCGCTGCCACGGTGACCTGGCGTGTATCCCTATACCCTCCAAGTCCTGGAAACCATCGATGCTCTTTCAGGATCCCTGCCAGATAGTAGAGCCCTGCCTTTGAACCCAAGTTTAGGCCTTTCTGTTGCTAGCCACTTATATTTACCACCTCCCATGGCCTCCCAGGGGGAGTGTCCACGGAACTGGTCATCACCTCTGCTGTTTCACTCTGGGTCCCCAGCTTTCAGCTGCTTTTCTGAAATTCAACATACTATTGACCTATCCTGAGGAAAGCCACAGGGAGATGACTTCCTTTTTGAAAGGAAGCTTTTTGGTGACTCAGTTCCACCCCTCAAATCTGAGAGGAGGGTAACTCTCAGGTTGCTGCTGCCCAGAAGCCAGTGCAGGTTGAAGAGCGGACTTCTGGTGGGTGGGGAGGCTTTCCCAATGACATCAGCTTTTCACTCCCCAGCTTTATGGGGATATAATTTACAAATAAAACTGTGCATATTTAAAACAATATGATTTGATACACGTATACATTGTGAAAAGATTACCACAATCAAGTTAATTAACACATATATCACCTCACAGATTATTTCTTGGTTAGAACACTTAAGATCTACTCTTCTAATAAGTTTCAAGTTTACAATACAGTATTATTACTATAGTTGATATGCTGTACATTAGATCCCCAGAACTCATTTTTTCTTATTAATGAAATTTTGTACCCTTTGACCAACATCTCCCCATTTCCCCCATCCTCTAACTCCTGGAAACCATTTTCTCTGTTTCACTGAGTTCAACTTGTCTTTCTTTTTATATTCTATATGTAAGTGGTACCATTCAGTATTTATCTTTCTCTGGTTTAATATTAGTTTCTATCCACTCTGTGTGAGTGAGACTGAAACAAGATCCAGAAGCAAAGATAGATCTCCCTGCAGGACTGCAAGTCACTCAGAAAAGCAAGACCAAATTACAAAGATGGTCCGTACCCTCTCATGATCAGGGCTGTGCTGTCCTTGTCTCCTTACCAACATCATGAGATTTCATAATTAGTGTGACACATGTGCAGCTTCCAAAACAGAAACATGAAGCCCAGATGATCAATGGAGAATATCCTCTATGTATGGGCAGCCGGATCACATAGGCCAGATCTTGTCCTCCCAAAAGTGACCACCTGTTTGAAGATCTCTTACTTATGCTCTGGCCTGAACATATCTTCCCCTTAATAGTATAAATGAAAAAGGCTGACACTCAACAAAACATTACTAAAGTCTCTGGATTGCAAAATGGAACTACACATTGAATGGAACCTCAGATTAGATAATGTGGCTATAAGTTGCAGGTTTAAAAAATGTTGTTTTATTTTGTTCTTGGGGTGCTCTGCACAGGATGCACTCCTAGGCCCCAGACCCTGCATGGTTGTTGGGAAGTCCATGGATGAATTTCAACAGGGTCCATTGGATGCCCTGAAACTGTAATGGAGTGTCTTGGTGTCTGTGCATTTTTCTGGGAATAGAGTCCACAGCTTTCATGAGATTCTCAAAGATGCCTTTGTATCTCCAAGTGGTAGGTACATCTTAGCCCTAGAACTGAGTCCCAGACTCCTGATACCTGAGTTCCCCAAAGCCAAGAGATTGAAAGCAAGAGACGGTAGGTGGATCCTCTCTCCAATTTCCTTCCTCGGGTGACTGACCCCAAGAATGACCATCTTTTTCAAGGGGGACCAAACCACAATGATAACCAATTCAAAACACAACTACAGCAGAAACAGTACCCCAACACTTGGGATCATCTTTATTACACAGCCAGCTTAGGCCTCACTCTCAACGAGATCGCATAGAAACCAAAGTTCCTTGTTTTATGCTGTAAAAACAGGAAACAATTTTGTTTAAAGCCCTCACATCTTTTCTTCTTTGACTTCAACTGCCTTGGATTTTTAGAACGTCTAGCAAATTTTGGTTTTATAGACACCCAGTGGGAAGAAGTTTAACATTAATCTGTTTTGTGTTCTCAGAAGGTTAGAACAATTAATATTGTGGAAACAATACCACGTATAGTCTGAGGGATAACTGTGAATATAAAATGATACATTAGTTTAATTCCCCCAATGAATGGCTTATCATCTCTGTCAGCAAATACAGCATCATGCGTAATTGGCAAAACCACATAGATACTTTTCCAAAGAATCCATGTTAGGCTGATAGGGGATCAGTGGCAGAACCAGTGCTTCTGACTGGATTGATCAAATATTGATGGCGACTGGTGGGTTTCTGAAAATGAAAATAACAGTTTTGAGTTCCCATGGAAAGAATGCTACTCTTGAGATGGAGAGGCCAGAGTTATGGTGTTATGTTGGGCACCAACCAGGTGTGTAAACTTAGGTAAGTTACCTGGTCTTACCTGGCTTCTTGTCTGTGGAGTGAGGCTCTGTTGGGGTTCAGTGCAGCTCTGACTTCTATGAATCTTGACTGTACACGTTTGAGTGATTCTGAAAAAGCCCTGGAGGGAACACATGACCTTAAAAATGGCAAAAGGAGCAAGACCAGGACCCTAGTACTGGGAGAGGTTTGCGCTAAAACAGGTTTCAGGCAGTGGTTGAATCTAAATATTGGGACAATGATGATCTTATTTCACTATCTGGAATGTTCACACTTCTAATGGTCAGTCCTAAATTTATCCAAATATTGTATAATTTCTCACTTATCTTTGTCCCCACCAAGGCAAGCAAACTTGAGCTGTTTCCAGAAATGAGAAAGTATAAGCACATTTATTCATTAGAGTCACATTTTCACCTCCACCAACATCCGTTTGCTCCAGCGCATGTACTTCTTTACTCATGACAGTGACCGAAATAGCAGTTAAACACTGGACAGCTTGTGCTAAGTTTTAGGCTTTTATTTCCCAGGAGGACTCAGAGTCACTCAGTGAGTGCCTCAGAGACAAGGCACAAGTCCTGAGCTACGGAAATACTACCTTTTTAAATAGCCCTACATCGTGAACTGAATGTGGACATGTAGAGTGACCTTCACTTGGCAGACGTTGGTCAGCAGTTTTAGGAACTTCTGTCCAGTCCTGCCAATATACACTTCTCCCCATTCTCTCTTGAAAATGTATTGTTTGTAAAACCCGAAGCAACCTTGGCCCAGTGGTGATTTGGCAAAGGTTGAGTGTCTACACCTGCAGTGTCTACCAGCAAACTCAGGTTTGAGTTTCAAACACGTTTTTGATAGATGAAACTTATAGTGGCCCCATTAAAACTGATCCAACAGAGGCGCTGTTCATAAGTATTTCCCAGTAGGGCTAAGGAGAGCCAAGTGCAGAGGATTAAGGAGACATCCAGGTGAAAATAAAACTCCGTCATTTTATCCCTCATGAACTGAATGTTCTGCTTATGCCCAGCCAGTGACCTAATAAATTCATGGCTAGGAAGGCATTTCAAAATGTTCCTGAATAAAATAATTTTCAGCAAATATTATCATCAGATACAAGTACTATGCTAACCTTGGCACAAATGCAGATCAGGCAGAGAAAGCCTATCCTAAATGAGCTTAAAGGGAAGATGAGCTCATGAACAACCAGGACACGTAGTGCTACGCGCAGGGTCATGAGCAGGAGTAAGGAGAGATGACGGAAGTCGCCAGATCTGCACAGGATATTGCCCAGGACACTGTAAGCTCAGCTTGGCTGGAAACCAGGTCAAAAGGGCGGGATGGAGTCAGAACGCAGTCACGATGTTTCTGGTGTCACAGGCTGGGACACATGAACCTTTCTAAAGCTGACCTGTTGGCCTGTTGACCCGGATAGAGCTTTTGGGCTGTCGGAGGTCCCTAGTGGTCAGGAGGTCGCAGGGAGGCCATGTCCCAGATGGACTGTCTTTTGAAAGTTTTGAGATATTTGTTGAACCCCTTCTGTGTAAAAAACTCTACAATGTATTACAAGGAATTCTATCAAGAATTGTTTTTAAGGATCTTGAAGTGTAGAAACAATTATAAATATCTTAAGAAAGATGCAAGGAAAGAGAAAATAGTTGCTGAAGAGGCATTTTGATGAATGTCAATACCTGTTTCTGATAAAACTCTTGCACTAGGAAGAGAAGGATGGATACTTAATTTGATGAAGATGATTATAAGGGACACTTAATGTTTTGTGTCACCCTATGTCTATTTTCTAATTAGCCTTAGCTAATTAGCATAGCCTGCTCACTTGGCCATAATGACTTGTTTAGGAGTGAGTAAGTGATAATCCATTGGGCTGATTTGACATAATGATACTTCTTCTGACTCCTGGGAAAACAGCTGCCTGGAGGGATGTTTTATTTCTGTTATATCTGAACAATAAAACATGTAATCCTGAGAGGCCTCTGGCCAGTGTCTTGGTACCAGGAGGGAACGTGGCCTTAGACCTAAGAAAGAGAAGAGAGATAATTGACTGGATCAAGCCTTGCCTGAATTTGCTGTGGGACTTCTAATTTGCTGTGGGACTTCTAATTTGCTTTATAGGCCAGTTTGAGTTTGGTTTCTGTTACTGAAAATAGCTGAAAGATTGCTAACTAATTAAAATATTGACCTTAAATTAAGAAGTATCACTTTTATGGAGAAACATTATAGACATTTTCATTAAGATCAAAAAGAAAAGATTGCTATGGTCCTGTCTATAATAATTTAATATTATTTTACACTGCATTAGCCAATGAAGTACAAAGAGTCAGGAATGATTTTTGGGAAGGAAGACTTACAGATGATATTATTACTTATAAATCATACTATTTTCTATTTGGAAAACCTAAAATAGTCAACTAGGAAACTATAGTAAGAGAGTTTATAAATATGGCTAGAAAAATTAAATTTGGGGGAGAAAATCTGCAATTCTCCTATATGCCAATACTAGTCAGTGATAAAATGTAATGAAAAATGAGTTCACTCACAATTGTAGCAAATAATATGTAGAGCCTGTGCTTTAAAATAACAGCATTTAACAGAGGGCAGACATTTCAGAAATATATTTGAATAATCCACAATGTTAATGGAAAGGCAGGCCCACTCAGACGTTGCTATCAATTACAGCAGAAATGGTGTATTCATTTTTGGAGCTCAGCGAAGCAATGCATGTCAAAGGCTTTAATAGCTTAAACACACTTTATTTCCTAGCCATTTTTTGTCCTAATATTTGTCCTAAGGAAATTACTAGAGATCTTTTCAAAGATTTAGTTCCAAAGATGTTCACTGAAATGTCTTTTATAAATACAGGAAATAATTTAAATGTATCACAAAATGGATTAGGTGAATTCATTCTGGCATATTCATACACAATTGGAAAGTTTGCAATTACTGAAAACATGTTATAAATGGGTATTTATTGGTTGGGGAAGATACGAGTGACAGAGTAAATGACAAAGTCTACTGATCAGTATGTACAGTGTAACCTCGTTTTAAAGGAGAGGCGACGTGACAGTGGATAGGGATGGAGAGGGAAAGCCTGGGCCAGATGTCCTAGGGCGTGTCACATGGCTTGGAGGCCACTTGCTCATCTCTGGAAGGTGGCAATTCTGAGAGGAAGGACATGTAGAGAGAGCCAAAAAAGAAAGTTACTGCTTGCTTCTCTATGTAATTCTCCTCCCCTGTAGTTCCACACACGTTCAATAAAGCACGGTCAGTGTCATGAGATTTCTTGTGGGAGACACAGGGGACTGAGTTTTGCACTATGCCACCATAGATAGAAAAGTGTGTTAGTTATCTATTTCTGTGTAACAAATTGCTCCAAAACTTGGTAGCTTTTCTCTCACACTGCACTTATCATCTTGCAGTTTCTGTGAATGATGAATTTGGGAACAGCTTAGCTGGATGGTGTAGTTCAGAGTCTCATGTTGCCCAGGCTTGACTAGGGCAGGAGGGCCTGCTTCCAAGCTCATTCGTATGGCCATAAGCAGGGGCAGGAGGCTTCAGTTCCTTGCCATGTGGCCGCCCCACTGGCTGCTCACAACAGGACTCCCACTAAAGCAAGGGATCCGATGGGGGGGGGGTACCGCAAATGGGACCCAAAGTGTTTCATGACCCAGTCTCAGAAGTGACATCCCATCCCTTCTGCCATATACTGTTGGATGCACGGATTCACTCTGGAACAATGAAAGAGGGAAGTACATGAGGTGCACATGCAGGAGACCATTGGGACCATCTTGGTGGCTGTGGGGAGACAAGAGAGAGTTGGAGAATGTGGGTGGGGAGGGAGCCATGATGATGTGAGGGAACAAATTCGGAGAGGTAACAGGTAATATGTTGGATTTGCCAAGTTGTGTAATTTTGCATTGGAGCTGAGTTTATTTACATCCTGGAGGGTCACATAGGTTCAAATAGGCATTTGGACTGTGCTTGGGATTGGCCTGAGACCTCTTGCTGCCTACTGGGGAAGAGCAGGGCATCAGAGAGAACTTCTGTTAGAATGGTGCCATCCAACACATATAGCCCCAGCAGAGGGACTTTCAGTTAACGTGAAGGGTGTGTAATAAAAAGCAATCCCAGACTGCAGCTTTAATATAAATTATTAAATATATACCTTCCATTATTAATTTACAGGTAGGAGGGTTCAAGTCAGACCAGTAAAAGGAATATGTGTTCCTCATTAGGTATAACTGCGTGAGCTCAGGAAGTAAGTTCTCACATGGGCAAACAGTGTTAGTCTTTGGATAACTGAGGAAATACTAGTGGTAGCCATTGCAGATGGGCAGAAGCTGAACCACGGGTCAAGGACAGTGCTTTCCCTCCACTATTCTGTCCCGCCCTGATGAACCACACCCATGAGATCAGAGCTTCCCTTTTGTCCATGAAATGAGCAGAAGACTCCTGAGCTGTCTAGCCAATGCTTGAAACAGAAGTCTATAGGACACAAAAAAAGTGGGAATGGGACTCTGCTGCCCTCTGCCCTCTGGAGAGGGTCCAGATGGGGGCCTGACACCAGATGGAGGAGTTTAAGGGAGGTTTGGAAAAAAAGAAGAGGAAGCTGGGGGATAGTTAGGGAGGGATGGTGTACCCTTGTGGGTCACTTCTAGAGGCCACTCTGTGACCAGGACTCAGAGTAGCTACATAAAGTCATATCTCCTCTTCTTCCCACCAGCATTACTTTGAGACACTTTCCTGAATTCTGCAAAAAGAAAAAGTGCTGTATATTTCCATCAAAATCCAGTGTTTGGTCAGTCTGGGGGCAGAAGAGGTAGTACTAGGGAGAAGGCACCTAAATTTTGGAGATCTGAGAAGCAGTAATTGTCCTCTGTGGGACCTGTATACATATTAGCCACCATGGACAACCCACAGTCCAAGGGCAGAGCTGGTTCTGCAGACTTCATGTCACCCCTCCATGCTACCCACCTAAAGCATCGAGGAAAAGAATGGGGTTCCCAAAGCTTGCACACGTGCACACACACACACACACACACACACACTCACACACACACTCACATGAACACATATACGCAAACTGGCATGTAGTATACGTGACAACACAGGTAATTTTCATTTTATTATATAACCCACATAAAATCCAGGGCCTTCAATGGCCCAGTTTCAGTACTTTGTCACATGCAAAGGACACAGTTTAGCACACAAAAATAGTTTAAAAATAAATGTAATCTCAGTCTTTGCAAGTATCTGTCAAAGAATATTAAAGGGGATCTAATTCTTAACTCACACAAATTAAAAAATTTCCCTCTTTGCTCCTCTTCCATTATTTCATACTCTGAAATTTCTCTCCAAACTCCTGATTTCTCGATGTAAACCCTTGGTCAGGCTGGCCAAGGAATTGTATGGGGCTCACTAGGGAACTGAGGGACTGAGGCTCTTCCAGGTGGAGCACATAGTCTGAGTAAAGGTAGGAAGATGGGAGTGTTCAGGGAAAGTATTGTTTGAGCATAAATATAAAGAAGGAAGTGATGGGAGAGAGAGGCCCAGAGATGCAAGCTTACAGGGAGTCCTGTCGGTGGTGCTGTACGGTTCAGTATGTGGCCTGCAGGGGGCGCCTTGGAGGGTTTCCGCTGAAAGGGACAGGCGCTGTACATACAGCCCCCAGGGATGTGCTGGGAATACCCTGGAGAGGGAAACAGGAGAGAGCAGAGGTATGGGACAGGAAAAGAGGGTATTCGGGAGACAAAGCTTTCCAGGCTTTGATGTAGGTAAGAGAGCCGGCGGGGTCAAGACGATTCTCAGGTTTCCCACTGGGGACAAGTGCCCCGTGGGGTTCTCAGTGGAGGCGGGGAAAACAGCTTTGCGAGGAAATGTGGCCGAGTTGGCTGAGGTGCGGAGCAGCGTCTGGGCGCAGAGTGTACCAGGGAGCAGAGGACTGGAGTCAGAAAGCCTGGCGGGGGTCAGGCTGGTCAGGCTGCAGGAGCTGCCCATGCTGCTGAGAGTTGCAGAAGGAGCATGGAGGGGCAATGGCGAGTGTCGGGGCAGGAAAGGACCCTGGGGACGCGGACGGTCTTGGTGTGGGAAGAGCGAGAGGTGCGCACGGCAGGACAAAGGAGGGCAGCAGCTTGGCGACTGAGGGGCCACCATAAGGCCAGAGGGGCCAGTGGTCAGCGCAAGAGGCTTCAGCACCCAGGGGTGTGACCCAGTCAGAGCCAGGAGGCAGTCTGGCCATGGTGGGAGGGTGGCTGTGAGGAAGACAGGGCCCGGCAGCGGCAGTGTCTGAACAAGGGACTAGGGAAGAGGGCCCGAGTGGGACACCACCTGAGGCAGGGCCCAGGATGCTAGGATCACACTGCCTGAGTGCAGGCCCTATCTCTGCCCCTTGCTGGCTGTGTGACCTTGGGAAAATCACCTAACTTCTCTGTGCCTCAGTTTGCTCATCTGCAAAATTACAGTAGAAATAGAATGTACCTCAGCAGTTGTAGTGAGGATAAAATGAGTCAATACATGTATGTTGTGACATAACACATAGTAAATGTATGTCAAAACATGTTAAACATGGCATGTGTAGAGTATATATATATACAGTATATACAATATAAGATATATTAGAGTACATATAGTATGTACTATAACTATTACAGTGCTATATATGTAATTATTATAATAAATATAATGTTCAAATAGTACATTGCCATATATAATATATTGTGTATATTGTATATATTTAATAATGTCTTATATAAAATACTATATAATTGTATATATTGCTATTGTAGATACGCTGCATATCCTATTACTATAAAAGCTATTATTATTACTCTTGTCACCATTATTCTTATTGGAAGCCACCCAATGGCAGCAATGCAGCGGTTAATAGAGAAATAGAACAACACAGAACTTTTGAGCCCAGGTAGTCGGGTGGATGTTGGTACTACGCCTGGGGACAGAGAATCCGATGTGTGGGTGCTCATGCCCAGGCAGGTAATGAATGTGGCTTTAAACACAAATCAAAGAAAGTGGCATAAAGACATTGTAATAAATCTGGTTCAACCTGCTCGGTTTACCCATGAGAGCAGTGACGCCCATGCTTTGCCGCCCGCCTCAGGTCACACGGCCGTTGCAGAGGTCTGCAGCCTGCCTTCCTGTGCTCGCTGACTTTGGGTAGAAGCCAGGGATGTGGCCGGCACACGGGTGAGGGTGCGGGAGGCCCCTCCACTGGACGCTCCGTGTCCGTCCTTTACTTAGGGTCCAGCACGACCTTCTCTCCTGTCCCCCCCCTTCACCACTTTCACTTATCATTCTGACATTTAGAGACCCTGCCCTCTCCTGTCCAGCGTGGCTAGTTTGTCTCTGGAGGGACTCCTGATGAGAGACTCAAAGAACACGCAAAAATATTCACAGATCAATGCTTCAAAAACCCAATTTCATACAATTTAGCTCAAGAAGGAGCTGGTGCTTGTCTTGTCCTTAAGCCTGAGAACAGTGTCCCCACTGCGTCCCCAGTGGTCAGTTGCCTTGGCGATATTACTCAGCGGGCATGGACAGATAGACGCGCTTCCGAGGAGGCATTCAGGCCTGTTTTCCCAGCCCCCGGGTGTCCCCGAGACCACTTGGGATCTCTATCCAAGATCCTTTTGAGGACCCAGACATATTCTCTGTGGATTTCCCATATCCTTTTGGCTTGAAAGAAAAGATTGCCATTTCAGGCAGTTTGTGGGTCTAGAGGTCTTATGAAAGACAATTTCCAGATATATTTTGGGATGTTATCAGAATAAATCTAACCATTGCCTTTCCTGCCCTGGACCTTAAGGCAACACTGGGATCAGTGCTGAGTTTATCTTTACAGCATCTCAGCCTCCCCCCAAGCGGGTCTTCTCAGGGTTCTCCCCGGTGTGACTCCCTACTGTCCTCTGCCCTGTACTCCCACTGGGCCTGCCCCTCCTCACCCCCGCTGAGAGGGTGCTGTGCCCGCTGCAGGGCTCAGCCAGGCCTAAAAGGCAGTTGAGGTGAGGGCATGGTGAGCCTGTCCCACCCACAACAATGTATGAATTTTAAAAAGAATACTGAGACTTAAAAAAGTCTCAGGAAGTTGTCTACACTGTTACACACTTTTCATAAAATTAAAAGCAACTAGAATGAAACAATGTATTCTCAGAAATACATATGTATTAAAGCTTTATGTAAAATAAAGTTGATGTTAATCTGTTGTTACATCAGTTGTGGAGAGTTGGGGAGAGAATGGGAGAGAAGCATATTGATAGATGTAAATTATTATCAGTATTTTGGGTCTTGTGTTTATGGTGTATTCACATCTGTGAATTGTGTCCTACTATTAAAATAATGCAAATTATAATAATATAAATTAAAATGTACAGATTAACGGCAAAAATGTTGATCTAGTTAACACTCATATGCCAGATGCTGTTCTAAGCACTTTATATATATCATCACTGAATTCTCAAAACAACCCTACACAGTAGGTATTATTATTATTTCCATTTCCATAAGGAAACTGAGGCATGGAGGGGTCAAATAACTAGCCCAGCATCACAGAGCTGAGCTGGAATTCTAAACCAGGCTGTGCACCTCCAAAATTCTGCTCTCTCAACACCAGTGTTTTAACTAATGTACTTCTATGAACCCAAGATTAGTTAAAAAAAAAATAGGGTAACAAGTTAACTGAAGGAACTAGTTGTTACCCGAGGCAGGTGTAAGTGTGCAGGGAGGAGAGATGCCTGGCCTTAATCTGCGAACAAAGCAGATGGTTTTGTACAGGACACTCTTTTGTTGGCTACTATCTCCACCCCCCCAGGCAAACTGTTTGCACTTTAGCAAGACCTTTCTGGATCGATTCTAAGGGTGGGAATCTGGGGGACGTGGCAGCTCGTGGGGCCATCTATTGATTGACTCTGAGCTACCGTCATGTCCCTGTGCTGAGCTGGCCTCTGGTTAGGCGGAGCTAGTGCCTTTCTTGGGTTTGCCTCAAGATTTATCATCCGTTGAGCAAATATTGACTTCTTGCATTAAGTTGTAACGTCTCCTGCAACAGAAGTCAATAGTTGTTTGCTAACATACCTGGTGACTGAATACAATGAAGTCCCCCCATCACGAGGAAGACCCGTGATGGAAGCCTCTTTTTTTCTTTTTCTCTTTTCTTAATGTTAATAATATATTTTAAGTCATTATATATAAAAATCAATTCAACATGAAATAAGTATAGGTATTATTTATTGAGATATTTCATATTTTTTTTCTTCACTCTTTCACATTCAATGTTTATTATAGACACTTATAATCATCACCATTTGTTTTTTTAACTTCATGGAGGAATAATTTAAAACATAACTGCATATATTTGAAGTGTACAATGTGGTGATGTGATACACATATACACATTGTAGAAGGATTAATTAACACATGCATCAGCTCACATAATTAACTCATTTTTTGTGGGTGTGGTGAGGATGCTTAACTTAATATCTACTCTCAGCAGCTTTCAATTATACGACACTACATTATGGACTATAGTTGCCAGGCTGTGCATTAGATCATCAGACTTTATTCTTATAACTGAAAGTCTTTACCCTTTGTCCTACATCACCCTATTTCCCCTCTACTACTCCCTTGGCAACCATCACCTATTCTGTTTCTGTGCAGTCACCTTTTTTTTTTTTTTAAGATCATGCATATAAGTGAGATCATAAGTGTTTGTCTTTCTCTGGCTTATTTTTACCTAGTATAATGCTCTTAAGGTCCATCCATGTTTTTGCAAATGGCAGGAGTTCCTTCTTTTTTTATGGCTGAATAATATTTCACCACATATATTACCTACTCATGTAAAAAATGCATCCATTCATTGAGGGACACTTAAGTTGTTTCCATTTTCGGCTGTTCTGAATAAAGCTGCAGTGAACATGGGGGTGCAGATATCTCTTTGGGACACTAATTTAAGTTCCTTCAGATATGTACCCAGGAGTGGGACTGTTGGATCATATGGTCGTTCTATTTGTGATGTTTTGAGGACCCTCTATGCTATTTTCCATAGTGGCTGCACCAATACATTCCCACCAACAGAGCATGAGGGTTCTCTTTTCTTCATATTCCCACCAACATTTGTTATCTTTTATCTTTTTGATGATGGCCGTTTTGACATGTGTGAGATGGTACCTTACTGTGGTTTTAAGTCTCCTTTTCTTTTAAGTCAGAACTTCTCTAGAACAGCAGAAGTAGCATTTCTCGGGAATCTTTTAGAAGTGCATATTCTGGGGTCTTGCTTTAGTCCTGCTGAATTGGGAGCTCTGGGGGTGGGGCCCAGCCAACAGTGTGCTGGCAAATGTTTAACAACTGGCTCTTTGGGAAAAAAAGCATATAGTTCTGTACATAAATTTATTATAAATTTTATTTATAAATTTATTATAATATCTAGGATGTGCAGAACACTCTTCATAAATAATAATAAAATATTCAATACTCCTTATTATAAATTTCATGTAGATAGATTTTCACAGAATATTTTCATTGGTTTTTGCTCAACTTCTGTGTCAGAGACAACCTGTGGCTGTAGTTGATGAATGAGTGTATTTCCAGCGTGAACGTTGGTTGATATTTTTGTTCACATTAAGGAGTAAGATGAGGGTGGAACAAATGAAGCTCCACATTGTGTCAGAATCTCACTCGTTTGTCAATGACATGAGCAACTTTTTTACTGAATAAGATAATAGTTTTAAATAGTGGAAATCTATTTCCTCAATTTTCTTTTGGTATTTTTTTTATAGCTGCAGGCTAACACACATTTATAGGTATCGTTAACATTTTCTCCATCATTTTCTTAAGTCTAGACAATCAATAGAACAAAAAACCAAGTCCAGACCTCCAGCATTTGCCCATTTCCATGGTGTACATACTTCTGCATGGCCAGTTTCAAGCCACAGGACACCACTGAGTGGGGAGTCAGAAGAGATGTGCGGCGGCCCGCCATTGGGTAAGATGCCCATCCTACAGGTACCATGGACTTAGATGTCCTCAGGAGCACACATGATAGGAACATGTAGTAAAATAATTAGGAAATGCTTTTAATGTCATTTTTTTAAACATAATTTCTTTAAGTATACATTTTATGATTTATTTTTAATGCTAGCTGTGCTTCACAACTGGCTTGCAAAACTCCTTAAAGTTTAACAACGGGCTTTCATGAGCGGTTATGAATTGCTCCAGTCCACCAGTGGGCCCAGGAATGTGTGTTTCAAGAAGCCCTTCGGAGGATTCTGATGATGGTAATTTTGAGAACCGCTGCTCAAGCAGATGTCGAGTATGAGACATGCATTTAGCTGTAATTACCTGGTGCTGGTGCATGGGTCTGGCCAGTGAAATGCTGTACTTAATTGTTTAAGCAAGTTCAGATTTGGGGAGGAAAGGAGGAATGTGTCTAAAGAGAAAGAGAAGAATGAGAAAGGGTTTTTGACTTTGCACCTTTGATTTTTTTCTTCCAGATTTGCCCCAGTTTAGCAAACTACTAATCCATATCCGAACAACCTTAGACCAGATTATAGCTGAGTTTATCCTCTTGAAACAAAATGGCAGCCAGTGCAACTCCTCCGGAGAAATGTCTCCTGGAGTCTAATAAAAAAATTGATTTATTCTGTACATACTTATCAAGCATCTAAGATGTGCCAATCACTGTTCTGGATGCTGGTGACGCAGAACATTGAACAAGGGAGGCAAAGACCCTGATCTCAAGTCTATATTCTAGGAGGAAGAGAGCAAAAAGAAAAACCCAAGTAAAGGCTAGTCAGGTAAGCAAGGTAAGTACTGGAATCATCATAGGCTAAAGTAAACAGAAGAGAATCGTGTCCTAGAGGGTGGGTAGGGACTGCTTTTTTTTGGCTAGGGGGAGGCTCTTTAAGGAGGTAACAGTTCAGTGAAGAACTGAATAGTGAGAAGAATCCACCATGGCACCGCCTGGGTGAAGAGCGTCCCGGCAGAGGGGATGACAGTTACAGAAGTCTTGAGGTGGGAACAGGTTTGATGTGTTTAAGGCCAGCATGGCTAGAACAGTGTGAATGAGGCGGGAATGATAGAAGATATGTTGAAAGGCAGGTAGGCAGGGGCCAGATCATGTAGCGTTTTTTACACCAGAACAGTTTTTTATTTTATTCTAAGTGATGAGAATCCTTTGGGGAGCTTAAGGCAGAGGAATGATGGGTCTAATTTCTGCTTTAAGAAGATAACTAGCTACTGAGTGGAGAACGGGCTGTAGGAAGCAAGAGTAGAATCAGGAAAATGCCTTAGGAGACTGCTGGAAGCGTGCAAGGGCCAGGTAACCCAGCTCCGCGTGGCAGTGGGTAGGTCCAGGAGGCATTAGTGGGGAGAGCAAACTGGACTGGCTGAGGGATGGTGACAGTCCAACTGTTTTTATAAGAACAAAATTGACCATTAACCCTACCATTTTTAAGCAAAGTGGACTAGAATTCTTCATGTTTATGGCTGCTAATGTCTTACCCACATTGGCTGATCTATTAATTTCTACCTTTTTTACGCAGTCATGAGTATGGTGTCTTAGGAAGGTGGTGGCCTCTCAGTTGGGTGGGCAGCTCAGGAGACATCGCTCAGAAGATACTTCATGAAGACTAAGTATAATCCTCTGAGTCCAGGTTCATGAACTTAGGTTGATAAGAGCCAAGCAGGAGTTAAGAATGCAGATGACCCCAACAGCCCATTTTCCCCGTGTGCAGGTGGGGCCAGTGGTCACTAGGGTGCATTTGTGCCACTCCCAGCCTGCCTGAAATGGTTGCCCGAGCCCCCTGCACAGGTCTGGGGTGTTTCACTTTTCCAGTGTCACCTGGCCAGTTTCGGTGGGTGCACTGTGCCAGGAGTGGGCTTGGAGGATGTCTCCTGAAGGACTCGGGCCTGCAGGCTGCTTAACCTGTGGTTGGTTGATAAATGTCCTTTGATAAATACAGGATAGGGAGCTGTCACTGGGCGATTCACAGGGATTCTCAGTCTGATGCTAAGGTCATTACTGTGATGCATATATTGTAAATTGTTCAACATATGATTTATATTCACTGATTAACATCTCATTTATCCTGTGTTCTTTGAGAATATGGCATTTCATGTAAATGTATTTTTCATATATGCCTTTAAATGTCAAGGGAACTCTTAGGTCATGAAGATTTTTGAGCATTTTGAAGATTCCCTAAATCTAGGCTTTCTAAAGCAGGTGAGATTCTTAAGCAGTGTCTGCAAGTTTTAACTTCCCTTCATGACTCGTGTTCACGGTTACGACCATCACATACTCCTTTGTGCTCTACTGCAGTGATACAACAGCCCCATGCCCAGTGAAGATGGTGTTTGTGTGGGGTTAGCTAGCCTGCTGTTGCAGAAAGCAGAAGGCTCCAGAAGCTGTGTCTGTTTTCCTAACCATCTGAGTGATGTGCACTATATGTGACCTACCCACATTTGTGTGTTATCTATTAATACAAAAACTGTTTATTATTGTTCCTGGCTCATGTAAATCAAAGAATGAAGAGGAGTCATCGGGATGATCAAGTAAGATGCCTGCTGGGTCACCCAAGCAGAAGCTGAAGGAAGAAATTCTATTGGAGCAGACTAGGAACCCGCCTGTGTGTTACATAATGTCGGTGAGACCTGTGTCACCAGTCCCCACTACTGAGGCCGTGCTGCCCTCTCCCAGCTACGAGTCGGGCAGACATGAATGGATTTGGGGCAAACAGTCACAGATGTAATGCATTGCAAGTTTTCTTAGAAATGGTTTGTGCACTGAAGAACATGGTTCCTAGGGGAGGTTACATCATGGACTATTCTAGAGGTTCCATTACTCTGATATAATATGTAAGAGATGCTTTACTTTAGAATTGTGGCAGGAAGCATTTGATGCAGTCATTTCCATGAAAACACGAATGCTGTCCTTCGTCCAGTCCCTGGCTTTTTCTAGTACACTGATGGGTGTTCTTATCTTTAGCAGCAGTTAAGCCTCTAACAATAAGGTCACAGGCGACTCATTGGATAAACTCCTCCCGACAGGCCAGACATCAGAAGTGTAGGTGGGAAGGTTCAGGGCTGTGTTTTGAACCACAACAGAACAGAGGTGAACCAAGAAAGTGTCCACATGTTGCCTGCTGTTTGTTCCCTTCCTTTGGGGAAATGCATAATCCTTTCGTAACTATTCATATCCAGATGCAGGTAACTTTTCTTTTCCTTTTCTTTTTTACAAATAAAGGCCAAAGATTGCTGTTGTCTGTGGCACATGAAACTGAAACCGCTTTGGCCCTTCGGCTGTATTTCTGTGGGAATTGGCTCCGTGAACAGGGTGAGAACATCTGGGCTTGGCAAAGTGAGCTTTCCTGGACGGGGGAAGGAGCAGGGCTGCCCTGAGCTGTGGGCTCTTACTTGAAGAGAAATCCATGTTCTGAAGACTTTTCTTTGCTCCTTGCTTTTCACCTAGACCCAAGGGACAGACACTCCACCTGTCCTGCAGGGGGAGCTGTTGCCAAAGTCTTCGCTCCTGTGAACTCTGGAATTACACCTTCTGATACGGGTTATGGAGCACCTCTTTGTGGCTAAGAACCCCCAGCTTGGCTGCAGTGATAATACGGAAGATCCATGGGGCTGTCCTTCCAGGGGCTTACAGAAAAAAGAGGAATGACTAAAAATAAAACAAGAAAAAATCAAAATAGAACAATAAAACAACCAACAACCCAAAAATCTCCGCAACCAAAACTACCAGCCACCAGTTGTTGGTGTCTCCCCCCTGAAGTGCATGCGCGGTTCATTTCATTGCTGAGTTCTTTTGCCTTATATGGATATTTGTTTGTTTGTTAGTGGGAAGGGGCTTGTGGATTCTTCAGCTGTAGATTATTAGTGCTTTATGCTCAATGAATATGGCCAGGAGATCCCTCTGGTTTCTAGGTACAGGGAATGCTGCCTGTAAATCAGAGTCATCCAGTGAATGCTTTAAAAAGAGCTTTCTGAACACAGCATTTCATTTGTGGAGAGAAAAAAATGTCTCCATTTAACTTCTGGATCCCAATCTTCAGTTGACAGAAACCAGGAAACTGCTCAATTTCATATGTTTACTTCAAAATACCCTATCCTTGGCCAAATGCTCCATTTTGTAAATGCAAGGCACCACCATCATGCCTCATATTTCTTTTCTCTCTCCCTGCGTTGGCTGATGCTTATGTTGTCCAAAAGGCAGGCTTTCAACAAATTGCATTCTGATTGACTGACCTGGATTTCTCCTGGGGAGCTGAACAGTAAAGCCAAATGGATTTGACCAAAACTGTTTTGCTGGGTTTTTTTTTAGTCTCTTTCAGAAGCAGCCTGGGACATGTTTTATGAGAGGGATGGAGAATATTATTTAAGAATAATGGTATAAGCTAGAGTCGCAGTAAAGAAGGTTTTAGATTCGGATGAAATCTCAGGTTATCTGTCCTAAACTTTTAGCTGTTCTAGAAAACTCATGGTCTTCTTTTGGGAACATCTATTGAGATCAAGTTTCTAAATTCATTAAACCATGTACCTCTGAATGATTAGACCTTTTCTTTGACTGCTTACTTTGGTATTTGTTTTGAGCTTGAATCTCACACAGGCATTTTAATCCATCTAACCAAGGAGCCTGGTATGCAAAGTCAGATGTATCCCCATGGACTTCATAGTGATAGTTAGTGGTGCTGGGAGTAAACTCCAGGGACCTGTAACCTCCTGATTGCGCTCATGGACCCCGGTCCAGGCCGTCATGTTACAGGTCTACCCGACCACTGTGGCTGTGCTTAATTTCTTGGACTCCTGCCATTTCATATTCTAATCCAACTGCACTGTTTTCCAAGGCCAGGGATTATCATGGTACTTTCCCCAACCTAAACACTTTAATGGCTCCCTGTTATTTATCTAAATAAACTTTTGTTTTATGATCTTTTAAAATTTGCAGGGAAATTGAGCAGAGCACACAGGATTTCCCTTATACCCCCTGCTCCATCCCTGCGCAGCCTCCCCACTACTAAATCCCTCACCAGATGGTACATTTGTTACAACTAATGAACTTACATTGACACATAATAATCACTCAAATTCTACAGTTTACATTAAGGTTCACTCTTGGTCTTATACATTCTATGGGTCTGTATAATGTATAATGCATATATAAATGTATAATGACATGTGTTTGTCATTATAGTATCATACACAGTGTTTTCCCTGCCCTAAGAATCCTCTGTGTTTTGCCTATCCTCACTCCAGCCTCCAGCCCCTGGAAACCACTGATGTTTTTACTATGTCCATATTTTTGCCTTTTCCAGAATGTCATATAATAGAATTATGTACCAAGTAGCCTTTCAGATTAGCTTCTTCCATAGTAATATGCATTTAAGTTTCCTCCATGTCTTTTCATGGCTTGATAGTTCATTTCTTGTAAGTGCTGAATAATATTCCAGTGTTTGGATATACCACAGTTTATCCATTCACCTACTGAAGGGCATCTTGGTTGCTTCAAAGTTTTGGTAAAATGAATAACTCTGCTATAAACATTCATGTGCAGGTTTTTGTGTGGACATAGTTTTCAACTCTTTTGGGTACATACCAAGGAGTGTGATTGGTGGATTGTATGGTAAGTATATGTTTACTTTTACAAGAAGCTGCCTACCTAGGTGGCACCAGCAATGAATGAAAGCCCCTGTTGTTCCACATCCTCACCAGTTTTTGGTGTTGTCAGTGTTCTGGATTTTGGCCATTCAATAGGTTGTATCTCACTGTTGTCTTCCTGTTTGCATTTCCCCATTGACATATGATGTGGAACACCCTTTCATATGTTTATTTGCCATCTGAATGTCTTTTTTGGTGAGGTATCTGTTAAGGTCTTTGGTCCATTTTAAAATCAGATTGCTCATTTTCTTATTATTGAGTTTTAAGAGTTCTTTGTGTATTTTGGATAACAGTTCTTTATCAGATATGTCTTTGCAAATATTTTCTCCAAGTCAATGGCTTGTCTTCTGATTCTCTTGACAGCATCTTTCACAGAGAAGAAGTTTTTAGTGTTAATGGATTCCAGCATATCAATTATTTATTTCATGGCTTGTACCTTTGTATCTTAAAAGTCACCACCATACTCTATACCATGTAGGTTTTCTCTTATGTAATTTTATAGGAGTTTCATAGTTTTGCACTTTACCTTTAGGTCTATGATCCACTTAGAGTGAATTGTTGTGAAGGATGTTACTAATGCATTTTATTTTTTTGCATGTGGATGTCCCATTGTTTCAGCACCATTTGTTGAAAAGACTTATCTTTGATACATTGTATTGCCTTCACTCCTTTGTCAGAGATCAGTTGACTATATTTATGTGGGCCTATTTCTGGACTTTCTATTCTGTTCAACTGATCTTGTCTATTATTCCGCCAACACCGTGCTGTCTTTATTACTGTTGCTTGATAGTGTGTCATGTAGCTGGTTGTCATCAGTCCTTCAACTTTGTTCTTTTCCTTCAATATTGTGTTGGTTATTCTGGGTCTGTTGCCTCTCCATATAAACTTTAGGATCAATTGTTGACATCCACAAAATAACTTGCTGGGATTTTGCTTGACTGCATTGAATATATAGATCTAGTTGGGAATAACTGGCATCTTGACATTATTAAATATTCCTATCTATGTACACAGAATATTTCTCCATTTCTTTAATTCTTTTTTTTATTTATTTCATCAGAGCTTTATAGTTTTCATCATAAAGATCTTGTACATATTTTGTCAGATTTATATCTAAGTATTTTTTTTTGGAGGAGTGCTAATGTAAATGGTTTTGTGTTTTTAATTTCAAGTTTTACTTTTTCATTGCTGATGGGAAATTGATGGACTCTTGTATATTAACTTTGTGTCTCTGTATCCTCCAACTTTGCTATAATTGATTATTAGTTCCAGGAATTATTTTTTGATTCTTTCAGATTTTCACAGAAGATTGTGTCATCTGTGATAAATTACAGTTCTATTTCTTCCTTCCAATATGTACACCTTTTATTTCTTTTTCTTGTCTTAATGCATTAGCTAGCATTTCCAGTATGATGTTGAAAAGGAACAGTGAGAGGGCACGTCTTTGCCTTGTACCTGATATTAGTGTAAAGCTTTGAGTTTCATACCATTAAGGTTGATGTTTACTGTTTTTTTTTACAGACATTCTTTATCAAGTTGAGGAAGTTCCCCTCTATTCCTAGGTTACTGAGAGATTTTATCATGAATGGCCATTTGATTTTAAGAGAAGCAATTGTTCCCGGTTACTTTTCCCAAATTCCTTCTAGCTAGATGTGACAATGTTAGTAAGTTCTGGCTATTGAGAAATAAGCAGAAGTTGTGAGGTAGGATTTATAGAATTGTTCCTTAAAGTGGAGGAAAGATGGGTATCAAAGATTCAAGATGGCAGCTTTAGAAGTGAGACAGAGAACTCCTCCCAAAGCCACATATAGTATGAAAATATAGTTAATACAACTAATCCTAAAACAGCAACAGGAAAGAATGTTGCACCAGACAGCATACACCTGGAGAACAGAGCAGACCTCACCAAAAAGGGTAACGTACAAAAGCCTTGATCCGGCGGGATCCAAGCCGTTTCCCCACCCCAGCTCACCAGCAGGAGGAAGAGATATGGAGAGGGGAGTGGGTGGAAGCCTGGGACTGCTGAACACCAAGCCATGGAGATATGCTTTGTAGCACAAACTTACATTGTGTGGTGTTCTGGAGGTTGGTGGGGATGGGGAGCTGGGACAGGCGGAGTGCTTGAGGACTGAGATTCCGGTGGTTTGTGGAGGAGGGGACCCATGTCCAGCTGCTCTGGGACAAAGTAAATACGGGCTGTCTGAGAGGCTTCCTAGCAGGGAGAGGGCTGCTGAAGGGGCGGGGATTGCACAGAGCTTGTTATGAGGGACAAGGGGTAGGTGGACAAGGTTGTCTGGGCATGCTCTTCCCAGCAGGTTGGGAACTTTGAGGAGCTTTAGGCGCTCCATCCCCCTGGCTGGCTACTCAGCTCCAAGGACCCCCACTCTGACACGCAGCCTGCTGTGCCTTCTTCCTGGCCTGTCAGCACTGGATCACAAATCAGCAGTCACTGCGCTGGCCTCAGGCCAGCCAGAGGGAGGACCTACCTACAACAGCTGTAGATGCAAAGCACAGAGGCTTACACCTGTGTGCTCGGCCCACTGGCTCTGACACTGGAGACAGGCACTGCAGCTGGGAAGCAGGAAACAGCTCTTTCCTCCTCCAAGGTACCAACACCACTCCCCTGTGACCCCCAATCTCACTCCAGGGGCTCAGCAGCTCCAGAGACTACAACTTCTGGGCACAAGAGGGTGCCACATAGATATATGAAATGTCAAAGGAACCTGGTTCAGACCAAAATCTCACAAACCCCAGAAAAAGGGCCAAATGAAACTGAACTCACCAATTTCCCTGAAAGAGAGTTCAAAATAAAAATCATAAACATAATCAAGGAGGTACAGAAAAATATTCCAGAACTCAGGAACAAATTTAAGATAGAGATTCAATCATTAAGAAATTCCATATCTGAAATGAAACATACAATGGAGGGATTTAAAAGGAGATTAGATGTAGTGGAAGAGATGGTAAATGGAATAGAAATTAGAGAAGAGGAATACAAAGAAACTGAGGCACAGAGAGAAAAAAGGATCTGTAAGACTGAAAGAATATTGAGAGAACAGTGTGACCAATCCAAACAGAACAATATTCGCATTATAGGGGCACCAGAAGAAGAAGAGAGAGAGAAAAAGGGATAGAAAGTGCCATTGAGGTGGTAATTGCCAAAAACTTCCCCAATCTGGGGAAGGAGATAGTCTCTCAGGCCATGGAGGTGCACAGATCTCCCAACACAAGGGACCCAAGGAAAACAAGACCAAGACATATAATAATTAAAATGGCAAAGATCAAGGATAAAGACAGACTTTTAAAAGCAGCTAGAGAGAGAAAAGGGATCACATACAAAGGAAAACCCATCAGGCTATCATCAGATTTCTCAACAGAAGCCTTACAGGCCAGAAGGGAATGGCATGATATATTTAATGCAATGAAAAAGAAGGGCCTTGAACCAAGAATACTCTACCTAGCAAGGTTATCATTTAAATTTGAAGGAGGGATTAAACAATTTTCAGATAAGCAAAAGCTGAGAGAATTTACCTCCCACAAACCACTTCTACAGTACATTTTGGAGGGACTCCTATAGATGGAAGTATTCCTAAGGCTAAATAGCTGTCACCAGGGGAAATAAAACACAGGAAAGTAGAACAATTAATTACAAGCAGATGCAAAATCAAATAAACTACCCCCAAAGTCAATCAAGGGATAGACAAAGAGTACAGATTATGATACCTAATATATAAGGAATGGAGGAGGAAGAAAAATGAGGAAAAAAAAAGAACCTTTATGTTGTGTTTGTAATAGCATACCAAGTGAGTTCAATTAGACTGTTAGATAGTAAGGGAATTACCCTTGAACCTTTGGTAACAACGAATTTAAAGCCTGCAATGGCAATAAGTACATACCTATCGATAATCACCCTAAATGTAAATGGTCGAATGCACTAATCAAAAAACGCAGAGTCACTGAATTGATAAAAAACAAGACCCACCTATATGCTGCCTACAAGAGACTCACTTCAAACCCAAAGAAATACACAGACTGAAAGTAAAGGGATGGAAAAAGATATTCCATGCAACTAATAGGGAGAAAAAAGCAGGAGTTGCAGTACTTGTACCAGACAAAATAGACTTCAAAACAAAGAAAGTAACAAGAAACAAAGAAGGACATTACATAATGATAAAGGTGTCAGTCCAACAAGAGGATATAACTATTGTAAATATCTATGCATTCAACACAGAATCACCTACATATGTGAAACAAATACTAACAGAATTAAAGGGGGAAATAGAATGCACTGCATTCATTCTAGGAGACTTTAACACACCACTCACTCCAAAGGACAGATCAACCAGACAGAAAATAAATAAAGAGACAGAGGCACTGAACAACGTATTAGAACAGATGGACCTAATGGACGTCTACAGAACACTCCATCCAAAAGCAACAGCATACATATTCTGCTCAAATGCACATGGAACATTTTCAAGAATAGATCATATACTAGGCCACAAAAAGCCTCAGTAAATACAAAAAGATTGAAATTGTACCAACCAGCTTCTCAGATCACAAAGATATGAAACTAGAAATAAATTACACAAAGAAAACGAAAAAGCCCACAAACACGTGGAGGCTTAATAACATGCTCCTAAATAATCAATGGATCAATGACCAAATAAAAACAGATATCAAACAGTATATGGAGACAAATGACAACAATAATTCAACACTGCAAAATCTGTGGGATGCAACGAAGGCCATGCTAAGAGGGAAATATATTGCAATACAAGCCTACCTCAGGAAAGAAGAACAATCCCAAATGAATAGTCTAAACTCACAATTAATGAAACTAGAAGAGGAAGAACAAATGAGGCCCAAGGTCAGTAGAAGAAGGGACATAATAAAGATTAGAGCAGAAATAAATAAAAGTGAGAAGAATAAAACAAGAGAAAGAATCAATGAAAGCAGGAGCTGGCTCTTCAAGAAAATGAAAAAAACAGATAAACCGCTAGCCAAACTTACCAAGAAAAAAACAGAGTCTACACACATAAACAGAATCAGAAATGAGAAAGGAAAAGTCACTATGGGCACCACAGAAATACAAAGAATTATGAGAGAATATTGTGAAAAATTATATGCCAACCAACTGGATAACCTAGAAGGAATGGGAAACTTTCTAGAAAAACAACCTTCCAAGGCTGACCCAGGAAGAAATAGAAAATCTGAATAGACCAATTACCAGCAAGGAGATTGAATTGGTAATCAAAAAACTACCGAAGAACAAAACTCCTGGACCAGATGGTTACATTGCAGAATTTTATCAAACTTTTAGTGAAGACCTAATATCCATCCTCCTTAAAGTTTTCCAAAAAGTAGAAGAGGAGGGAATACTCCCAAACTCATTCTACAAGGCCAACATCACTCTAATACCAAAACCAGACAAAGATACGACAGAAAAAGAAAATTACAGGCCAATATCCCTGATGAACATAGAGGCAAAAATACTCAACAAAATATTAGCAAACTGAATTCAAAAATACATCAAAAAGATCATCCATCATGATCAAGTGGGATTCACCCCAGGGATGCAAGGATGGTTCAACATTCAAAAATCCATCAACATCATCCACCACATGAACAAAAAGAAGGACAAAAACCACATGACTATCTTCATAGATGCTGAAAAAGCATTCAACAAAATTCAACATCCATTCATAATAAAAAGTCTCAACAAAATGGAAATAGAGGGCAAGTACCTCAAAATAATAAAGGCCATATATGACAAACCCACAGCCAGCATCATACTTAACAGCGAGACTCTGAAAGCTTTTCCTTTAAGATCGAGAACAAGACAAGGATGCCCACTCTCCCCACTTTTATTCAACATAGTTCTGGAGGTCCTAGCCATGGCAATCAGACAACACAAAGAAATAAAGGGATCCAGACAGTCAAGGAAGAAGTTAAACTGTCCCTGTTTGCAGGTGACATGATATTGTACTTAAAAAACCATAAAGAATCCACTCCAAAACTACTAGATCTAATACCTGTATTCAGCAAAGTTGCGGGATACAAAATTAATGCACAGAAATCTGTTGCATTCCTGTACACTAATGATGAACTAGAAGAAAGAGAAATCAGGAAAAAAATTCCATTCACAAGTTCATCAAAAAGAATAAAATACCTAGGAATAAACCTAACCAAGGAAGTGAAAGACCTATACCCTGAAAAACTACAAGACACTCATGAGAAAAATTAAAGAAGAAACTAATAAATGGAAACACATCCTGTGCTCATGGAAAGGAAGAATTAATATTGTCAAAATGGCCATCCTACCTAAAGCAATCTACAGATTCAATGCAATCCCTATCAAAATACCAACAGCATTCTTCAATGAACTAGAGAAAATAATTATAAAATTCATATAGGACCATAAAAGACCCCAAGTAGCCAAAGCAATCCTGATAAGGAAGAAAAAAGTATTCCTGAGAAGGAAGAATAAAGATTATGCTCCCCGACTTCAAACTCTACTACAAAGCCACAGTAATCAAGATAATTTGGTACTGGCGCAAGAACAGACCCATAGACTAATGGAACAGACTAGAGAGCCCTGATATAAACCCAACCATATATGGCCAATTAATATATGATAAAGGAGCCATGGACATACAATGGGGAAATGGCAGCCTCTTCAACAGCTGGTGTTAGCAAAACTGGACAGTTACATGCAAGAGAATGAAATTGGATTATTGTTTAACCCCATACACAAATGTAAACTCGAAATGGATCAAAGACCTGAATGTAAGTCATGAAACAATAAAACTTAGAAGAAAACATAGGCAAAAATCTCTTGAATACAAACATGAGCAACTTTTTCCTGAATGTATCTCTTCAGGCAAGGGAAATGAAATAAAAAATGAACAAATGGTACTACATCATGATAAAAAGCTTCTGTACAGCAAAGGACACCACCAGCAGAGCAAAAAGGCATCCTACAGTATGGGAGAATATATTTGTAAATGACATCTGTGACAAAGGGTTAACATCCAAAATATATAAAGAACTCATACGCCTCAACACCCAAAAAGGAAATAACCCTATTAAAAATTAGGCGGAGGATATGAGCATACAATTCTCCAAAGAAGAAATTGATATGACCAACAGGCACATGAAAAGATGCTCCACATCCCTAATTATCATGGAAATGCAAATTAAAACCACAGTGAGATATCACCTCATGCCAGTTAGGATGGCCAACATAGTAAAGAATAGGAAGAACAAATGCTGGCGAGGATGCAGAGAAAGGGAAACCCTCCTATACTGCTGGTGGGAATGTAAACTTGTTCAACCATTATGGAAAGAAATATGGAGGTTCCTCAAAAAACTAAAAATAGAAATACCACTTGACCCAGGAATTCCACTCCTAGGAATTTACCCTAAGAATGCAGCAGCCCAGTTTGAAAAAGACATATGCACCCCTATGTTTATCGCCGCACTATTTACAATAGCCAAGAAGTGGAAGCAACCTAAGTGTCCATCAGTAGATGAATGTATAAAGAAGATGTGGTACATATACACGATGGAGTATTATTCAGCCATAATAAGAAAACAAATCCTACTATTTGCAACAACATGGATGGAGCTAGAGGGTATTATGCTCAGTGAAATAAGCTAGGCAGAGAATACAAGTACCAAATGATTTCACTCATCTGTGGAGAATAAGAAAAAAACAAAAACTTAAGGAACAAAACAGCAGTAGACTCACAGAGCCCAAGAATGGACTAACAGTTGCCAAAGGGAAAGGGACTGTGGGGGGTGGGGGGTGGGGAGGGAGGGATAAGGGGAATAAGAGGCATTGTGATTCACACGCATAATGTAGGGGGGGCATGGGGAAGGCAGTATAACACAGAGACGACAAGTAGTGATTCTATAGCATCTTACTACGCTGATGGACAGTGACTGTAATGGGGTATGTGGTGGGGACTTGATAATGGGGGGAATCTAGTAACCATAGTGTTGCTCATGTAATTGTATATTAATGATACCAAAAAAAAAAGTGGAGGAAAGATGGCCTATTTGGCCCTTTTCTCCTTCCTTTATCTTGTGCCTGAAATGTAAAGAGGATGGCTGAATATTAAGCCATTATCTTGAACCATGAGGACAAGTCATGTATGACGATGAGAGTCATGTGATAAGGTGGAGTAGAAGGAGCTAAGGAGCTTATTCCTCCGTGGTTTTTTACCACCACTGTTTTACCTGTTGTAGAGTAACAACCTCTGGGATTTGGGTCTGTGATAGCTTTTCACCGCTTTGTAACAAATGATCACAAATGAGCAGCACGGAACAACACCTTTAATTATATTGCAGGTCCTATGGCTCAGAGTCCAGGAATAGGTTAGCTGGGTCCTCTCCTCAGGTTCTTACCAGACTGACATCAAGGCCTTGGCTCGGACTGCAATCTCATCTAAGGCTTCGTTGGCGTCTTCTTCCAGGTCCACTAGTTGTTGACAGAATTTATTTCTTTAAGGTTGTAGGACTAAGTCCCCATTAGTTGGGGACCACCTATAGTAACTAGAAGCTTCTTTCAGCCCTTAGCCATGTAGCTTCCATAGGTAGTTCACAACATGGATGTTTCCTTTCTTCCAGGGCAGCAGGAGTATGTCTCTGTGACTTGTAATCTCTCTCCAGTCCACTGTGATGGTCTTATATAACCTAATGTAATCAAGAGAGTGATTACCCTATCATATTCCTACTGAAGGAGAGGGGATTCTACCAGGTGTGTGTATCATGGAATGGGAAACTTAGGGTCCATCTTAGATTTCTGCCTATCAGAGACGACAACCACCAGTGCCTGAGACAGTGTTTAATAGTTGTTCCCATTTTGCAGATGAAAAAACAGAAGCATAGAGGAACTGATAAATTTCTTGGGTTCATACAACTAGCAAGTAGCAGAACCAGAATTTGAACCCAGATAGTCTGGAGTCAATGCCTATACTCAAATCAATGCTAATATGTACATGGAACATCTGGGAATCTTGTTAAAAATGCAAATTCTAATTCAGAAGTTCTTAAGTGAGGCTTGAGACACCACATTTCTAACCAGTCCTAGGTGGTGCAGGTTCATGGACCACACTTTGAGTCGCAGGAGTATAAATGATTTTGCTGTTTTGTCTCAACAATATTTGATGGGCATGTCAAACCCTAATGTGAGTGTGGGAGTATAAGGGTAAATGCATAAATCTATACAGATATCTTCAAATTCTACAGATGGGAAGATGAAAGGATGAAGGTCGGAGGACTAAACTTTAAGTATTTAAGGGGTCATGAGAGGCATTTTTAGGATGTTAGAATTTTAAAAAGTGCCAATTCCAGATTTTCTTATTTTCCACATTTCCCAGTGGACCCAAAGACTCTCTCTAGGCCTGGCCCATACCTTTCAGTATCCCCAGAAATAGGGAATGTCCACAAAATTTGTTGTGGCCTAGATGACACATAGGAAAGCACAGAAATCCTTAAATGGTGGGTGTGGGAGTTTATTATGGTCTTGCTTATAATCTCAGGACTGGGAAGTTATACATTTCTCAGGAGAGGTCAATAAATTAGAGGTGGTTCTTCAGGGATCAGAATCTATGAATCTGGGATGCTCCCAACTGCTACTCATGTGTGAATTGTGAACTTGTCAGAAGCCACAGAATAAATGAGGGGAGGTGAGAGATAGAAAGGAGAAAGGCTGAGCTTGGAGTGGATGAGCTGGATCTATGAGGGGATAGGCTATCTATGCAGAGAGAGACAAAAGGAGCAGTAGTTCCCAAAAAGAATGCAATTCAGTTGATTCCCTTCGGATTGCTTCAGGAACAGATGGGAGTTAGAATTTAAATATCTGTAACTGGCCAATGCAGAAAGGCACCTTCATACTCAACTCCAAAAAGGGCTTTCCCAAGTTACCCAGCAGCATTCCCCAATATGGAACTTTGTTTGACAAGCAAAGAAAGGCAGGGCTTAACAATGATGGTAACATGTATTGAGTTTTTATCAAGGACCCAGAGGTTTTTGTGTCCATCATTTCATTTATGCCTTATACAACCTCTGTTGTACACATAGAGAATTTATGTACAGGGAACTTAAGATTAAGTTGCTGAAGAACATAGAGCTAGTAAATGGTGAGATCAGGATTTGAATCTCAATCATGTATTTCTGAAGTCCAGTCGCTGAACCACAATGCCACGCCTTCCCTAACAGTTGGGAACCAACATTCTTGCTTTGCCTAGGGAAAGAAAACTGTGGCTTAGTGAATTTGGGGGATTTCCAAAAGGATAGGGCAGCCAAAGACTGGACCTAAGCCAAGATCTCATAACTAGTTAACTCTAATAGTGCTCACATTTTCTCATTTATCTCTTGTCATTTTAGTCATATTATAAGCTTTTTTGAGGGCAGAGCTCCTGCTCTATTTTCCTCTTTAGCTTGAGCTCCCAGGACAAATTAGCCGGTCATCTAATGTCAAGTGAGTGATTGGGCAGTGCCCGATTTAGTCCAATTGTTGGCTAAAATTTGGTAGTGGTCTTTAGTAGTTAGATCCATCTCTACTGAGTGCTTGAAGAGGGAGCCAGGAACAGGCGGTGTCTTTAACTGATGCTCCAGGCAAGGGAAAGTAGCTTGGTGCCCTAGAGTTCTGACAACTGTCCGTAGACATTCCCACTAACCAAAGCCAACTTATCTCCTGAGTCAAATCTTACCACTCTTCCTATAGGTCTCCCAGACTCTTACTCTTTCATTTTAACTACTTGGGGCTTTAGTCACTATGGAGCAATGATCAGTATAACTTTCTGTGATGATATAAATGTCCTGCATCCATGCTGTGCAACATGGCAGCCCCTAGCAAATGTGGCTACTGAACTGGAATGTAGCTAATGCAACCGGGGAACTAAATTTTAAATCAAATTTAATTTTAATTAATATAAATAGTCACATGTGACTGGTGATTACCATATTGTTCGGGGCAGGTATAGATTCAGCCTCTGCTTTGCTGCCTCCAGCCCAGTTCTCTCCCTTGAGCTTCCCAGTTGGCTTGCAGCTAACTACTGAGCTTCTTTGTCTGACCCCAACGACCAAACAGGTCCATCCAGAACTCCTTACTAACCCCGTCCCACATCTGAGCTCTGTTTGGGTTCTTGACTCAGCCACCTGATCACCTCCCGCCTGGTTGCCTAGCTGGAAGCCACAGCGGCGTCCCTGCTGGCTCTCCGACACCTGGAGATTCTCATTCCTCCTACCACTGACCCTGTTCTGATACTCATCACCTCCTGTCTGGACCTTTGCAATGACCTTCCCATGGGGTCTCTTAACTTTCTGCTTCTTCTCGCTTATGGCTGATTACATCATTGGTTCCAATTCTTCACTCCTTTGTAACAGAATCATTCATCCATCCTCTTGCCACAGCCTCATGTCGGACGGCCCACGTATGAGGCTTGGTCACGTGACTTGCTTTGACCGCTGGGATGTTCACAAGTGTGATGTGAGTAGAGGCTTGAAATGTGCTTTTGTAGTTGGGCTTGCCTTCTTGCACTTCTGCCATTACTGTGAGAAATAAATACTCTGGATAGCTTCTGGTCCAAAGAGTTCCATCCAGAGAGATGCACCAGGTAGATCTGGACCCCATTCGTGGTCTGGAGTGAAGCTCAGCCCATCACAGCTGAGGTCAGCCCCACTTAGCCAAAATGCAGGTGTAAGAGGGAGAAAGAAATGCTTGGTGTTGCATACCACTGTGATTTTGGACTGTTTGTTACTCAGCAAAAGCTGATTAGTACATAGTTCTCATCTGTTCTGTCCACTGCCAAAGTCTCTGTTGTGAAACCTATATCCATCTGGTTACTGGTATACAATGTCTGATTTTTCCTACAGGATGAAATTCCAAATGTTTATCCTGACATGTAAGTCCTGCCTTGCCCAACCTCAGCTTCTCACTCCCATCTCACCTCACTGTGACCCTGACTCATGTGCCATCCAGAATGTGTGAAGGTCTGAAGCATGCTTTAGATTTCGACTTCTTCAAACCTTTGTCTTCTCTTACCTTCTGCCGAGACTCTCATCCCATACCTTTGTAAGTTCATCCTTATTAATGACAGCCAGCTCAAATGCTACTATTCTCTGGAGGCTTGATTTGCTCTCCCAGTAGTGGTCCAGGAAGACCCCATGGTACTTCATAGATAATGCTGTTAGAGTGCTCATTTCATGGCATTGTAACAGACCGTGTCTCGGACCTGGGATGATAGCTTTAGGGAAGTGACTCTGTTTTATTCATGCTTGTTTTCCTTATATCTATGCCTAACTAATTTCCTGGCATATAGGAGATGTTCAAAACATGTCTAATGAGGCAAATTTTAAGGGCATCATTTGGCAGCCTGCCCTTCTAGGCACTGTGATGAACTGTGGAGAATAGATTAATTCAGAGGTCTCCTGCAAACAGCAGTCTTGTGGTTCTCAGAGTAACTCTGCCAGGAAGGGAGTTACGCTCAGCAGAATCTGTGTTAAAGACTCTGGCAGCTCTGTTCCAGGACAGATGGGGAGGCAGTACAGTGCTTCAGCTGAAGCATGGGACTGAGAGTCAAGAGAACCACCCTCCAGCCCTGGCTCTGTCACCAGCTTCTTTCCTTATCTTGCTGAGATTCAGGTTCTTTGTATAATGAGGCTGTTGGATTTGAGGGTGTCCCCAGGCACTCTTGACTCTGATGTACAGCTGGGATCCTTCCAGAATTCCTCAGGCCCCCAGGAGATACGCCGAGCCACGAAGGATGGAGCAGCTGGGTTAGGGGAACCAGTTCTTTATTGTGGGGAGAGAACTTGGTTCTCACCAACTTCCCTTATGTATATACTCTTGTTGTCTATATACTGTATAAAAATGACGCCAAAACTTGGTGGCTTAAATCGATAATTTATTATTTCTCATGCTTTGGAGGGTTGGCTGGGTCTATCTGGGCAGGTGTTGCTTGGGATCCCTTGTGCCTTTGCAGCCACATGGTGGCTGGGGCTGCATTTACCTGAGGGCTTGGCTGGGCTAGATGTCCAGTTACACAGCTGGCCCTGATCCAGGCTGTCGGCTGGGGCTGTCACTGGAGTACCCTGTGGCTTCTCCGTGTGGCCTGGACTTCTCACAACGGGGTGGCCAAGGTCCAAATGGGAGCATTGCTAGAGTGAGAGTTCCCAGTGCCCAGCACACGTGCTGTAAGACTTCTCATGACATAGGCTCGGGACTCTTAGAATGTCATTTCTGCCACAGTCTTCTAAGCAGGCACGTCACTAAGGCCAGATCAGATTTAAGCCATGTGCTCAGACCCCACCTCTCCATGGGAGGATGTTGAGGGATTTGTGTCCATCTTTAATTTACCTTCACCTGAGAATGGGCTGGGAGAAGGATCCTGGAATTTGGAAAACCTTTTAAGACTAGAAAACATACGAGGTGACTGTAAGTAAGCATTTTGGGGGGCCTTGGGAGCTATCCTCAAGGCCAAGAAGGGCAGAGTCTAGCTCTCATCCCATCTTTAACCAGAGAGTCTCCCTGAGATTCAGCTACACCTATTTCTTTTTAAAAAAAAGTTCCTTGGCTTTTAAAGGTAACATCATGACCAGGGTTCAGTGTGGGTCCCACAGGCTTAGCAAGCAAATGTATGCCGAGTGAGTCCTTCCCTGGTGCTCTCGGGCCAGTCTAGGTGCTGCAGCAGGTGGCGGAGATGCAGGCTCGGCCTGACCTTCTGGATGGACGTGCTCTCTTAGTCTGGCACAGATCTTAGGGACACTCTCCTGTCTTCCCACAGAAGCTTGGGACCTTCTCACACTTTAGACCTGCATTAAATTCTCACTGGTTCTTAGTATCTGTTGTTAAAATTAAATGCAAAATGGAGACAAGACTTGAGAATTCCCCAAGCAGACAAAACCATTTAAGCGGCAGAAGCAAAACCTTAATCTTGTTTATTTCATGAGCAAGTGAAATTTGGGCAATTTCTTGTAAATGCCTGTGATGATATAAAGTCATCTTCCTAAAAATGGTATGAGATAATCACTTTTAACCACTCCCCTGCCATCTGGAAACCCCCTTGGTAGTAACCAATCATTGTAAAGATTAAACAACTTCCTCATTTCACTTTATAAACCATCCTGTGGCATCTTACGCCTGAGCTTCCTATCAGTTTTAAAATTGAAAGCTCCCAGATTGCAAATTGTTCTTATATGCACAATAAACTCTTATTAAATCCTATTTATTGATCTAGTGGTTTTAATTTGGCTACTTATGGATTTTTGACACAGTTAACTCAGTTTTGTACTCGAAGACTGAGTCCACAGGTACAACTTTAAAAAGTTGTCACACTTCTACCCTCAGGTATAACTGAACTTCAAAAGGAGATAATAACTTCTTCTTTTTGAAGAAGCCCGAGAGCATCATCTTGTCAGCTGTCAGTTGCCCCAGTAGCCTGAGGTCTCATCAAGGACAGGAATTGGGTTTTCCTCACATCTGCATCTGACTTGGCTCCTTTGCGCACAGGAGGCTGTCGATCATGTACAGACCTGGGATGGAAGAACTGGAAAAATCCCAGACTGTCCTACTGGCTGTTTCCCTGGGGATCCCTCCATGAGTCTCTGAATGGTCCTGAATTCATACTTTGAAGTAGGTTTGCTCCTAAAAGGGAGAGGGCTGTCTTTTCTCCTTTGATAGACAGGTGGCCAGGCTAGGGAGAGGGGAGGTCAGGGTGGACAGGGAGGGAGGGAAGGCTTGGCTGGCCCTGCTGCCTGGGGAATGGCCCCAGGCCCGGGCTTGTCATGCCCCTTTCCTGCTTTCAGTCGTGGGGGTCAGTTAGGCTCTATGGCCCATGGCCCTGACTCTCAAATCTTGGAAGCATGAAGAGATGGGTTAGGGAAAGTCCAGGTCCAAAATTTGCCATAAATTTGTCATGATTCAGTTTCCCTTTTTAGACACTGTGCTGTGTGTGTCTATTTGTGCGAGTCTGATGGAGGCCTGGGAATTAGATGACTCAAAGACAATTGGCTGCTCAACTACATGTCCTTGGCTCCTCTGGGTGTTATGTCCGTGGAAAAAATGCAAAAACAGTAACTGTCTTTGTGAGGGCAGCACTCACCCTGCCACTTCCCTCTCCCTGGTTTTAGTGCTTGGTTCATCTCTTAGGAATGACCAAGTTTAATGGTTCTTCCAGGTGCATGTGGCTATTCCCTGGTAGGATCTTGGGGCAACAGAAATGAATCTGGACTGACAAAGCCAGACAATACTGAGGAACTGAGCCTTCAGTAATGGAACCTGTCTTGGTTTGAGATCCCCACCCCGAAAAGCAGAGTCTACGACCAGGGCTTGTGTGCAGACGGTCTCCTGGGAGAGGCAAGGAGGATGAGATGGGGGAGAAGAATTAAAATGAAAGTGTGTTAGTTTGAGCAGCAGGCTCCAGTTTTGCTAAGACCTCTGAGAAGCATAGAGAATGTCCTCCAAAGGATGAGAAGCTGGGGCACTTATCCACTGGGCCCTCGTTTCCCCATTGGTTGTGGAGAGCCCCGGGGAAGCTGTCAGTGAGAGGTGCATCTGAGCTCTCAAGGAACTGTCTGCCAAGCAGTCTAGAGACAGAGGTGGGAAGAACAGACAAGATGTAGAGTAGACAAGATGATGTCACCTCACACCAGCTGGACTGGCCACCATCCAAAAGACAAGAAACAATAAGTGCTGGCATGGATGCAGAGAGAGGGGAACCCTCCTACACTGCTGGTGGGAATGTAAGTTGGTTCAGCCATTGTGGAAAGCAATGTGGAGGTTCCTCAAAAAACTAAAAATAAAAATACCATTTGAGCCAGGAATTCCATTCCCAGGAATTTACCCAAAGAAAACAAGATTCCTGATTCAAAAAGACATATGTGCCCCTATGTTTATTGCAGCACTATTTACAATAGCCAAGAAATGGAAGCAACCTAAGTGTCCATCAGTAGATGAATGGATAAAGAAGAGGTGGTACATATACACAATGGAATATTATTCAGCCATAAGAAGAAAACAAATCCAGACATTTGCAACAACATGGATGGAGCTAGAGGGTATTATGCTCAGTGAAATAAGCCAGGTGGAGAAAGACAAGTACCGAATGACTTCACTCATTTGTGGAGTATAAAAACAAAGCAAAACTGAAGAAACAAAATAGCAGCAGACTCACAGACTATGATAAGGGACTAGTGGTTATCAAAGGGGAGGGGTTGGGAGGGAGAAGAGGATTAAGGGGAAATAAAATTGGCAATCACAATATAGGTAGGTCATGGGGAAGACAGTATAGCACAGAGAAGACAAATAATGACTCTATAGCATCTTCCTATGCTGACAGACAGTGACTGCAGTGGGTGGCGAGGGCTTGATAATATGAGTGAATGTTGAAACCATAATGTTGTTCAAGTGAAACCTTCATAAGACTGTATATCAATGATACTGGGGCTTCAATTACATGTATGTTAGACTGCTTGATATGGTCCCACAGCTTTTGTTAAGTTAGTTCTGTTCTTTCACTCTTTTTTCTTTTTGGAGTTCAGTGGTTATAATTTTCACTGACCTATCTTCAAGTTCATTGATTCCTCGCTCAGCTGTTCCAGCCTGTCAATAAGGCCAGAGAAAGAAACAGTGTTTTTTATTTCTAGCATTTCCCATTTGACTCTGACTCTCTGTTGCAACTCCTTGTTAGTTCATATCCCCGTTAGATTAATTAGATTCATGTTGCATTTTCCCATTAGATTTTCTAACACAACAGTCATAGTTATTTTAGTCTATGTCTGACAGTTCCAACGTCTGAGTCAGCCTCTTCTGGTTCTGTTGGTTGGTTTATCTCTCTACAATGGATTGTTCTTTCTTGCTTTTATGTGTATCACAAATTTTTTTACTGCATGTCAGATATTGGTTATAAAAAACAGTCAAGACTGAAGTAAATAGCATTAATGCCCAGTAGAGGACACGCCTCTTCTGTCACGCCGTTAGCATGTGTGGTCGAGTCAGCCTACCTAGGAATGAAGCTGGTTTTTATTTTGTTTCCACTATCATTTCCTTCCATACTCTGCAGACTTCTGATTCCTCTCCCAGTGGGCTGCTGCTATCTTGTGCTAAGTGTGGAGACTGGAGTGCTTTGGGTTGTCTCCGTGTTCCCGTTTCACACTCGCCTTTTAGTAGTACCTGTGTGGTCATTTTCTCCAAGATCGTGACACTCCCCAGTAATAAACTTTGTTGCTTGTTATGTGGTGCTCGTGATGGGGCCTGGGGATGAGGAGCGTCTCACTTTCCTCAGGCTTAGGCAAGGCCTGTGTGCCTGAGTCTCGGGGACAGGGATTTATCAGCATCTGTTCCCCCTGTGGAAACCAGACTCTGCAGAGCGAATCTGTGCTGGATCTCGGTTGGGAGTTTCTTGCCCTATCCCAAGTAGTAGCAACTCTCTGGTAAGTATTGGTGCAGGATTCTGGGCTCAAGAGCATTTCCTTCCCCATTACAGCAGCTTCACGCTGCTGCTTCCCCCACAGGAGGGTCTGGGACGTGGGTAGGGTGTCATGCCTACACTGCAGCGGCCGCTGACCCCCACCTGCACCCCCCGCCACCTCGGGCACTTGCTCCCGCCTTCTCTCTTGTGTCAGTCTTCCCCATGTGCTCATGGTGAAGGCTCATGACAAAGAACTTGTAAGTGACGATGACTCTCTTTGGGTTCTGGGGTTCCCAGTAATTCTAGACTAATACAACTGGCTCACACTTGACCTTTCAGAATTCATTAAAATTTGAGCTGATTTCTTCTTACCTATTTTTGTGCTGGCCTCCTTTGTCAGGCTATTATGCACTGACAAAGGTGAAGCAGTTTATGTATCCCATCTCTCCTTGGAGGGGCTTTCCATCCTTTCAAATTTAGTTCACTTGGTTGCCTTGTGACCTCAACTCTCTGATGGGCTCAAAAACGTTAAGTTTTTGTAGATTTTGTGGCTTTTCCTCATTGCAAGAATGGGAAGAAATGTTCTTTTGTGATTTTCTACACCTTTTATGGAAGTGGGATGTTACACAGTAACTCCTTTTGGGTTCCTGGACCTGGTTCCAATGTGTGTATGTTGGGGAGGGGGTCTTCCCATCACCACAACAAGCAATTCTTGAATACCAGCAGGGGCTCCAAGAACCAACTCCGTTCTGATGCTATTTACCTGGAGACGGCACCAGATTCCCCAGGTTAAGGGCTCCTTCCTACAAGACTGCCCTCCACCCCCCACTCTAGATGCTGGTCGCAAGCCCCAGGCAATTAGTTACTTGTGTTTCTGACCAACCGGCTATGGACTGGAGGTTCCAGTGATCTTCCCCTTAGGTTTGATTAATTTGCTAGAATGGTTCATAAAACTTAGGAAAACAACTTACATTTACCAGTTTACTAAATATACCATAAAGGATACAGGTTAATAGCCAGATGAAAGGATACATAGGCCAAGGTTCTGAATAAAGGAGCTTCTGACCTCGTGGAGCTTGGGGTCTTGGTTTGGTGGCACGTGGAAGCCTTCTGTTTCTTTGTGTGCAGAAGCTCTCTCCAACAGAGAAGCAGGATGCAAGAGAGAGAGATGCTCTTTTCATGGAGTTTTGTGAGGGCTTCACTGCATAGTCATGACTGACTAAATCTTTGGCCATTGGCTGGTTCAGCCTCCAGCTCCCAGCCTTGGGTGGGGTTCAAAAGTCTCTCATCAACATGACAAGATGCCCATTTCCCCTTTAAGGCTCTGAGGTGTCTCAGGCACTGTGGATAAAGACCAAACAGACCTGGGAAATATATATTTGGTCATCTGAATGACCAAATATTTATTTCTTATAATTCATTATATCACATGGGACAGCTATTTTTTGGATGTCTATTATATGCAAGAAAGTTGGCCAAGCTCTGTTTGTTGACTTTGCACCATGACTTGTGCCTTTTGACCAGTCTCCCTTGGACACTCTTTGGACATCATTGTGATTTGTGGAGAAGCCACCTCCTAGATTTCTTCCTCCTCAACTTTAAACACCACAGTCTTCAGGAAAGCAAGACCCTATCCCAGTTCTGCACCCAACATTCTGGGACATCACTCCCTGGTCCTGGCCCAGCACCACTTGCCTGGGGGTGGGTCATGGGCACATCTGTTTTGCCACCTAAGGGCAGTGTTTTGGGCTAGAATATCAAGTATGTTGTCAGCACTGGTAACCCCAGGAGAGTGCTGGCCAGATATCCCTTCACGTGGGGCTGATTCATACTCTCCTGTTGTGTGAGTTAAAGCAAGTCTTTTCAATTTGGGGTCCCGGTCTTCTTGTATGCAAAACTAGAAGTTGGACTAAATTCTCTTAGAATGGGTGGCCTCCAGAGGATGGTGGGACAGCAATTCCAGGGGCTTTGGACTCTAAATGCACATATACATTTTCTCACTAAGAGATCATAAAAGGGCAACTGCTTTGATGTGGGCTTGTGAGAAATGCTCTGTGTTCAGACCATTGCTTGGATTTGGGAAGGAGGAAACCACCGTAGAGCATCAGTGGCTCTCAGATAGTCAGCACCCCTGTCCCCACCGTTTCACCCAGGATCCCTGAGACTTCACAGAGCTTCTTTCTTGGGTTTCCCCTCAAATGGCTGCCTAAGGAAAGGTTTTGGTGGGGGGGAAAAAAGAGAAATTCACTTAGAAATCAGATCTGTGGTTGCCTGGGGTCCAGGGATCAGGGGAAGGAGGTGAGAGCTTTTGGGTGCTGGAAGTATTCTGTGTCTTGATTATGGTGGTTGGTGGGTAAATGGGTGTGTTGTGTGTATTTGGAAAAACTAATTGAACTGTATATTAAAATGGGTATTGTATGTAAATTATACTTCAATAAAGTCGACTTAAAAATGGAAAGCCATTGCTTCAGATTAATGTTTCTCAAATTTTAAAATATCTATGCACCTTTTGATTAGACTAAAAACTTCACACTGTTCTTTAGTTACTTAGAATTTCAAAATAAATTGTAGTGCAAAAGAGTAAATCATAACAGTGATAATTTTAGAATATGCTTTGTTAATTTGGAGATAAGAATACAAGACTGGTACCTGGCTCCTAACTACTCAGAATTTGTATTTGCTTTTCATCTTTTTTACTTCACTTGTGTGTGTGTGTGTGTGTGTGTGTGTGTGTTTGTGTGAGAGAGAATATATTTTTTGATACATTTGAAGTCCGCTTGGCTACCAACCACCATTTCATCCCAATCTCTTTTCTGACCTCTCTCTTAACTTCCCTCCCTTTCTTCCTGGAGGCAATAGTACAAAAATTTGGTGTATATTCTTCCAATCCATTTTTTGATATCTTTTCTCACACACACATAACAACAGTATTATTTTGAACTTCTATTTGTAAAATTATGCAGTGGATTTCAGAATATACAGACCATTCTGCAATCTGCATTTTCAATCAACATATTATTTCTGAAATCTACTCATAATGTTACATACCTAGGTCTAGGTAATTTTTTTTTACTGTAATGCAGATTTCCATCATCCTAACATACCAGAGCTTCATTTTCAATTTTCATTTTTTTGTTATTGTTAGGAACAATGTGGCCTTGATTTTCCTCTTACATGCTGAGGGTTTCTCTAGATTGTATTTACAATGTGGGATTCCTTGATCATGGGGTTAGAATATTCTTTTCTAACCATGCAGTGCATGCCAGCTCTCCACAAAGATTCCGATGTCCACATTTTCCCCTTATATTACTTTGGCTCCACTGAGAATTATTGTTCTAGAATAAGGGTTGGTACATGTTTTCTTAAAGGGCCAGAGAGTAAGTATTTCAGCCCTGCTCTAGATTCTTCCATGTCTAGATAATCATCTTCTTCTAGTACTAATTTATTAATTAATAGATAAATGAATACATGTGTTGATACACACACACAGTGTAGGACGTTAGGTTGTTGACACATGCACACTTCGACGGAGGGAAGTCCGGGGGAAATGGTGCCCCATTTCCTGCAAAGTTGACATTGCCCTTGGTTTTTAGGAGCAGCAGGCCTGAAACGGCTCTGTTTCCTCCCCCTTTTCCCAAGGTGCCTCATGCTGTGCCCCTCAGCTGGTGTGAGCAGACGCAAAGCTGCATTGCTCCTGACTCCATGGGCATTTGTAGTTGCAGGACACAAGGGCCCAGTCTCCTGCCCCTGCTGTGGCTCTTGTAAGGAATGGGATAATGCCGCACTGGTCAGGGCTTTCCAGAGGTCTTGAGGACAAATGGCTGCGAGGTGTTTGGAGGAGCAGTAGAAGGGAAAGCCACAAAAATAAGCAGGGTTCTGGAAAACACAGACATTACAGAGTGTCAAAGGGTCTGACCTCATCTAAAGATGAGGTTGGGATGGGATCCAGGTGAGGCAGATGATGGGGAAAATACCTACGCCGTGTTGTTCTCTGAGACAGCTAGAGGAGACCAGGTAATGGGACGCAATGCAATAAAAGAGACTCAGGTAAAAGCAGTTTTTCATAAAACCCTGGTCCTAGGCGGAATTTGGCATGGCCATTTTCCGTCCAGCCAGTAGGGCTGCATTCAGGTTCGCTGTGACATCTCACATCCAGGCTGCTCTTACCATTTCTGGGCAAGGCCGCTCTCCTGCTCTTTCTCCAGGGACTTTGAAGGCACCTCTGGGAGGCGGCTGCCTCGGGGGCCGTGTAAACCTCCTCACTGGTATGAGGACAGTCATTTTGCGGGTAGGGAGGTCACAGGGTTGGGCCAAGAGAGACAGTGTGTGTGTGTGTTTATGTTGGTGGGGGTGGGCTGGGTAGGGAGGTGGAGATAGAAGCTGTCTCCTCAAAATGTCGGGCTCACATAGAAAACTTACAAATTTCAGGACCCTTTCCGATTCTGTCGGTCACACCAAATGTGAACTAGCCCAATGCTGTGGTTTCTCTGCCATCCTCACTGCCTCTCGCTGGCCCCTCCCCAGATGCTGACAGCCCACCTTCTATTTCCCCTCAGCAAACACACTCCCCACTTCGTCCCAGCCCCACTGGTTTGCCAGAACTCTGAGAAGACTGACAATAAAGAAGAGTAATTCACTGACGTTCTTCAAGACCCAGTGTCCTGAGGGGGGTGGGCTCCCCCGAGTCTCCCCCAGGCTCCCGCCTTATGCCATGGCTGGGAGAGGCAACTCTGTGAAGAGATGAGCTGGAATCGGTACAGCTGGCTTCTTGCCTTCTTTTCCAGAACTTTCTACCTATGCCTGGGGGTAGCTGGCCGAGCTGGTACTCAGGTGCAGGTTTCTGAGCACTGGTTTTATGATATATTGGCTCAAACGTTCTTTCTGTCTTTTAACCTGGAGCAAACAGCTCAGCAGTGAAAGCCCATCATCTCCTGGAGCTCAGATGTGCTGCGGCCCACACAGCTGACATCTTGTAAATGGCTCTGTAGATAATGGCATCCATCCCCTGCAGATATGGCCTGGTGCAAAGGGACAAACTCAGAGGGAGGATTCTGTGAGGAAACAAAGCTCACCAGCGGACTGACCACCCACAAGTTTAAATATTTAAATCCTAGTTTCAGCAGAGAGGGGAATGTGTGGTCGCCTATGGTGGGGCTGTGATGTTAACTCCCAGCTCCGTCACGGGGGTTCCTTGGAGTCTTTCTTCCCCTCCAGCGTGTGTAGCTGCTGTTCCCTAGGCCAGCACACAGGTCTCCCTCCCACGCCTGCCCTGGTGAGTCCTGGTCATGGCATTGACACCCCTCCTAGTGTCTTCCGTGCCCCCTCAGCTCCGGTCCCCCTGTGAGGAACTTGTCACCGTGGCTGTAATTGCTCAGGCCCTTAATGTGCATCCTCCACTAGGTCACAAGGGACTCCTTCACTGCTCGCCTCACAGCCCAGCACTATGCCTGGGCCTGGGCTGAAGGGAGCCGAATGGTCGAAGGCTTACAGGCTCAAAGAGAAGACCCCCAGAGCGCCAGGGTCAGAAAAGCAAAACTAGTCACCCAGCCAGGTGGCACAGGGTGGTGAAGGGAGGCAGGGCATCAGGAGCTGAGGATGTGAGGACCAGGCCTTGGGATGAGATGCCTGTGGCTGGAGTTCCCGATGCCACCTGTGAACTGTGCCAGGTGCCCACACTCGTCCCCTGGTTGTTGGCTGGGGATGAGGAGGTCAGGCAGGGGCACTGAGGGGCTGGGGTGGGCCGAAGGCTCAGCATGGCACGCAGGGTCCTAAGCTAGTTCTAGAAGCTGAGCCTCAGGGTGTCTGGCCTCCAGAACAGGTCCAGCACGTGCACAAATGCAGGAGTGCCTCCGACATGGAAGCTGTAACAACTCGGCCAAGTGAGCCCGAAGAGGGGGTGCTGTGCAGCAGGTGAGCTCAGCTCATACAAGGTTTATGCAGGGCTGGTGATGCAAGGTGCAGGACAAGATACAGATAGGTAGGCCTCAGGGTTGAGTGGAGCTGGAGAGAAAAAAATGCAAAGCTTTTCTTAGGCTGGGTTCCCTGCAGAAGCAGACCCTGAGACAAGGATTCCAGGGCAAGTGGTTTATTTGGGAGGTGGGAGAGTAGGGGGTGAGGCGGGCTGGGGAAAGAGACCAATAGGTTATTATGAAATGAGTGACCTCTGTGGGCACCTGGAGCTCTATGGTGCTGGGGAACATGCCTCAGAGCCAGCCCGCATCTGGAGGGGAGAGCTCGGGCATTTATCCACCAGCTGCCATCCACCATTGATTGATAGCTGCTCTCCCAGGACATTGAGTTCTTCTGCCTCATGGGTGGAGTGAAGTGCTGGGAGCCCCATAAAAAGCCCTCAGACAAAGAGGTGCAGTGGCGGCAGTGGGACCTCGAGTCAGCGGGCACTGACCTGATGAGGCCCGAGGGCTTGGAGGTGCCCACCGCGTCCGCTACAAGGCCTTAACTCAAAGACCCAGCCCTGGAGCATCAGACACTGGGGCCACTGTCGAGCCACTGCTCCTTGGCTGCCTGCAGGAACGGGTGAGCGGGCTGCTGCCTCAGCTCGGCGCCCGTGGCTGGGTGTGGCAGCATCTGCAGGCTCCCGCTGGACCGAGCTGCCTGAGCAGAGACCCTGTCCTGCCTCTTCATTCCCTTGTCTCCCTGTCCTGCGTGGAAGACCTGTAAGAGGTTTTGGGTGAATAGAACCAACACCCAGCTTGGGCGAGTCAGGGAGGAGAGGGGACCAAATGCTCACTCAAGGGCCCCAGGGCCACCATCAGTGGCCAGTGTTCCCAGTTGGGATGCCTGCCTCACCTGAGCCCCTGTGAGCAGCAGCTGACATCTACGGAAGTCTTTGTCCCTTCCGGGTACTGCGTTCCGGCCCTTACACCCTTTATCTCACCTGGTCTCATTGCGTTTGGAGGTGGACACTGGACGCATCCCACGGTACAGGTGAGGAAACTTGAATGTCCAATGGTTCCATACCTTTTGAGCCTCCATCCTTTGCTATCAGTTCTCCATGGGACGCTTACCTTCACCTCACTTGTTCCTGTGAATGAATGGGAGGTTTGTCCAATCCCAGGGCAGGTCATGCCAGGTGGGGCTCGTAGGAGGATCCGAGCTCTTTGGGAAGCAGAGGGGACCAGACCCAAGCCCTCATTTAGCCCAGCCCTCGCTGTACAGTGAGGGAGGCACCCGCTCCGAGGTCGGCAGCCAAGTCTAGCACCCCTTGAGGCCTGCCCATGGATCCTGAGACAAGAGCCATTCCTTCTCCACACCGTCCTTCCAGCGGATAGAAGGGCATTTTCTAAAATAATTTTGCTTATGTAGCCCAAGATAGGTTGGATCTTTCCAGGTGAATATTTTAGTCGAGGAGAAAAGGCTGATTTTTGGCGAGAATTCTGTGACTGTTGGGAACAGCTTCCTGATTGGGTCCCAGGTGTGGGAGAAAACGCTAAAGGGAACGGAGGCAGCCCTGCCTTCCTGTGTCTGCAGCCGCCTGACACCTGTCACGGGGACGCCCTGCAGGCGGGGCCGCTGGTGCTGTCAGGGGGCCTGCTCTGCCTGATTCCTGGGTTCACAAGGAATACATACCTCCTCCAATATGTAGGGCATTACCCGGGAAAATGATTTTGACTGGTGCTGGAAAGGCATCTTTTCTCCCCAGATTTTTGAATGTATTTCGTTTTCCAATTTTGAGAAGTGAGAGTGAGGTTTTCCTTGCTGGGCGTGTGGAGGAAGGAGCGGGGTCACCGTCACCCTGGCTGCCTGTCCCTCCCACCCCCTCCTGCTCACTCCTGTCTGCTCTTGGCCTGGGAGAGCCCGGGTCCTCACTTGGCCCCAACCTTCTCCTTCCAGGCCCCCGGGGGTCGTATCTCTGTCCTACGGATTTGATGCTCCATCACAGCAGGAAGAACTCCTTCAGACTCAGATTTCCAAGAGAGAAAGCCTGCGTGTCCCATTCCTATACCTTCTACTTGTCCACATCTGACGTGGAACCATTCTGTGGTTACTTCAATATTATCTGTCCGTGTCATTAACCTGAAAAAAATGCCAAAGCTTTCTATCATTCCTTGGGCCAGACCAGTATTTCCAGGCCAGGCCTCATTCAGTCTGGGAACTGACAGCGAGTGGATCTCAGTGCCAGGGTCCCGCTGGAGACTGGCAGGACTTTCCCTCCGCGAGGCCGCGGCTGGGCCCACACAATGACCTCTGCAGGAAAAGGTGGTAATGAAGTGGTGATGGAGGTAAACACATCATGGTTCCCAGCCCTGACTGTACCGTCGGATATGCCCGGAGGGCCTACAGAATTATAGAGTCTTGGGTCTCGTGTCAGTGTTTGCTGGGTAACAAACTGCTTCAGAACTTAATGGCCGTGTATGTAGCTCATGATTCCGCGGGGGGCTCTTCTGCTCCGTGCCTGCCTATCTGGTCTTGGCACCGTGGTCACTGGCAGGTCGGCTGAGGCGTAGCTCGTCCAGGGCGGCCACCCCCACCGCGGCTGGGACAACCAAAGCAGCGGGGTCTCATGTCGCTCTTCTTTCAGCAGGACAGCGTGGGCTCGTTCCCGGGGAGCCACTGAATCCGGGAGCACCAGCCGTGAGCCTGAACACACACGCGCCTCTTAAATCTCTGCTTGTGTCGCATTTGCTGATGTCCCATCGGTAAAGCTAGTCACATGGACAGTCCCAGATTCTTCGTGGGACAGGACCGCCCAAGGGTGTGATGTGAGAGGTGGGAACCAATTGGGGGCATTATTGCAAACATACCACAGATGTTCACCCCAGACTTACTGAATCAGATTTCAGGGGAAGGGCTAGCCCCAGGAATCCTTAGTTTTAACCAGTCCCCTGGATAATTCTCACACAGCTCCTCCACAGAAAGTCAGCTGGGAAATCACTGAAAACAATGAGGATTTGTGAACTCAGAACTTGCAGAGGCCAGGCGAGTAATGTAATGGCATGACGTTGCAGGGAAAACTGGACAGTCCCCAAATGGAAGGAATTCAAATTCAGTTTTCATACCCACCAGGCCAAACTACTTTCGTCCAAGTAGCGTATGACTAGTTATAAGTGAGTGTCCCTCGGTTTTATTATAACAACTGCTCAAACCTTGAGAAAGACAGGTGGCCCTGGAACTGGGGCCCCACATCTCTCCAGGAAGACCACTGCTGTCATGCCAGCTGCCCCGCCATGGGCGCTTATGGTGCAGTTGGCACGCAGGAATCTGCCCTTCCTTCCCATCTTGGATTCCAACTCGCCCTCCAGCTAAAACCTTCCCTGGCCACCCCTACTTCACTTTTCCTCCCCAGCACTCAGCGCCATCTGACACGCGTTTCTCTCTATCGCTTTGCCTCCTCTCTGACACGAGAACATAAGCTCTGTGGGTCCCTGTCTGTTTGGTCCACTTCTGGACCCCCAGGGCCTGACACTTGGTGGGCACTTAATGAATATTTCCTTAGTGACTGGAAGCCCCTTGCTCTCGTGTTTTATTTTGATTTTTTTCTCTTTACTAACCAGAGTCTGGCCTCAGGAATGGCACCAGCCTGGCCTCCAGCATCTCTCCAGCTCTCTGTGCTTGCTCTGCGGACTGAAGGGACCCCTACCCTGGATGCCCTTCTTCCCCAACACCATGTGCATTGCAAGGATTTTCTCTCAAGGATTATTAGAGATTGGCAGAATCTCCCTGTTTCCTCCAAGCCAGGGCATGTCAGGAATAGAGTGGGGAGGGAGGCAATATGAGGCCTGGGGGTGAGATGGTGTTTGGAGACCTCTTCTTTAGCTGTTCTTCCAAACAGCATTTATTATTTTATTATTACATTTTTGGTGAGAACACTTAAATTCAACTCTTTCAGCAAATTTCAATTACACAATCTAGTGCTATCAACTATAGTCACCATATTTTACATTAGATCCTCAGAACTTATTCATTTTATAGATGAAATTTTATGCCATTTTACCAGCCTCTCCCTATTTAACTCATCCCCCAACCTTTGGTAATCACTTTTCTACTACTTCTATGAGTTCGACTATTTTTAGATTCCACATTTAAGGGATATCATGCAGCATTTGTGTTTCTCTGAGTATAATGCCCTTAAGGTCTACCCTTGCCACAAATGACAGGATTTTATCCTTTCTTTTGGTTGCATACTATTTTGCAGTATATATGTGCCACATCTTCTTTCTCTATTCCTCCTCTGGTGGACATGTAGGTTGTTCCCATGTCTTGGCAATTGTGAATTATGCTGCTCCACCCAGCATTTTGAACTCAGACCATTAGGACCAGAAAGACTGTAACTATGAGAGAACTGGGGTGTGGAGAGGCATGTGAGAGGCCATCACAGGCAGGAGCTCAGCACATCTCAGGGCCCCTTCCTACCTGGGGGAGCATTTGATTTTGCTCCCCAAGATCTTACAGGTGAGGAAATAGAGCTTCAGCAATGTTAGACATCTGCCCAGGGTCGCAGAACCAATTTGCGACCCCACTTTCAATTCTCAGCCCATTGAATTCCCACCTCCTTATCCTAAAGGAGTGAGCAGGTCTTAATTTCCTTACTAAACCAAACTGTAACGTGACTGGCCCTGAAGTATGTACTATATATGGGCCTAAAACACTTTTAGAAAAAGAGGAAAGGATTTAAGCATTTTATAAACAAAAACTTGTAGGAGGCTGGGGTTAAAATTGTTCAGGAGGGAACCAGGACCCACCAAATGGACTTTTGAGAAGTCCTTTTAAAACACAGGTGAGCAGGGGAATGACGTGGCAGGACCCAGCCTTCTCATTCAGGAAGACGTGGGGCCAGCGGGGAGCTTCGGGGTGATGCTTCTGCAGCACAGAGCTGGCTCTCTGTTCTTCCTCAGGCAAAATCATCCACATGCTTATTTTGCATCTCCCTGGAAGCATGTGTGGGCAGTGCATGTTTTAGATCATGGTTTGCAGGCTGGAGATGTGGTGCATTTCCAAGGGCCAAATGTTGGAGGCCAACGCACCATTTTCCTGCTTGGAAACCTGGGACTTCTTGGATGACCACATCTCACATTAAACATGAAAATCCAGCAGGTCCAAATATGGGAGGGGGTCACAGATCCACGTCCTTTCCTGATGTGCCTCAAAGTGTGTCTAGACGGCCCACTGGGAAAGGTGTGTTGCTTTCTAATGCCAGGAGCTCGGCCACAGAGTCTCTGCAGTCCAGCCCAGGTGGGGCTGGTGGTGTCACTAGATAGGGCTGGACCCAAATGACGCTCATCAGAGGAGAGGCTCTTTGGTTTATTCCGGGGACAATGAGCCTCCCTCCACCGCATCTCCCTCCTGGGGCCCTGGTCCGCCCTGCCAGATCATCCCTTCATGCAACCTGGGCTTTGGATTGGGCCTGCCCTGCAGAAGGAGGACACTGTTTGCTCAGTCCACCGACCCACCTTCCCACGTGTTCTTGGCTTTGATATTTAAAGACTGGTGCCTGAGGCCAATGAGATTCTCATTCTGCAGAGGGAATGGTGGGAGGAAAGTTACCCTACACAGGTGCCTCTCACAGGTGTCAACCATCCTGGAGGCATCCTGGGAGCTGGTCCTAAGAGACAAGGCTGGGACAAGAGGCCAGCAGGAGTCAGCAGTGGTATGGATGCAAGATCAGCCCCAGAGCTGAGAAACTGGGAGCTGAGCAGAAGCTGGGTGTCCCTACTAAAGGAAATCTACTAGGTTGTGTGAAGAACCCAAAAGGAATCCTACCAAGCTGCCGGTGGGATTATCAACAAAAACAATGATCTGAGCCCAGCAATGGTTGCCAAGGGAGGCAGAGGCTCCTGCCAGCTTAACGGGGTTATGACCTATTTTTATCTCAATCGATGCAGCCCCAGACCTCAGCCCTGAATTCCAGGTCTATCTATCCAGCTGTCTACTTGGCCTCTGCTTAGATGTCTAAGGCATCTCACATCTGCATATCCAAAATGAGCTCCTGACCCTCCCCATCTTCCCCATCTCAGTCAATGGCAAATCCATCCTTCTAGAAACTCAGGCAAAACATCCTGCCATCCTCCACAAATCTTCTCTTTTGTTCACGCTGCACATGCAGTCCATCCGCAAATCCTCAGGGCCGGACCTTCAAAGTATATGTGGATCTGCCCGTTCCTTATGGCCCCTCAGCCAGCATCCTGGACTGAGTCCTTGTCTCCTCTTGCCTGCGGTAGGCAGCCATCCCCTGGCCAACTGGTCACCCACTTCTTACTATCTTTCCTCGGCACAGCAGCCAGAGTGATTCTCTTAGAAGCACAGGTTGGATCGTGCCATTCTGCCCCAAACCGCCCATGGCCTTTCCTTTTAATCAGAGTGAAATCCACAGTCCTGACTGGTACTGTGTGCTCTGGCTTGCCGTCCCCTCTCTGACCTCATCTCCCAAGCTGCTTCTCCAGCCCCTGCCTGAGGACCTTTGGCTTGCTGCATACTTCTCGCTGGGCTGACCACCTTGGAGCAGCCCGCGACAGCTCCCACCGGCTCCACCATGGCAGGTGCCCTGGAGCCTCGTGCATCTCACAGTGGCTCAGCAGACACAGGGATACTTGCTCATACCCCCTCAGTGCTCGCCTTTCTTATGCGGGTTGACTGCTTCCTACTGGAGGCATCTGCAGTGTGCACCCGGCTTGTGTGGGACAGGCCAGGAGGAATTGGGGAAATACCCGAGCTTCGTCCTCTCTTGGATGGGACAACCCTGGGGCGTGTTGTACATGGCCTTCTAGGGGCCCCCAGTAGGACTGAGTCCCAGGTGCCCCAGTGGTGTGTGACCTGATAACACAGTGTTATTTGCTGCCTTCCCTTCCTCGTCTCAGCTGCCTCCTTTCCTATGTGTTCTCTGGGATAATCTTCCAAGTAAATCACTGGCTGTCAAGTCATCCTTTCAGGGCCAGGCTCTGGGACATACATCCAAGATAAGGCAATGGCTTCAAGCCCGTGCTGGTGTGAAAGCCACCTAGTGAGACAGTCCAGAAGGCAAGACACTGTCTGTACCTCGTGACGCAAGCTTAGTGTGCAAAGTCCCATTTTCCCAAAGAGACTGCTGCTCATGGCTTCCATGTGGGCAAATGTCTGTGGGTCTTGGAATCCCACTCCTAGGAATTTACCCTAAGAATGCAGCAGCCCAGTTTGAAAAAGACATATGCACCCCTATGTTTATCGCAGCACTATTTACAATAGCCAAGAAATGGAAGCAACCTAAGTGCCCATCAGTAGATGAATGGATAAAGAAGAGTTGGTACATATACACAATGGAATATTATTCAGCCATAAAAAAGAAACAAATCCTACCATTTGCAACAACATGGATGGAGCTATAGGGTATTATGCTCAGTGAAATAAGCCAAGCCGAAAAAGACAAGTATCAAATGATCTCACTCATCTGTGGAGTATAAGAACAAAGAAAAAACTGAAGGAACAAAACAGCAGCAGACTCACAGAACCCAAGAACGGACTAATAGTTACCAAAGGGAAAGGGACTGGGGAAGAAGGGCGGGAAGGGAGGGATAAGAGGGTAAAAGGGGCATTACGATTAGCAGAC
>JAQQAC010020895.1:4145139-4242903 GCA_029783875.1 Phataginus tricuspis | reverse complement strand
GGGGGGGGCACGGGAGGGATGTACAACCCAGAGAAGACAAGGAGTGATTCTCATCTCACTACACTGATGGACAGTGACTGTAATGGGGTTGGTGGGGGGGACCTGATGAAGGGGGTAGTTTAATCACCATAATATTGCTCATGTAACTGTAGGTTAATGATACCAAAATAAATTATCAAAAAAAAAGTCTGTGGGTCTTGACAATGTGGAAACAGACACATTGTGGAGGCCAAGAAAGAAGACTTATTGTGGTGCCAAGAACTCTGTCTCTGCTCTTCCCTCACATGCCGGCAGACCATCCTGACTGGGGCTAATGGTTTAGCCTTCCTCATCCAGTGAGAAGAGAAAGGCGACCTCAATTCGCAGGGCCTTTGGAGTTTCAGAGTCCAGGTTTGCAGAGTGTCCTGCTAACTGTGGTTGTGAAACAAATCACCCTAAACTTAGTGGCTTAAAACAATGACAGTATTTATTTGCTCATGAATCTGCGATTTGGGCAGGGCTTGGCAGGAACAGCACATCTCTGCCACCATGGTGTCAGCTGGAGCGCCTCCAAGCACTCCTGTCTGCAAGTTGACTGTGAAGAACAGCAGGGTCCCTCACGTGTCTCTGTCTGTGGTCTGTCGTCTTTCTAAGTATCATTTCAGCATGTGACTTCAGGGTAGCCAGACTTCTTACAGGTGGCTTAGGGCACCAGAGGTGCATGTCTCCAGTGAGAGAAGGCGTGGTGGGAGCTGTATTACTTTTTATGACTTGGCCCAGGAAAGTATACCACATCCTGCTGGCTGTCTTTGACATACAGATCTTCGCTTTCATGTCTGCTGATGGGATGTTCCTCATGGCCAGGAGCTTCTAGTCTGTGGTGAAAATACCTTTGCAGACCACATGGGGCATTGGCTAACAACCCTGTGATGGAGTTTGACTGGGCCTGAGCTGAGCCACTTCTGCCAGAGAGGTCAGGCTTCCTTCTAGCCCAAGAGTTTGGGTGAGTTCCTACACATGCTTTGTGTTGTTGTTGAAGGAAGAGGAAGGTTTTTGGCAGTAGAAGAGCAGAAGAGGAGAGATGGAGCGATGGAGGGAGGGAAGGTCAGGCAGCTGTTTCTTGGTCCAGACTTTGGGATTGTTGGGGATCCCCAGTGGTAGAGCCAAAGGCCAAAGGCAGAAGAGCCTGTTTTCATGAGGCAGTCTGTGAGGTGCTGGGCACAGGTGGCAGTGGCTCAGGGTCCGGGCAGTGGGGTGCAGCCCCGTGCTGGGGAGCAAGGGGTCCTGTTCTGCGCCGGTGCCTCGTGCACAGGGTTTGGGGAGCTCTGGGAGATGAGGCATACATAGGTGTGTCCATGGACGCCACTCAGAGTGAAAGCCAGGGACCATGACAAGGGGCTGGCGCAGAAGTACACAGGGATATGTGTTCTTTTACATCTACAAAACACTATGCTGGGTGCATCCCAAGAGAATGGGAGGAGACGGGAGGACCAGGTGCAGGCTTGGAGCCAGGAGGAGCTCGGTAGTGATCTGGACATGCCCTCCTTGCATTCACTGTCAAGGTGTTTGGGGGGAGGGGAGTAGCATGTTTAAGATACAGTCATATCACAGCCGCATGTGGTGGGCCATGATGGAGCCGTATGTATGTTTGGGATGGTGCGGCTAAGAAGTGAGAGCCGAAGCTGAGTGGGTAAGACCGACACGTTTACCGAGTACCTTGGTGGCGCTGCAGCACACTTTGGAGACCAATTTCATGGTGTGTCTGCTATCCTAAGAAGCCGGTCACTTCTGTGGCTGGTGGGGGAATCTCAGTAAAGAAGATGAGATGGGAATTTTTAGCTGGAAAGAGACCATAGGGCTTCAGCTTTTTGTTAAGGCAATGTGACATTCCTAGAGGTGTCCTGGGGACATTATAATTATAGCCATCCTGGACCTTTCAGGAAGGCGCCCACCATTTCAGGGCATGGATTTTTAATAACATCCACAGGGGCTTTATAACTCCTTCAGAGAAAATGATCAGAGTTCTAAATGCTACAGTGTTCAATATATTTTACCATTTAAGAAAAGCCTCCCCCACTTATTTAGCAAAATACATGTTTACTTTTGAGAATCTAAGAAAAATTTGAATAGGCAAATAAAGAAAATAACATCACCTTAATCTTACACTCAGATGTATCCAATATTAATAGTACATATATAAAAGACATTAAAATATTAAATCAAGACAATAAGTGATTACGCTGAGTAGGGAGATCGGTGGAAAAGAAATTTGAACAAGCTGAAAGAGGCCAAGCTCATCTATATATGAAAGGGCATGGAAATACCCTGGGGAGAAAAATAAAAGAGATGGGAGGAATTTGTAAGAGAAGAGGGGAGAAAGAGACAGACGCAGAAAGGAAGGGAGGGAGGAATGGAGGAGGAGGAGGAGGAGAGAGAAGGCAGGGCAAGGGGGTGGAGGGAGAGGGTGAGGAGAACAGCAGTGAGGAGAAAGGCTCAGAGGCTGAGGTTTTGGGGGGATGAGAAAGATCAAAAAGAGGAGAGGAGTGCAAGTAGCTAATTTTTAGAAAAGGAAAGAATGGCTATAGCATCTTACTACACTAATGGACAGTGGCTACAATGGGGTGTGTGGGGGGACGTGATAATATGGGTGAATGTAGTAACCACCATATTGCTCATGTGAAACCTTCATAAGATTGTGTATCAATGATACCTTAATAAAAAGAAGGAAAGAATGCAAAAGAGATTTTTAAAAGAAATATTTATTACTATATGTGACCAGAGAACTTCAGTAAAGACATCCATTACTCTTCCATTCTAGCTTTATAATGAGAGCAGTTTTAAAGCTTGAAGGTGAGACAGTCTTATCTGGGATGTTTATACCCATCTATATAATCCTATGTTATTAAAAAATCAAAGCAAGGTCTGCTCTACATATTATTTATAACCTGCCTTTTTCACTTAGCAATATGTACAGAACATAATCTTTAATGAACACATAATACTGCAGCGTGAAAATGTACCATAGTTTATTTAACTCATATCTTATTGGCCATTTGGATTATTTCCATTTTTTTTTACTATTCTATGTAATATTTCAGTGAATAACTTCATAGTTAATCTTCACACACATAAATGATGATTTATGTATACAATGATCTCCTTAGGTTACATATCGTGAAGTACATTTGCTAGCCCACAGGAATAAATAATAAAGTTTGTAATAGCCATTATTGGACTGCCTTACAGAAAGATTGACTGATTATTCTCCTATTGGGAGGATAATTTCCAATCTATTGATCATAAGCTATCTTCCCTTCCTCTGTAACTATATCCTGAGGGTAATTCAACTAGCATATAAGCTCCTGGAAGGCAGCAGCCCTTTCTGACTCTATATAGCATAGATCTTAATATATAATAGGAGCTTAGTAAATATGTGTGAATGAATGAATGATTGCGTGGATGGATGGATGCATTTGGACTCCTCAAGGGCAGGGTCTGGCACACAGCTGAGCATAAGGTAACTACCGTAAGGAAACTGGTCTCAGCCCAACCACGTTGCCATCTGAGAGTCAGCAGCTCTTTTCAGTCTAAGAGGTGGGTTGTTTACTTGAAAGTCCCTGACTCCAGGAGAAATCTACGACTCGCAAAATGGGTTATACGCCCTGAGGGTTGGGTCCCAACTTTACCGCACCAGCTTCACCACTCAATGACCTCTGCTGGTAAGTTTCTCTCGGGGCGGACCCACCTGAGGAAATCCTCATCTTCTTCCAGGAACAGGTCAAGCTGCCTTTGGGGCATTTCTTCAAAATGCTGTGCGGTTACTACTGAGAGGATGGAGGGGTGGCATCTCACACAGGGCCTGGCACAGAGTCGGCTCTGCAAAGTGGTGGCTCTCACTGTGAAGACGTCATCACCATCACTCTTCAGGGTCACCCCTGGTCTGTCTACTCAGAAAAAAAATAGTAAATAACTATCTTGTTAGAAAAAAACATTTTGTTCGTTTCTGAGCTTAATCTTCTCTAGGCTGCTATGAGTAAGGTGCACTTTTCCATCTTACGGTTCAGGGAGCTGAGCGGCAGAGGTCTGGGGACATTGCCGCTGTCCCGACTTCTGCGGTCTCACTGCAGGGGGAGGTGTGCGCAGCACCGGGTTTAGTCCTGGGGCAAACCCCACTCTGAGCAGAGCTGCCACGTGGCCCCAGCAGCACAGGCACCGGGCCGGGCCGCCCGTGTCTCGGAGGCTGCCCTGGTTGCCTGCGTGCTTGTTACATTTCTAAGGAAGGTGGGAGCCATTTTCATCACAGCCTCTTTGACGACGAGGCAGGCAGAGGGCGACTATGGTAGAGAAACTTCACTGAAGTTGGCCAGTCGGGCTGTTAGTTCAGGCAAGACACCATCTATGAAAACGAAGCCAACTCCTAAAGATTCTCACACGAACACCGGGAGAGGCTCTGTGAGGAGAGGATAGCAGCTGAGGTCTGTTGCAGCAGTTTGAAAGTAAAACGAACAAACGCTAGTGGTGGAAACGAAGCCAAGCTGAAGAGGCCAGGCTTTCCCCTTTGGTTGACCGGAGATGTAGATGTGGCACTTTATCTGGCCTGGATTCACGAGGAGCTCAGGCAGCTCCTGAGCAGAGGGGCGCGGGGAGTCTCTCCGGCCAGGCACAAGCATTTATCCTGTCCTCCAGGCCCATCATTCTGATCCTCGTTCTGTGTTTTCCCAGCAATGCCATCAGCAATGGAAAAGGGAATTAGCTCAAGTTGATTGGTTTTCTCGGCCTTTGAATATGAGAGTTTTTGCTCATGGGAACTTGTGAGCCAGATTCAGAGTCTACACAGCAGCTGTACCTACCCTGGTGTGAGGGTTAAAGGCTGGTGTTAAGGGCAAGAGGCTCTGGTTTTCTTCCGTCAGCTCTCAAATCTTGGGTGCTCTGGGGGAGATTATGTGGCATCCCTAACCTACCTAGAGGACTGTTCTACAGACAGTGCAAAACACAGCTGCGGTGTAAGATGGGTTTGCACACCCCACACATACATAACAGAGAGTGGTTTCCTGTTCACACCTCTCCAGGCTTGATTTTTGTGTGCATCTAAGTAGATAGTTGAAAGATGGCATCTGTGTGGCAGGTGTCTTTTCCAGTCTTCTCAAGACTGCAAGTGTGATTTTGAGTGAGTTGTTTAACCACATGGAACTTCATTTCCCTTAAGTATAAAGTGAGGGCCAATGACACATATCCTAGGTTAGGATACCATATCTAAAAGCATCCAGCACTTGGTGGGCACATAGTAAGGTCTCAATTTCATCTCTACTTCTCCAGAATTAATCTTCTTTCTCGCGCTCTGGACTAGCTGCCACTGACACCTTTGAAGTGGCTAATTGTGAGGACAAAGGACAGTCATTGCAATCTCTGCTGCTTTGACTTACTGCCTTTCCAAGGCATCCAAGGTCATCTTCTTAGGAAGTCTGACAGACAAACCTCAGACTGTGTTCATTCTTTTCCAGATGGAAAATGGAAAAATGTGGTCAAGCATCCAAATGTTTGGTCTATAAAACACTCAAAACATTCAGACGTTTGGTATTGGGAGGGCAAGGTGCCATCTAAGCATGTGAGTACCATGCAGTCACGTCTTGCCTAGCCATTGGGGTCTTTATTCAGGTAACCCAAGAAAAATAACTCTGGCATTGTAGTTTAACTAATTTCTTCTCTTCCTTAGAAAAATTTGTGTTTTATACTCACTCTAAAAGGTTAAAAAAAAAAAGGTTGCTTTGAAATGAGTTGATTTGCAATGGCTGGATGAGATTCTTAGGAATCGTATAAATATCTGACTTTATGAGGATTCAAATTTAGATACTGGCACCTTGTTTAGACCAAACTTCATCAAAAGGAAATTCTGGATTGACCTTAGAGAAAAAAGGGAATAAATTGTTTGTTTTAAAGATTATATAGTTTTTAAAAACAGCTAGATCCTGTTTAGCTCTTTCATCTATGTATTTATTGAGACATTTTCATTTTCTTTAGAATATAAGCTTATTTTCCATGTTATTCACGAGTGAAAGTCATAATGTTAAATATTTTTCTGAAAAAAAAAATAAAAAGAAACAGAATAAAGATCCTACCATCAGTGCGGCCTTTATCCTGGAGGTGCATAGGGTTCTGAGGATGTGAGACCTGCCTGGGGTAGGCTGCTTGCACCCATGGTTTCAATTTTTCACTCCGCTCATTGTGAGGGGGGCTTCCTGCCCCACTCCTTAAAAAAAAAAAAAAAAAAATCAGGCTCAGCCATGTGACCTGATTTGGCCAATGGGATGTTAGCACTTCTGCGTGTGCGTGCGCACGGGCGTGTGTGTGTGTGTGTGTGTGTGTGTGTGTGTGTGTGTGTGTGTGACACAGCAGAGGCTTGAAAAATGCTTGTACACTGGGAACTTGCTGTCTAGCCATAACCATGAGAACACACCTGAGCTATTTTGCTGGAGTATTACACATGAAACATAGTCAGATATTCTCATCCCAGCTGACACCATCATGACAGATACGGGAACTCAACTGAGAGTGGCCACACCTGACCAGATGCATGAGCAGGCCTGACCAAGATGGCATAAAGTCCCAGATGACCCACAGACTCAGGAGCAATAATCATAATGATTTAAAAATAAATGATGATATAATATATAAATATTAAAATAATTCTTAATGATTATTATTTTAAGATATTGTATTTTTGGGGTATTTTGTTATGTATTTTGGGAATTGATAACTCATACACTGTCCTGTGCTTTGAAAGCAAATGGACCTGCTTTATACTAGCTGTGTGACGAGGTGCATGCTATTTCATTTCTTTGAGCATCATTTTTCTCACCTGAGATATGGAGTAAATAATTCTTGTCTGGCAGGATGGTTGAGCAGGTTGATATGGACAATGACAGAAGAAGGAGTAAACAGCTCCTTTAATAAGTAGGGACTACTGTTCCCTTGCCTTCCTCCTTATCAAGACCAAAAAGAGCGAGCAAGGCAGCTGATGTCTGGCTGAGCCAGTGTGGCTTTTATGGAGACTGTTGTTTAAAGTCCTTGGTATACAACCACCCCAACCCTTCCAGGAAATAATCTTTGAATCTGGAGTATCATTTTGACTTCAGTTTTCATTTCTGATCTTTTAGAGAGAGTAGGGCAGCGACCAAAGAAACCCAGGGACCCTTAGGCTGAATTAGTCTCGTTAATCCTGAATCTTTGATAACTGTGCAGGACCTGCTGATAGTCTCTTAAGCAAGGTTATTTGGCTGCAGAGGGAAACTTACATAATTTAGGGAGATAACTTCCACTCCCTCAGTGGGTCTGTTGAAGTGGCCACACAGAATTGCCTGGGGCCCAAAGCCTGGTTGATGGAGTTGTGGAACTGTCCTTTGGGGTCCATTTAGGTCTGTATTTCTGGCTGAGAGATCAGAGAGCTAGCCAGTGAGGAATAAGGCCATGTTTCCACTATGTTTTATGTTTCCGTGCTATGAGATCTTTTAATTACAAAAATATTGTTCAACAGAAGTCTCAACACTTCAACTTTCGGCAGGATTCACCCAGCGTTAGAATCTGGCTGTGTATGCTTCATGAATGACTGTTGAATGGCTGAAGGAAGGAAGGATGAATGGCTTCTCCCTTGCCACAGGATGGTAGTATTCCACAGAAACAGATGATGCCACTGGTTAGGCACAGTGAGGACCTCCGGACACACACACGGAAGAGGCTTTAGGAACTGCTCTGTTCAGTTTTCTCAATTGATGAGGTTATGGTCTTGGAGAGAGGAAAGAGCTTGCGTGGTTCAACACAGCAGGTCTGTGCAGACTGAGGGACGTGCCCAGGGCAGGAATCCAGGGCTTCCACCTGCCACACCAGCCCTCTTTCCATTCTGGCCTGCTGGTCCCTCACCCAACATTTCCCTGTCATATGCCAAGTAATGTGTGACCCACATAGTGTGCTGGGCTGGTAACCACATTCCTAGCATTTTAATTTCAATGCGTGTACTCTTTCCTTTGGAAAGTTCCTTCACTTATCAAAATTCCCCTAACGTCTAGTATTTTATTATTATATATATGTATAATAATTATTATATATGATATATAAATGCATATATAATTTCTTTCTAACTATTAACAAACTGTTAACCGTAACATAGATATTATATATACTTATAACCATCATACAAAATGACTTTCTGCATCAGTCGATTAAGCTATGCCCAAGTAACCGGGACCTCATCGTTTCCATGGTGACTAATGCACTGCAAAGTGGGGAGAGCAGCGAGCAACTTGGTAGAGGATGAAAAAGCGACACCATATATGAACATAAATAAAATGTGCCATTGGATGGGGTGCGGGAGAGGTCCATAACATTTTTTAAATTGATGTGTGCTTAGGAAAACCTCATGTCTGACTCATAGCTTCGCTATTCATACTAATCAAAATTCTGCAGCATCCAGGGCACCACTTCCTTCCCACTAACGGTGCAGAGGAGCAGAGAAGCTGTTCGCTACCTGATTGTCGGGGGAATTGGACTGAAATGTTTGCGTTTTCAATTTTCCATTTGTCTGAGACTTCAAAGAATGCAAAGAGGTTTCAGCTTTCCACCTACTGGGGGTGGGGATGTTCTGGTGAATCAGCCTTGCAAATTACAGCCCGCCCACATGCCTGGGGTTTGTGAGAGAGCAGGGCGGACCAGCAGCGGTCTAGTGAACCCCTGTGGACTTCATGGGGCTGGGCTCCCGCCTGGCCTCACCAGGGCTTCTTTCATCCTTTTCTTTCTATTTTGTCTTCCCATTCTGGTTCGGTTTTCTCTCTGTCAGGCACCCTTCTTGTTCTCTTCTGTTTCTCCCTTCCTTTGGTTTTTCTTTTCTGTGGATACTTCCAGCACCCAACAACCTTCCTGTGACCCTGACTTTTGTCTGGGTGCCTGTATGGCTGTTCCCCCTGGTATTTTGTTGCTGCGAACACTTGCCTTACCTCCCACACCACAAACTCCCAGAGGACACAACCGTGCTTTCTCCAGCTCCTAGCACAATGACCAGTGGTGGCCTAATTGATAAACCCATCTGTGTCCTCAAATTTTAGCCTGCATCAGAACCTCTTAGTTTGCTAGGCTCCAACCCTTTAACTTCTGATTCCGTAAGACTAGGGTGGGATGGAGACTAGGAATTTGCATTTCTAAGAAGTTTCCAGGTGCTGCTTCTGGTTTAGGGAGCACGCTATGAAAACTATTGTCTCAAGTCAGTATGGACTGTGGATCACATGACATCTTGTGATTTGTTCTCTCTCTCATTCTCCTTTTTCAATAGAATTGGCATCATGCTGCACACACATTCTGTACTCTGTTGGTTTACTCCACCATTACCCTGAGGTAGGTGTTCTCCAAGGCCCTATTCAGACCAGCTCTGAAAAGTTAAATCTTGCTTGAGGGCAGTGGTAATGGGGAAAAAGCTCAACCAAGTAGAATTTATGGCAAGTGAGTCCGAGAGTTCCAGCTGGAAAACCCATGCCCTCTGTCGCCTGGTTATACTAACCTGAGCTCAGAAGTCCTCAGTGCTTCTGATGGCTGAGATGTACTGAAGCTGGACATCTCCCTGTCAGCGACCTGAGCTACATCCTGGAGGACAGCTGGTGCCATCACTTATCCTGCTGACAGCCTGTCCAGGGAGCACGTCTGCAGTGTGGGGTGGGCGGGCCAGCCTGGGCATTCCAGTCCCTGATCCTGGAGCCTGGAGGCAGTGGAAGAGGGGGGTCACCAAAGCTGATGTGGAAATGGGGCTTAGCTTGCTGGCGTGAGTGTGGAGACAGCCTCCTTGGATTTCAAAAGCATGTACATGAGGATGGGTGTTTCCACCTAAAGAAAGTGCTGGAAGAGTCTCATTTCCATTTTCTGTGGAAGTTTTGATAACAACGTATGTGATTTTAAGGGGAACATCTCATCCTTGAATGAGAACCCCTTGGCCTTCCCAGGACATGAATCAGCTTATGGCTAATTTCAACCACCATTCTGCGGGACATCCATCCAAGCTTCAAGGTATAAGTGTGTCCCAGGCACGTGTGCGTGCGTGCGTGTTTGTGTGTGTGTGAATGCATGCATGTGGGAGGGGGTAGGTGGTTAATGCCCTTAGGGAAACTCTCACCGCAGAGGGTCTAGGGTCGGTGGATAAGTGCCCAGCTGTCCTTTCAGGCAGACGACTCTGGAGGGCACTGTGTATGATTCCCGGTGGAGCTGAGCTCCCGTCGCTCAGCCCTGACCTCAGTGTACACCCTATCACTGGCCTTTCCTCCTCCTCATCTCATCCCATACCTCTGATCACCTTCCTAAAGTAGGGATCTATTCCCAAGTCCTTGTCTTAAAAGTCCTTACTTTCAGAGGATCCCAAATTAAAGAGAGGTGACATAATGTGTTTGATCTTTTCTGGCAAAAAGCCGTGGTCCTGCTGGGTTGCAGTCAGCTCTTCAGGCTTATTCCCAAATCCCGTGAAAACTGCTGAGCAAGAGAGGAGGGTGCCAAAGGTCAGGACAGTGGTTTGAACCAGGCCTCATGGAAGACGGGGATACCATGCAACACTAAGGAGCTGCTGTGTGTGTGGAGGGAGAATAGGCCACGGGAAGACCTCTGCTTTGAGCCAGGGCAGTTCTGCATTAATCTGTTTAGGGTATGGGATTCCCAGGTAAGAAAATTAGAAACATGATTCTGCTGCTAAGAAATGCTCCAAAGCCATTGGGTTAGGGTCTAAAGGCCCCCCTTAATGAAGGTGAAAAGTTTTTCCCGAAGCAGGTATGAACAGCATTCTCTTCTTCACACATCTGCTTCATATTTATGTTGCTCTTGGCTAGAGGACTCTGCACCGTCCTTGGAAGCAGATGGGAAGTTGAACCCTCAGCTTGAGGACATCCTCCCATTCTCTCTGAGGTGGTGGGAGAGAGGCTTGGGTCCTGACGATGGCTGTGCCCTGAGCCAGCCACCCTGCTGGGCGAAGTCAAGAGGAAGGCCATGTGATGCCGTCTCCACAGCATGCCTGCTTATCTAAGACCAGGCTACGGCAGCTGTCAGGGATGGCAAGGAATGCGATGGAATTCACAAAAATGCACCAAGCTGCTTAAATTGGTTCTAGGGGGAAGCCCAAGTCCATAAGGCAGGAAGGAATTGTATTTGGCCTGGGTGGGTTTACTTTGCTTATTTAGGAATGCGCTTAATAGGCCAAAAAATATACACCTTGACTGTTATGTAGAGGATGTGTACATTGAAAAGTACTGGCCAGAGACCTCTCTGTGAGCTAGGCTTCAATGCCCTGTCATTTCTAGATGCAAAGCTCCTTCAGGACAGTGGTTCTCAGAGATTAGTGGGAGGGTGTCGGGCTGATTGCCTGGACTCTACCACTAGAGAGTCTAATTCAGTTGTCTGCCCGGAAGTCTTGCATTTGGATGTCTTTTACATGCTCCCTAGGTTATTTTGAGGTGCAGCCAAGCTTGGGAATGGCTGCTGCATTATAGCATGCTGGTTTCGTTTGTAGGAGACCACCATGGCCAATCCCGGCATCCTGAAGGCTGTGGGGCAACCAGCTGGGTGCACCGTTCATCCCGGGCGCTTGGGAGACCCTGCAGCCCTTGAGCTCACCACACAGGGAGGAGGATAGGAGCTTCCTGTGTGCGATGCGGACAGACGAGCTGGTTAAAATAGCTTCCAGTAAGCTTGCCTGCAGCTCTTTCATGTCGGTTTGAAATGTCCCAAGTTTCTCAGGGGAGTCATCAAGGCGTCCTACTCTCCTTTCTTCTATAAAGCCGTGTATCATCCTTCCTCCCTGATGAAATGTTCAAGGACATGACGGCACTTAGTCCCATTTCATCCTTGAGAAAACAGAAACATAGATGGAGGAAGGCTTTGCTCAAAGTGAAGGTGAGGCCCCAGGGCATGAAGAAATGGGGAGAGACAGGGAAAGGAAGGGGAGGGCGGTGACAAGAGGGAAGAGGGATGTGGAAAGAAAGAAATGGAGGCAGATATGGGAAAAGGCACCAAGGGAAGGGGACACAAGAAATGGAAAAGTAGGGGGCAAATGACACTTGTGGCTTATTCCAGATTCCACAGGCAACTAGCAGCAAAGCAGATGCTGTTCTCTTGTGTCCAGGGGGGATGTGGTTACCTGCATTCCCTCAGATTTCTGGGGCACACAGAACTCCAAAGGTTACCACTAAGAAGCTGGACCATAGTGGAAAGTGGTTCGATCCTCCCCTGCCACATACGATACCTAGATGCTGGCAGGCTAGATGGAAGGAGAGGTGTGGGAGCACCCTGCTCTTTAGGGAAAGGCTGAAATAAAACCAGGGTACAGTCTTCAGAGTCATTGCTGGTGCCCTTATGAACCCAAAGGATGGCAACTCTACATGGATTGACAGCTGACTTCTCATCCTCTGGATCTAGTTATTTCCTCTGGAGAACCTACTCATCCCTTGGCATTGATTCATGCCAGGCTGAAAGTGTTTTGCTTGGGATTAGCTTTGGTAGCCATGTCCACGTCTTTAGCAGCGAGTCAGTCCTGACCCCTGACTCCATATGATCCTCTGCCCTGCAGTGCTATCCATCGGGCCTACCTGTTTCACCAAGGGCTCTGGGTCATTCCTGTTCACTCATTCATTTGTTTATTCATTCATTCCACACATATATCTTGAGCATATCTGTTGGGACAGGCACTGGAATTACTGAAGATGCAGTGGTAAACACATACCTGCTCTTTTGAAACTTACAGTCTATTACATCAGTTCCCAACTCCATCTGCACATTACAGTCACTTAAAAATACCCTGTCTGTGTCCTGTGTCTGACTTATGGTGCCAGAATCTCTGCCTGGGGGTCCAGCAGATTCTAAGGCACACCCAGGCTTGAGACCCACCAGAAAAGTTTGCTCTCTATTCATTGGTATTACTTAGATCCTCAGAACCCTACCTTTGTCTCTCATTGGGGATGCAAAAAACATCTGATTTCCCATCTCTGCTCTGAATAGCATGTCCTCCATAGCTTCTGCTGCTGGATGGATCCTTCTCCTGAAGACCCAGACCTCACTGCTCAGGCCAACTGTGGCTGCAACTTCTGCAGCCCTAGCAACACTGTTTCCTTTCTGTCCTTCTACCCCTGAGGACAGAATGGCCTCTAGCTGTTACTAATCTTTGCATGGCTTCTATCATCTATGTAACCAATTCTCTGTGTTTGAAATGTCTGGGTGGTGGTTTCTGTTTTCCTGAAGGGACCCTGACTGACACAAGGTAAATTAATAGAAGGTATCTATAAAGTGGCAGCTTCCCCATCCCTTGTGCGTGTTGCATATGGTTTAGAGGGAAGCAGAGACCAAGGTTACTAGGGTAATGGTGTTCATATCCTACATCTGAAGCATCCAGAACAGAACTTCTAATAGGTGGTCCGTGGCCTACCTACATTCAAACCACCTGGGAAGTAATTCCTGGCTATTACCTCCAACCTGCTGAATCAAATTCTGTAGGGTTACAAACAGCCGATTTAAGGAGCTTCCTCCATAGGCTGTTATGTATTCTGATACATTTGGCCATGCCGCTATAGAAAGCTGCCAATGACCTGAACCTCTCAGAGAGCGGGGTGTGCTTCTCAGGGCCCAGGTCCAGTTCCACATTCAATTTATGATCTCTTTGAGGAGGGAGATGTCTGCTCACCATATGGGACAACTCCATGAGGAACAACGGACCCATGTTGGCAAAGCAACAGCTTGCATGCATCTCTCCCCAAATCATATTTTTGAAGCAGGGAAAGAGGTCCCGTGGTTAAAGCAGTGTGACTTGTCAGAGAGCGAAGCGTTTGGATCTTTGACTCTCTCAGACATGAATTATGATGCATGTTCAGCAATCTTGGCACTTAACCTCTAACAATCATGAATACTTTGACAGTAAACTTTCCTTGTAGGGTGGCTGTGAAGAGTAAATGAAATAATAGCTTTCAAACTCCCAGCACACAGTAGACATCAACAGCAGTTGGTTCCCTTCCTCTTTTTCTCCCTTCCTCCTCCAACTTGACGTAAGAGTCCAGCACAGGAGACTGAAGATCAAAAACTACTTGGGCATCCACTTGACTTAGTCTTCTTCTACTTCCTACAATGGCAAACTAGGGATCTTTCTGTTTGCTATGGGTATTTCCTTCCTGTAAACTCAAAGGACACATAATATTTATCATTTTTCCCTCATTTATTACTTCTCTAAGATCCTTTGAGATAAAGATTGCACTCCCACATAGTTTAAAAGCATCTTGCTGGGAACATCACAGATATTCAGTAAATATGGATTTATTCCAACTACACCTCCAGTGATGACTACAACCTCTCATTTAGGGTTGAATGTACTAGATATGTGCCCCCAGAAGTTATTGATCTCTCAGGTACTATGCCTGTAATTTGAAGAGCCACCATTAGGTGGAAGTATAGTACTTCGAAATGTTTTTGGTTACTTTGCACACTCATGAAGCCTAGGGAGCTGATGTTCATACTTATTATTCACTTGTTCTGCTTCAAGGGAAAAAGACACTTTACCAAAACAACATTGTACAACATTTAGCTAATTATCTGTTAGCTGCATACCCTGTGATTTCTCTACTTTTTCTTCCTGCCTTGCACGTGATACACTACATCTTTTCACCCTTTCCTTCATTTACATTCCATCCATATCTGTAGATAATTTGCCAACTTGTGGCCCTTAATTTTTTATTAAAATACCTAGCTGAGTTTACTTATCTTGGGTGAAGTGTTTCTCTCTGTCTCTCTTTTTAACTGCATAAATCATTTACTAAGATTTGCTTTCTTTGGAATAAATACTTAATCAATGCAGTAATATTCTTTAATTTTCTTTCAAGAAAATTCCAGACTTTATAAATCTATGATCTGCAGTCATGCTGTACCAGGAGGCTATTCTACTTCCTTAATATTTGGAACTGAGTAGAACAGCATAGAGGGAGAACTTTTAGATATGCCTGACTGTGAGTTTATTCAGAGCGCTGTCATGAGAACTCTGTGTGGATGAATGATACACAATTGTAACTGTTTTCCTAAGAGTTGTGTGATATTAAGATTACTAGGGAAACCTCTCTGCCTATCAAAATGCAGTCTGAAAAATTTTAAGTGTGAGAAGGGGTGTGTGTGTGTGTGTGTGTGTGTGTGTGTGTGTGTGTGTGTGGTGGTGAAGTTCACATGCAAAAGCCAATGCCGTCTGATAAATGCCTTCGTGCCTCTACGGAGCCCTTTCCTTACCCTGCCATCTTAAGTTCTGAAGTCTGAGTCTCTCTATACCTGCTTATTCCTGGGCACATCCTCTCCAAGAGGAGAAACAGGATCTGTTCCCTGTGCATTAAAATAATTTGAATGGTGCCTAACAGAAATCCCTGGCTTTGAGTAATCCCTGTTGAAAGGAGAGAAGGCTAGTGAAAAATACTAAAAGGAATAATAATATCTGATGCCATTCTGTAGCAGCTGGCCTAGGGGTTTTTAATGCATTACACCCAAGGATCTGTCACCATCCTGTTCTGGTTTTCTATTGTTGTGTAACACATTATCCCAAAACTTGGTGGCTTAAAACAATAATCATTTTGTTATATCTCATGATTTTGTGGGTCAGAAATTCAGGCCAGTCTTAGCTGAGCAATTATTTCACACCATACGCATCAATTCAGGTCATTTGGTCATATCGAGCTGGTGGATGGGCTGGTCTGGAGGGTCCAGGTGGATTCATCCCATGTCTGAGGTCTTGGAAGATTTGGCTGGAAAGCTGGGCTCAGCTGGACAGTGGCCCAGAGCATCTACATCTGCTCTAACATGCAGCTTAGGCTCCCAGAGAGAATGTTCTAAAAGATCCAGAATGAAGCTGTAAATGTTTTTCTGATCTTGCTTTGGAATTCCCAGAAAACCACTCTGCCACATTCTCTTGGTCAAGCAAGGTAACTAAGGGAAGCCCTTATGTGAGGAGGTGGGAATTAGATCCCCTCTCAACAGGAGGGCTAACAAAGAACACATAGTCGTCTTTCCTCTACATAACCTTCTTTACATTCCCTTTTCTGCAGCAAGTATCACCTTCAAGCATACTTACTTATTAGGTTTAGTGTTTATTGTTAATCTGTCCACACCTGACTATAAACTCTATGAGGGCAAGGCTCTTTGTTGTCTTACCTGGTATAGCCTAAGCACCTAAAATAGTGCCTAGAACATAGTAGGTACTCAATTAATACTTGCTGAACGCTGAATGAATTATTTCATTTAATCTTCTCACTATCCTTTGAGAAAACTACTATTATTACAACGAGGTGAAGTCACTTGTTCAAAGTCACACAGCTAGTGAGTGGCAGAGCCAGGGCTTGAACCCAGGTCTCTGTGATGTACTTTGTAGATCAGAAACTAATGCCACACCGAGGAAGAAACTCAGCACACGGGCGGGCAGGCAAAGAACTGTCATCATGGACTTGCCTTGCTGCTCAAGCCACGTCAGTAATTGGCTTGAGGTCCACGATTTTCCCTTGAAATGGCTTATTTTATGCACTGGCTTTTTCTTTCTACCAGAAAGACCTATGGGAAGATTGCTGTGGAAAATTGGGTGTGGGTGAGTTTGTCTGTCTCTCAGGGCTGCTGTCACTCAGATCCCTGCGCTGGGAATCTACAGGACTCTTGGACCTGGAAAAGAAAATGTTTCTTCATTTGACTGTGAAATCAAGCCAGGCTGAGTTGTGAAGAGCAGCAGCTTTCTGCATTCCTGTGGAATAATTCTGTGTAATATGCTTCTGGCTATATTTAGACATGACACACGGTCTCTGTTTGTTAAGATGATGACATGACCTGGGGGACAATGTCCCTGCAGCCTCCCCTTCAGGCGGACCCCGGTGTCTGCCATCACACCTCCTTTCCTGTTCCATCTCCTCGCCTCCCATTGCAAATGTCAAGCTTCCCACCATCTCCAGGGAGAAGCCAATCTCCCTGGGCTCTTTAATTTTGTCATCTCTGGAATTGCTTCAGTGAAATGACATCATATGACCTTGTCAAATCTGGTGAACGCTTTTTCTGTCTAAATGTAAGTATCTGGGAGCATGTGATTCCTTTCAGGGTGGAGGGGCAGGGTTCTTGCAATTGGGGAAGTTCTCTATGGCTTCTATACAATTCTTCCTTGTCGCAGCTCTGGGAAACCCCTCCCTCCCTGTCTCCTTTGTTACCATGCAGCCCTGTGTAGGGGGCTGGCCTGAAAGTTGCTCAGTGGTGTTGCCGGACCTCTGTAGGGGGGGATGCTCAGTGGGGCAGACTTGGTTGACACCAGGTGGAAGATGGAAACCATGGCCCAGGGGGGGTTGTGTTGTAGCTGGGCCAGCACACAGGGCTTGAGGAAGGTGGCAGAGAGACATCGCCAAGGGCTGGAGAGCTAGGAAATCCAGGCTTTGGGGAAAAATTAGGTTAGCAATCAGAAGCTGGTCATAAAATCAGATTAGAACAGATCTGAAGTCCAAGTTTGGGGCCAATCATTCGTGGACTCTTTCTCCAGCCTCAACTTCTAGAGTGGGCACTGTGTGCCCAGCGCTGTGCTAGGCACTGAGAGTACTGGCACAAGGCAGTCGCAGGAGGCGACTGGTGACACGCCGACAAAGAGCCGGACTGATGCGGGTGTGGCGTGCGAGGGGATGGAAGTTGCTGCGCACCAGGCCTCTCTGAGGAGACCTGGGGAGCATGGGGTTGAGCTGGAAGAAGAGTGAGGGGAGCGGTGTTCTGGCAGAGGGAAGGGCCTTTGAGAAGGCTGGGAAAGTGAAACCGTTTCGTGCATTTAAGGACCTGAACAAAGGCTTCTGGGGCAGGCAGATACTGTAGAGGAGCAGGGGCTTCTGGTATAGCTGCACCTCAGCCCCTGCTGCAGCTGGTACCGCAACTTCTCAAGTGTGCTGGGCACTCTGATTCTTTGTGGAGAAAACACTGCAGTGCCCACCCCTCCATGTTTCTGGAAGCCTCTTCCAGGAAGCCTCTCTGGACTCCCCTGCTAGAACGAGCCGCTCAGGTTGTGCGCTGCGTGCTGCACACACAAAGCATCGCTAACCAGCACCTTGTGTGTGACGCGTCTGCTCCCTCCCAGGACGCAGTCCTTGAAGACAGGGGTGGTTTTCCTCACCTTTGCATCCCCAGTGCCCAGAATAGGACCAGGCACATTGTACATGTGCACTAAGTAGTGAATGAGAGGTGGCCCAGGTGCGCCCACTGCACTGCAGACCTTCACAGCTCAAGATAACCATCTTGTGAGGCACAGGTTCTGGGGCTCAGGAATTCAGACAAGGTGTCGTGAGAGTGGCTTATGTCTGCTTCCTGACTCTTGAGGTCTTGGTTTCTCCCATTCTTGTGGGAAGAAGAACCCAGTGTAGGTGTGACTCAGTAGCTGGAGGCTAGAATCATCGGGAGGACCGTCACTGGCTTGTGTGGTGGCTGATGCGTGCTGCTGGCTGGGAGCTTTTCTGATACTGTCAACCAGAACACCTACACGAGGGCTCTCCCTGTGGCCTGGGCTTCCTCCCAAGATGGCAGCCTTGGGGTAGTCGGGCTCCTTATGTGACAGCTCAGGGCCCAGTGTCATGGGCTCCTGCACGTGAGATGGAGGTTGCATTGGCCTTTCTGACCCTGCCTTGAGGTCACCCAGTGACACTTCCACCAACTCTCTGGGCTGTGAGTGAGTGACAAGCCCGTGCAGACCTACAGCCCACCTCTCAGTGGGTTTCCATCTTGCTGGCATCCGGGCAGCTTGCTTGGAATAGATCAGTTCGGCTGTACCTAGGTTACATTCTGCGGGGTGCTGTCAGGATGTGACAGCCGTCCCCTCTGACCCCTTCTTGAGGAGATGCATAGCTGCCCTCCTTCATCAGGAGGAAAGTCAGGGTGTCCATGACGGACTTGCAAGCCCAGGAGGACAGATGCCCTTCTGCACTCCATCTGCTGTCAGGTGAGAGAAGCAGCTTGGGAGGTCAGGAGAGGTGAGGAGACAGAGCTCCTGGCCTCATGGCAGTGCAGGGAGCCAGGAGACATCAGTCACCCGGCTGCGGCTGAACAGAAGTCAAGGCCGCTCCAGCAGCACAGGGCCTGGAGGCGGGTGTGGTCTCCCTCCCGCGTGGTGGGCTGCAGATGGGGGAGGGCTCTGTGCCTGGGGTGCAGGCCAGCCGCCCCATCCTGGCCTTGGACACACACTGTGCCCTCCCGGTGTCCCAGGTAGTCAGAGGAGGCATTCGGAAAAGCAGCGGGAAAGGGAGGGATCTGCTGGGCTGGACTTCCCGGACTGCACGTCAGCCCAGAGCCCCTGGCTAGAGTTCCGGGGGTGTTCGTCCGAGTGAAGGGGACAGGCCTGCTCTGGCTGGGTCTGCACCCACAGTTAAGCACAGAGCCTGGACCGTGGGTCCCACTTTTCTGTCATCATGCTGCCCCGAGCTCACTTTTTAAGAAACTTGAGTTAAAATGCACCACCAACCCAGTCCTAGAAGCTTTCCCTCGGCCCATGGAGGATCCCGTACTCACTAGCATTCACGCCCCTCCCCAGTCCCCGCAACCACGGTCTGCTTTCTGACTCTATGAACCTGCCTGTTCTGGACGGTTCGTGTAGGTGGGACCATGCAGTATGTGTCATCACGGTGTTGCTCCCACTTTTGGTGTGACAGGGAATTCAGGGCGGGTTGGTCTGGCTGCCCCTTCCCTCAGCATATCCAGGTCCCCATAAGGGACGCTGGCCTCTAGGCTACCCAGACGCTGAGGACTGGGGCCTAGGGGTGGACACGCCCCCTCCATGTCTCAGGTGCACAATTCAGAGGCATCTTCCCTCCGGGTCCTCAGAGTTTCCCATCGGAAGAAGCCTGGTTGCTTGGGGCGGTGCCCAGCTCAGTAAGGTGCCACTGGACTGAGGGGCTGACATCCTTCCCCAGCCCTGCCAATCCGACCCACCTGCTCAGACCACGCCAAACCGCCCGGTGGACACAAACAACTTCCCCTGCGCAAGCCCCGTCTCAGACACTGCTCTTGTGGGGGCGGGGGAAGCAGGCAAAGCCAGCCTCCAGAGAGGAGCCCCCAGGGAGGAACTCTGCAGCCTCTGGACATGGTTGGCTGGACTGAAGTGGATATGGGGAGGTGGGGAATGCAGAGGCCTGGAGTCTGTCCGTCTCCCTTTGGACCTGGCTGTGCCCCCCCCAGGGAGCTTGCACAGCTCTAGCTCCTCTGTAAAATGGGTTCATAACAGGTACCACTTACAAGGTACTAGGAAGGTTCAGTGAGATAACGTGAGGCAAGTGCCACATGGCTGCAGGGCCTGGGATGCAGTGAGCTCTGGGCCCTGCAGCTCACGGGCCTCCCACCTCACCTTAGGCACCTCATTCCTGCCTTCCCTGTGCCCAAACTCCAGACCTGCACTGTCCACTCCGTAGCTGCCTGCAGCCCTTTAGATGTCAATTAGTTAAAAAAAAACAAAACCCAGCACTAGCCATCTTTTAAGTGGCCCTATGTGGCTGGTGGCTGCTGCATTGGATACAGACAGGGAATTTCTATTACTGCAGAAAGTGACTTTGGGCAGCCCTGCTCCTGAGGCTCTGAACCATTCATCCCTTAAATCGTGACCGACCTTTCCTGTCCCCGTGCCTTTGTTCATGGCCTCTCTCCCATCTGAGGTGCGCATGCGTTGGCTGCTTCCTCCCCCCAAATCCAAATCCTGCATCCCTCTGGAAGGTGAGGCGGCACTGGGCCTGGCCTGCGTCAGCCCCGCGCGTCGGGGTCAGCTGGTAGCTGGCTCCTCGCCATGCTGCCTGACCAGCTGCGCTGGGTGCCTGGCACCCCTTGGGCTCAGGCTGTGCTCCACCTGGGCTCGTTCTGCGTGCCAGGCTGGCGGGCAGCAGTTACCCAGGGGCTGTTCTCATGGTGAGGGCAGAAGTACAAGAGTCTGGGCCTGTGATCGAGCCAAATCAGGGGGCTGGAGGCCCCTCTGCCTTCAGTGGGAGAGACTGCAGGTCTGAGGTCAGGGCTGTGGATGTAGGCAGGGGGCAGGACCTCGTGGCCAAGAACTTAATCCATCCCTGGTTAAGGAAGCCACTTCCCCTTTTCTTACCTGGGCCTCCCAGAGGCTTCCACAGTCCTCCTCGCCCAGTCAGCACCCCAGGCCCTGTGATGACTCTTCCTCCAGCTCCCTCCATTCCAGGCCTTCTGTGAGCACCACATCCCTTTGGTATTGGGCTCTCCCCTTCGAGGCAGGTACTGATTAGAGGAGGAATCACTGAGAATGAACACCTCCATTGAGATATTTGCCAGCTAACCCAGGACCACATTTACTGAGGTCAGTGAGTCTTTAACGCTGTGTGTTAGGCTACCTGTGAGAGCTGTTTAGGGGCTCCATGTTTCTTCATCTGTACATTGAGAAACAGGCCCTGGGGCCAAGCAGGTTTCTCCTGCAAGTCCTGACACTGCCCATTGCAAGGAGCCCTGTTAAGACACTGGTCTGCAAGTCAGGAGACCTGGGGCGGGCTCCAGCTCTGCAGGGGACACCTTTGGAAAAGTTCCTCCTTGTCTGTGGCTCCAGTTTTCTTCTGTATAGAGTTTGTGGCCTGGCTAATGGTTCTTATGGCCTCAACGGCCCTGAGCTACTGTGTTCCTGGATCCACACTCTGTTCCTGGTTGGGCAGCAGGTACCTGAGGTGTGTGCCCTGCTTTGTGAGTACTGTGTTTATCAGCTTTTCCAACCTCTGACTCTTGTTCTTTGCCAAGGAAGTTGACTTCAAGATTCTCAGAAGGAGGGTTTCAGTGTCTACTTTTCCAAGTAGGTGTGGCTGTAGAGAATTGTGTGTGGACTGGGCCATGCCTGGACGTTAGCAAGACCTAGAATCCCACTGACCTTCATCCAGGTGGCAGAAGGCTTTGCTGGAGAATCAGCGCCATGCTGCAAGGTCAGGTCAAGCTCAGTCCAATCCCAAAGGCATTCCCAGGGCAAATTCAAAACCAACCCGAAGGCCCTGGGCTTTGGCGGTACAGAGGCCCTGACATTGGCCCCCAGGGTTTGCGCTCCCCTGCTACAGCTACACGGGTATCAGAAAAGTGACGCTTAATTTCTGTAGACAAAGCCTGGGATTTTCTTCTCTGGGAATCAAACTGACTAACTTATCCAGAATGATTTGTTGCTGGCTTAGAAGCTCATATCTGGAGACAGGGATGTTTCTGAAAAGGGACCCAGAACAGCTGGAGAAAATCATCTGTCTGGTTGCTCGCCTTGGACGACAGTGGAAGCTGGAGGAATGATTCATGGCCTCTGGGGAGACCACCCCTGCAGGACCCCTCCTGCACCCAGGAAGTTCTCTGGAAGCTTTTGCCAGGGTCAGGGCAACGTGACAGGCCAGGAACTGGATGGAAGATTTGGAGAGGGAGGTTGGGAGAAAGGGCGTGGGGGTGCTGAAGGATGAAGGTGTTCTGGTCAGGTAGGTGGATGCCAGAGGGGGATGGCTTCAGACATGGACCCTGGAGAAAGGGGAAGGAAGGCAAGCCTGCTCTGATGGAGCATCTACCCAGGGCTCTTGCTAATGAGCCAGCCTCTAGTCTGGGACTCATGTCCTCCTTTCCCATTTTATACGGTCTGTGTGTGGAGCTCCTATTATGCATAAGAAACCAAGTATCTTCTGTGTGATATGACCCTTGAGACCACCAAGGTCCCTACAACATGAACATTCTACATAATACAACCAATGTTACACTGATGAGGGTCTTACCGTGGGCCAGGCGCATGGTCTTCCTTTCTTGTGGTGACCCTAAAAGATAGGACTATTATTGCCTACATTTTATAGAGAAGGAAATTGAGTTTTTGAGAAATCCAATAATTTGCCTTAAGTTACAACTAGTAAAGAGGGGTTCTGGGAGAATAATCCATGAGACTAGTGCAGAAGTGAGGTGAACCCTGGGAGGAATTTTTAATTTCCTAGTAGCCACGTTAAGCATGGAAAAAAGAAACAGATGAAATCAATGTCAATAAAATATTGAAATATATATATAATATATATATATATATATCCAAAATGTTATCATCTCAACATGTAGTCATTGTAAAAGTCTTAGATGAGCTATTTTACCTTTTTCCTTTTGTACAAAGTCATTGAAATTTAGTGTGCATTTTACCTGTAATGGCACTTCTCAGCTGGGACTACAGCTTTTCAAGACCTCAACAGTCACATGTGGCTCGTGGCATCTATACTGGACCATGTAGTTCTAGAGGAACACACAGATTTCTCTTGGAAGCTGGGAGGGAGTCCTGTGAAACCCGTGAGCCAGAGATGGCTTTGAAAGCAAAGTGCCTCCGGGGCTGAACCTAGGGACACAAGTGCCACATCACCAAGTGCAACCTCCAGGGGGCGCAAGGCTCCACCCAACACTCCCTGGCCGCCTTTGCTGCTGTGGGGGAGGCACACTTGGAGTAGGAGGGCCCAGAGCTGGGGTTCTCAGCCTTGGGAGCATCTCAGAGATGGGCCTGGAGATACTGAAATTCCCCATGCCTGGGCTACACTCACCACCAGTTAGAGCAAAACTGCTGGAAACTGGACCTAACTTCAGTCATTTTTAAATTTCTGCTTTTGCTCTCTTGGAATCCAGCCATATGTCTACACTATCCAGCTGGAGGGAAGGGCCCTGGAGAACGAGACACTGTGTTGAAAGAGAGGCCACAGGGAGGAGAGCCCAGGCCCAGACATGAGCCGCCCCAGCTGAGGGCTCAAACGCATGAGTGGGACCCTGAGGCCCCAGTCTAGCGACCCCAGCCAGCACCACGCGGAGGGGAGATGAGCTGTCCCACAGAGCCCAGCCTGAATTCCTCACCCCTAGAATCAGGAGTTGGTATTTTGAAGCCAGTGGCTGTGGTCTGTAAGCCAGTAAGCTTGGGATGATTTCTTACACAGCAATAGCTGACTGACATAACCCACCGGACCCTAAGTGCCTTGAGATGGGGCCTGTATTGGTTCACGTTTGTAACCCCTACAAACCCAGCATTTAAGTCAGAATTCAGGGAATGCTGGAGAAATACTGAATGCCAGGGAAAGATCCGAGTGAAAATCAATGTTGTCCAGGCCAATTAAAGGCAGGGAGTAGAAGTTTGTTGTCTGGACATATATTCTGTAAAAATCAAAGTGAAACAACCAAGGCTTCCCTCCCTCCCGAAGAGGACCATCAGCCTTTGGCAGGCCTTGGCTGGCCCTGCCTGCTCTTTCTCCCTGTTCATTGCTCTGCCCCGTGGTTCCCGTTTCCAGACACCTTGGCCGCTCTGAGCAGTGGTCAGTGAAGGGCCAAAGGCTTCAGGGAGCTTCCTGCACGGAGCTCAGGGTCACAGCCCAGCTTCCTGTCATGTATCCACAGTGATTCCGACCCCTGTGGTTCCCCCAGGGCCTTCGGCCCACCTGCCATTACCAAAGACCCCAGGACTGGGGCCTCAAACGTCCCTGAAGGTGAAGATTGGTGAGTACCCCAAAGTGGTTGCTGGCTGGGGGCAGGAAGAGGAGCATCCCAGGGCCCCGGGAGGATTTGCAGCCACAGGGGTCCTTGTGGGCAGTAGCCCCTGCCGAGGCTGGCCTGAGCTGCTGGGGCTGTGGGCACAGCTCGGGGGATCAGAGCCGGGAGCTAGAGAGAGATGTGGCTTCTGTTCTTCAAGGGGGCTGTAGAGCGCCTCCCTCAAGCCCCAGCACCTGCTGCTGCCTCCAGAACCATCTCTCCCAGCCAAGGAGAAGTGGTGCTCTGAGGACTGGGTATGGGGAAGTGGGGGGACCTACCCTGTCCTGCGCTCCCACCTTCATGAGCGGGACACAGTGCTGCAATTCCCTCTGTCCTTTCCCAGTGGGCCCAGACCTCCTTTCCCAGGGCAGCCCCAGAGGAAGTGTCCACTCAGCACCTCCCTGGCACTCTTAGGGACTTGGAGGGTACTAGTTGGGGCCCCTTAGAGTGGCCCAGGGGCCGGTGCCAGACCATGAGGTCTTTGGTGACAGGAAGAGCATAGAGACACTCATATGGCACATCAGCACTGCTGCAATGTCCTTGCCTGTGATTCTGTGTCTTAGAAAAGTCTTAGTCCACGATGGACTGAAAAGAAACAGACCCATCACCACAGAGAAGCACACCGTGGGCTGTGCATGGAAACAGCAAGAGAACCATTCCTGGGATTTTCCCAGCTGCTCCCGCCCTGATTTTATATTAATGCAGCTGTGGAGAAGGCGCTGGAGTTGCCCCAAATACCAGCTAACCCAGGTCTGCCTTCTCCGAGACTCACTCTGCTGTCCCAGGGGTTCTCAGAGCATGGTCTTTGGGCCAGCAGAGTCGGCAGAATGTGGGAGTGTGTTAGCAACATTCTGGGGGCCCTCCTGGGACCTGCTGTGTCAGGAGCCCTGGGGTGGCCCAGCACCCTGCTTCCACAGCCCTCTGGGGGATTCTGATGCTGCTCTAAAGACATCATTATAGTCGCTTTTATTCTCTGCTTCTTTTGTTTGGGGTACTCTCTTCTCTGCAACTATATTCTGAGCTCCTTGAGGGCAGAGGCCCCGAATCCCCCGTCTTCTGTATCTCCTGCAGTGCCTAGCTCAGCGCTGAGATGGGGGCTGAATAAGCCAGCCAGCAACACGCCCTGTCTCCTGAATTTTCATGACAATTGCTGTACCCGTTTGCACAGCTGGGCAAACCAGGGAGTAGAAGACAGGATAAAACTGCCTTTGGGACCAGACTGGAAGAACTGGGATGAAATGTCTCTTCTGCTCCCTGGCATTGCTTCCACTAGGAGTGGAGAATTAATTCCCTTCAGAGTTCCCTCTGTACTAGTGTCATGGTTCCCTGCCCTAACCTTCCCCAACCCTGAGCTCACTGGTTTTGGCCTTTTTAGGGACTGCCAGCTCTTCTAAATTTAAAAACAGAAAGTTGAGGCACTGTCAGAAGGAAGTGATCAGCTCTGTGTGGCAGCTGAGGACATCTATGGGCACCATTGCCCACTGCACACACCGAACAGGTGACTCTAGAGCATTTCTCACACGGGAAGACATCACAGCCACCTGGCCTAGACCTTTCCACTGGCCCTGAGGTCACTAAGTGGTATGGTGGCACATCCCCTCAGAGGTCTTCAGGAGTGGGACACCCCCTACCCCAGCCCAGGGGTGCAGAGATTCTGATGGGGATGCTGGGAGGTGGCCCCACCCAGCCTTTCTGCCCCTCTGGGGTCCTGACCCGGGGGGTGGTTGTGCCCCATTGCTCTGGGGCGTCGAGCTCTGTCCTGCTGATGCAGTGAGGGGGGGAGGGCTTTGCAGAGAGCATATGTGAGCTGGCAGATTTCCTGGACTCACCAGATGACAAGTTGCAAAAACTTGATTCAAGAGATGGTGCAGAACGGACCTACGGAAACAGCTGGCTACCGGGCTGAGGACCCGACACCACGCTGGGGATTGAGCCCACATGCCTGCCTCTCTTACCTCTGTGGGAAGAGCGGGTGGCAGGCTTCGGACTTGGGCATATCATGGCTGATCCTAAAATAAGGCCACTTTTTGCTCTTGACATCCCATCGTCCAGCCCGGGGAGAGCTGGCTGCCTCTGAGCTGGTGGAACATGGAAGGCGCTCCATACCAACCAGGCCTCCTGGTAGGGCAGCCTAAGTTCTGTGCAAACCCTCGGGTCCTTCCACCCCATCTCTCTCCTCCCTTCTATTAAATATGATGCTCTGTGGCTCCAAACATCTGTTTTGGAGGAGGCAGCACCTAAAAGGAAGCGTCCCACATGCTCCATCCCCTGCCACCGTTTATTGTGGGGAATAAACCAGGAATGTTAAGTGACACAAGAATGTTAAGGGCACTTCTGATTTGAAAGCTCAAGTCACCCCCTTGGTTGACACTATACCCTTAGAACAAAGGCGACTCCTATCTCGGCCACCAGCTCCCTCCTGCCCCCTCCCCATTTGGTCCTTACTGCTGGCCTGGCTACAATTTCTCCAACATGCCAGCTCCTGCTTGACTCGGGGCTCCACCTGGCTGTCCCCTCTGCCTGGATTGTTCTGTGCACGTCTTTCCAATCCTGAATTCCTCTTTGTTGCATTTGGGTCTGAGTTCACATGTCACCTCCCCAGAGAGGGCTCTCCTGACCATGTATGACATCGCCTGCCTTCTTCTCTCTGCCCCTTCTGCTGCCCTGGCCCGGGCACTCTCTCTTACATCCCCTGCTTTATTTCCTTCATGGCACTTGCCACACTCTGCCTTTCCTTCCACATCTGTGAACATGCTTACTGCCATCTGCCTCCTGGGTAAACACTCCCTGGAAAAGGGACTGAGTCTGGCTGGATCCCCAGTAACTTTAACCATGGCTGGTATTCCGTGAATGTTGGTGGAATGAATGATGAATTTGGAGACAAGAGGCTGTATGAGTTTTCTGGGGCTGCTGTGACAAATTGCCAGAGACATGGTGGCTCTGTAAAAGTAAATTTATTCTGGAGTCCAGAAGTCCAAGATCAGCTTCTCAGGGCTAAGGTTTTGGCAAGCCTGCACCTCCCCAAGGACGTGTGAGATGTCCTTGCATCTTCCAGTTTCCGGTGGCTGCTGGTGTCCTGGGCTTGGGGCCTTGTCACTTCACTCTCTGCCTCTGTCTTTGCATTGTCTTCTCTGTCTCGTAAAGACACACGTGATTGCACTTAGGACCCACCAAGATAATTCAGAATAAGCAGCCCCTTTCGAGATCCTTAGCTTAATTGTACCATTTTCTATATAAGGTCATATCCACAGGTTCCAGGTATTAGGAGTTGGACATATTCAGGGGCCACCATTCAGCTCATGACAGATGGGACTCATATTATGTGCCCAATTTTTTTACGCAAAATTGTTGGCAAGATCCAAGGACATTTGCAAAAGCATAGGTGTTGAAACTCAACAATTCCCTTCAAATCTTTGTTCTTAGTGCCTTCTAGAAGAATGCAAGAGGCCACAGGAAAGGGTATTCTTGCACTGGCAGCCAGGATGCTTGCATGCATGCCACCACTGAAATATTGGATGGAAAAAGGGAATTAGTTCTGGCCTCGGTCCCCTGGGTATGACTAGCCCAGTGACCTATGCTGGTGTTACAGCCATGCCCTGACAGCAGGTGCTTGAATTTATGGGTGTTTCGCTGAAATATTAAACAAGACTAAAACAATCTGAGGGTTGTAGTTTTCTCGCAGTTTTGCAAGCTCAGCAAAGATAACCAAACTTGCATTGTATGCAGAATACCGTTCCCTCTCTGGCAGGAAACTCACAGTACATTTCCACTAGGAGAATCCAATCATCTTAATGGCAGAGGTGAAGGAGGGACGGCAGGGTACTGTGGAAGGCTGTAGGAGGTCAGGAGAGAGAATACCGAAGATTACTGGGGGTACTTCCTGGTTTCAACTTGAAATCAACTGGAGAGTTTTAAATCCTGACACCTGGGCCCCACCCCAGAGCTTCTGATGTAATTTGTCTGGGTGTGGCCTGGGTACTGAAGAGTTTTTTTTAAACCTACCTGAACGATTCTAATGTATAGGCCATGTTCAAGGTCACTGTGTGAGGCTCTGGTTAGGACCAGTTATAACTCCATCCCTGCAGGGTGGAAGTGATGGCCTTAAGTTTGAGGGTTCATTCAGGTCTCTGAATGGGGAGAGGGGTTTCCTTGCACACACAGCTGCTCAGGTGCTTTATTTATAAAACAGGAGCACCTCCGTTTCCAGGGCTCTCTGGATTTGGGGAGCTGAAGATGTGGCTCCCTGGGGACAATTTGGGTTCCAGCAGGTTTGTTCCCAGTTCCTGCTCAGGTCCTGCCAGGTCTCACGATCTCATGAACCAGCATTTCTCAGACTTTAAAGTGTGAGCATGTCTTGCCAATGGGTTTCAGCCCAGGGCAAGTTCGCTGTGGATTCAATGCGACCAAAGAAACTGACTGCAGAACGTTCTTTGGGGTGAAAGGGTTTATTACCTGGCTTGTTCTCCTGGCAGTAGGTTGGGCACTAGTGTCTCTGCCTCCGCCCAGAGCACTGGGCCGAGCTCTCTATATAGCACAGGAATAGCTTTTTGCCTAAAGGTGTGGAAGCGATAGTCTAGCAACAGGCCAGTTACATCATCAGGTGGTTTAAGTTCAGTGAGGATCCTGGCCATAGGAACCCCAACTTCCCCACAACGTGAATCACCATATATGTTGTTCAAGCACCGATTTGGATTTGATAGCTCCAGGCTGGGGCCTGAGGTTTGCATTTCTCAAAGCTCCCATCGCTGCTGCTGGTCCCCAGGCCCCATTTTAAGAAGTAAGGAGCGCAGCTGTCATCTCCTTTAGCAGCCCACTGCCATCAGGCATTGCCCAGGAACCTTCTGGACCTTAGTGGGGCTACCTCCAGTTGGGATTCCAGTGACTTCTGGGGATGTCAACACTGCACATGCACTCTCTACTTCCTGATCAGCCCTCTTGCTACCCTGCCTGGTGTGCCTGGGTTTCTCCAAGGTGGTGTCTTGACTCCTGGGGCGGTGGGCCTCAACTCTGGGGCACATTGGAATCATCTGAAGAGCTTTGAAAAATCCTGGTATCTGGGTCCCATGTCAGGTCTGGTTTCATTCATTTTGGGACTGTTAAATCTCCCCAGCTGATGCTAACGTAAAGCCAAGGCCGAGAACCGCTGGCCTTGAGCAGTGGTTCTCAAGCACAGGCCCAGCCCCGCGGGAGCATCTCTCAGCACCTGGCGAGCCATGTGAATTCTCAGGCCCCTCCCAATAGCTTGGGTCAGGAACCTGGCAAAACCTGGCACTCTGAGGTCTAACAGCACCCCGGGGGTTCGGATGAACCTAGGGTTTTCAAGAACGTGTTTTGGGTACTTAGGGAGCATGAGCTTGTTTGTGACCTGACCACTGCTGAGAGAGCCGACAGGCAGGACACAGCTGCGGCTTCTCGGGAAGCCCTGAGCAAAACCAGTTGCTCTTGCTGGGGGCTCCCAGGAGCCTGCAATGCTGAGAGTCTGTGGGTGATTCAGCATACTTCTCAGGCCTGCACCCTGGGGCTGGCAGGTCTGGGGCTTCAGGATGCTATTTAAAGTCTCAGCTGAATAATATTTTCCGTCATGTGGCACAGACTTCGGAGTCCTTTGGGGCTGCCGAGGGTCATGTTTCTCAGCTTATCTGTGACTGTCTGGGCCCGAGTCCCTGGGACCGATCACTTGTCTCTGTTTTTTTCCCCTCCTAATTGAGGCCTGATTGAGGGGGAGGAAAAGGCGGGTGGAGAACGAGGTAGAATGTCACCTGCCCTTGCAGGAAGCCTTCCGAGTGCTTGTAACCTTCACGACCCCTCATCCCAGGTGAAAGAGGGGCCACCAAGGAGAGGGGACCATTGCCCAAGCTCATACAGCTCGCCTGCGACAGCCCCAGGTCTCAACATTAGATCTTGGGCCCAGCGGGCTCATCGCCCTGGCCCCACTGTATTTTAGGCGAGGCCCTCTCCCCTCCACTCCTCCCTTACAGGCTACAAGCCTGCCACCCTTAGGGGACTGCTTTCAGATAAAATGCTAGGTGATTAACCACTGTGGGGACAGGAGGCTCCTGCTTGCACCCAAGATGTAGGGAGTGGAGTTTGTAAAACATACCCTGAGGGGCATGATGCCCATCCGCTTCCCTGGGCTGGACAGGGAGAAGCCAGACTGCCCACTTATCAGGCTCCCAGCAACAGCCAGCACATGGGCTTCTGCCTCAGGTCCAGGGTGAAAGCAGCCCCTGCTGTGGGCTCCCCCAGGAGGGGTCTGTTCAGACACCAGGGCTGATGGCCTGCTTTTCAGGCACCCTCAGAGAGCGGCTGTCTGTCTGCATGGTCACTGTCGCAGTACCTGGGACACTGACTCTGAGCTAGAAGTGTGCTCTCAGGTAGAGCTGTGGGGAGTGGGGAGGAGAGGAGGGGGCTCTGCACTTCCATATCCAGGCCCACAGGGGTTTGGGGCTGTCTAGGATGAAAGCACAGGGGCTGGGCTTTATACAACCACCGGGACCAAATTCTGGAAGGGTGTAAACCTGGGTAAAGAGAGGCCAGCCTGCTGTTGGGCCGCTGGGAGGGCATGTGCCTTGGCCTGATGGAGCAGCGTGGGTGGGCACCCAGCAGCCACCACGGTCACATGCCAGCCGGCCACGTTCCATCCAGGCCAGCTGAGTGTGACTTGCCGAGTGAGGCAGCAGGGCTGGCCCAGGTGGCTGTCAGCAAGGCTTGAAAGCACCTGTGCCTGGATCAGCCTCACCACTTCCTAGCTGGGGAAGGCTCACAATTGCTCTGTGACTCAGTTTCCTCAATTGTAATGGAAATCCTGTTAGCACAAATTTTGTTGTCAGGACTAAAGGAACTATCATGAGGAAAGAATTTAACTCGGTGATTGGCAAAGTGCTTACAGCATTTTGTTCCTGGAAAAGGGCTTCATGTGTTGAAAAACTGCCCTGAATATAGAGAATGTCAAGTCTGAGGACAGGTTGGACCTTGGGGTAGGAGCAGATCAAGAGGGCATGCCCCTTCCACAGGGGTGCACACATGTGCACTCCCCAGAGAAGGAATACAGAGAACAATGACAGTCAATCTCAGGCTTTGAGTTCCTATAAAACTTGTGAAGCGCCATGAAAAGGCTGGGAGTCCAAGGGTAGGGAGACCTGAACAGTCTGCCCAGGCAGGGGGGCCTCCGCTGTGCACCAGTGAGACTGCAGCAGTCAGGTCAGCATGGGGAAGGGTTCTGAGGTGTCCCCCAAGTCTCCTGGAAGTTTCCTGGGCCCCTGAGATACATGCAGATTTGACGGTGTCCTCCCTGGGGATGGAATATGTGGCCCATCAACCCACTACTGCTGGGAACCCAGAAAAACCTGAGGCAAAAGCTGAGGAAGGGACATACAGTTCTGCAGATGCCAGGAAGGGTGGATGCCAGTCATGCTCTGGTGAGCTCCCTGGGGAAGAGGAAGATGGGGGGAAATCCAGATTAAAGCTCAAATGAAATGACTGAGATAGATTGTTTCCTTAGCACATCAGGAATGGGGGTAACTAAACTATGCTTTTGCAGATAAAAGGTTGCATTGGTACCCCTACATTCTGGACGTGAATGTTCATACTTACCACCTTTTGATCCCCTTTAAGTCTCTTGAAACTTGTCACCCACTTAGCATTCCCACTTCTGAAGGTTTCTGCAAATACCAAAGGACAGAGAGCAGAGCATTTCAAAAGTGGAAGTTCATATACAGAAGAGCATTTTTGAACATTAATGCACTGTACAAATGTAAGAGATGGGGATTAATGATAATGTGCAGTTAGTCCGGGAAGGGAAAAATGTTAAATGCAGAAGGCACTAAGAGGGGATTGTCCTGAGAGGATAGCCCCAGTATATTTCTTTTTTTTTATTAAGGTAGTATTGATTTACACTCTTATGAAGGTTTCACATGAAAAAACAATGTGGTTACTACATTTACCCATATTCTCAAGTCCCCATCCATACCTCAATGCAGTCACTGTCCTTCAGTGTAGTAAGATGCCACAGATTCACTATTTGCCTTCTCTGTGCTACACTTTTCCCTGTGACCCCCACACCATGTGTACTAAACATAATGCCCCTCAATCCCCTTTTCCCTCCCTCCCCACCTGTCCTCCCACACCCCTCCCCTTTGGTAACCACTAGTTCTTTCTTGGAGTCTCTGAATATACTGCTATTTTGTTCCTTTAGTTTTGCTTCATTGTTATACTCCACAAATGAGGAAAATCATTTGGCACTTGTCTTTCTCCACCTGGCTTATTTCATTGAGCATAATATCCTTCAGCTCCACCCACGTTGTTGCAAATGGTAGGATTTGTTTCTTATGGCTGAATAGTATTTAATTGTGCATATGTACCACATCTTCCTTATCCATTCATCTACTGATGGACACTTAGGTTACTTCCATATCTTGGCTATTGTAAAAAGTGCTGTGATAAACATAGGGGTGCATATGTCTTTTTGAATCTGAGAAGTTGTATTCTTTGGATAAATTCCAAGGAGTGGGATTCCTGGGCCAAACTGTATTTCTATTTTTAGTTTTTTGAGGAACCTTCATATTGCTTTCCACAATGGTTGAACTAGCTTACATTCCCACCAGCAGTGTAGGAGGGTCCCCCTCTCTCTGCATCCATGCCAGCATGTGTTGTTCTTAGTCTTTTGGATGCTGGCCATCCTTGCTGGTGTGAGGTGATATCTCATTGTGGTTTTAATTTGCATTTCCCTGATGATTAGTGATGTGGAGCATCTTTTCATGTGTCTGTTGGCCATCTGAATTTCTTCTTTGGAGAACTGTCTCTTCATATCCTCTGCCCATTTTTTTACTCAGGTTATTTGCTTTTTGGGTGTTGAGGCATGTAAGTTCTTTACATATTTTGGATGATAAACCCTTGTCAGATGTCATTTACAAATATATTCTCCCATACTGTAGGATGTCTTTTTGTTATGTTGCTGGTGTCCTTTGCTGTACAGAAACTTTTTAGTTTGATGTAGTCCCATGAGTTCATTTTTGCTTTTGTTTCCCTTGCTTAAGGAGATGAGTTCAGGAAGAAGTTGCTCATGCTTATATTCAGGCGATTTTTGCCTATGTTGTCTTCTAAGAGTTTTATGGTTTCATGACTTACATTCAGGTCATTGATCTATTTCGAGTTTACTTTTGTGTATGGGGTTAAACAATAATCCAGTTTCATTCTCTTGCATGTAGCTGTCCACTTTTGCCAACACTAGCTATTGAAGAGGCTGTCATTTTCCCATTGTATGTCCATGGCTCCTTTATTATGTATTAATGGACCATATATGGTTGGGTTTATATCAGGGCTCTCTAGTCTGTTCCATTGGTTTATAGGTCTGTTCTTGTGCCAGTACCAAATTATCATGATTACTGTGGCTTTGTAGTAGAGCTTGAAGTTAGGGAGCATAATCACCCCAACTTTATTCTTCCTTCTCAGGATTGCTTTGGCTATTTGGCGTCTTTTGTGGTTCCATATGAATTTTAGAATGATTTTCTCTAGTTCGTTGAAGAATGAGGTTGGTATTTTGATAGGAATTGCATTGAATCTGTAGATTGCTTTAGACAGGATGGCCATTTTGACAATATTAATTCTTCCTATCCATGAGCATGGGATGTGTTTCCATTTATTGGTATCTTCTTTTATTTCTCTCATGAGTGTCTTGTAATTCTCAGAGTATAGGTCTTTCACTCCCTTGGTTAGGTTTATTCCTAGATATTTATTCTTTTTGATGCAACTGTGAATGGAATTGTTTTCCTGATTCCTTTCTTTGCTAGTTCATTGTTAGTATACAGGAATGCCACAGATTTCTGCATATTAATTTTGTATCCCACAACTTTGCTGAATTCAGATATTAGATCTAGTAGTTTTGGAGAGGATTCCTTATGTTTTTTTATGTACAATATCATGTCATCTGCAAACAGGGACAGTTTAACTTCTTCTTTGTCAATCTGGATGCCTTTTATTTCTTTGTGTTGTCTGATGGCTGTGGCTAGGACCTCCAGTACTATGTTGAGTAGAAGTGGGGAGAGTGGGCATCCTTGTCTTGTTTCCGATCTTAAAGGAAAAGCTTTCACCTTCTCACTGTTAAGTGTGATGTTAGCTGTGGGTTTGTCATATATGGCCTTTATTATGTTGAGGTACTTGCCCTCTATACCCATTTTGTTGACAGTTTTTATCATGAATGGGTGTTGAATTTTGTTGAATGCTTTTTCAGCATCTATGGAGATGATCATGCGGTTTTTGTCCTTCTTTTTGTTGATGTGGTGGATGATGTTGATGGATTTTCGAATGTTGTACCATCCTTGCATCCCTGGGATGAATCCCACTTGATCATGATGGATGATCTTTTTGATGTATTTTTGAATTCAGTTTGCTAATATTTTGTTGAGTATTTTTACATCCATGTTCATCAGGGGTATTGGTCTGTAAATTTCTTTTTTTGGTGTCTTTGCCTGGTTTTGGTATTAGAGTGATGCTGGCCTCATAGAATGAGTTTGGAAGTGTTCCCTCTTCTTCTACTCTTTGGAAAACTTTAAGGAGGTTGGGTATTAGGTCTTCACTCAATGGTTGATAAAATTCAGCAGTGAGGCCATCTGGTCCAGGAGTTTTGTTCTTAGGTAGGTTTTTGATTACCAGTTCAATTTCATTGCTGGTAATTGGTCTGTTCAGATTTTCTGTTTCTTTCTGGGTCAGCCTTGGAAGGTTGTATTTTTCTAGAAAGTTGTCCATTTCTTCTAGGTTATCCAGTTTGTTAGCATATAATTTTTCATAGTATTCTCTAAGAATTCTTTGTATTTCTGTGGTGTCCATAGCAATTTTTCCTTTCTCATTTCTGATTCTGTTTATGTGAGTAGACTCTTTTTTTCTTCATAAGTCTGGCTAGGGGTTTATCTATTTTGTTTATTTTCTCAAAGAACCAACTCTTGCTTTCATTGATCCTTTCTATTGTTTTATTCTTCTCAATTTTATTTATTTCTGCTCTAATCTTTATTATGTCCCTCCTTCTACTGACTTTGGGCCTCATTCATTCTTCTTTTTCTAGTTTCATTAATTGTGAGTTTAGACTGATCATATAGGATTGTTCTTCTTTCCTGAGGTAGGCCTGTATTGCAATAGACTTTCCTCTTAGCATGGCCTTAGCTGCGACCCACAGATTTTGCAGTGTTGAATTATTGTTGTCGTTTGTCTCCATATATTTCTTGATCTCTGTTTTTATTTGGTCATTGATCCATTGGTTATTTAGGAGCATGTTGTGAAGCCTCCATGTGTTTGTGGGATTTTTCATTTTCTTTGTGTAATTTATTTCTAGTTTCATACCTTTGTGGTCTGAGAAACTGGTTGGTACAATTTCAATCTTTTTTAATTTACAAAGGCTCTTTTTGTGGCCTAGTATGTGATCTATTCTTGAAAATGTTCCATGTGCACTTGAGAAGAATGTGTATTCTGCTGCTTTTGGGTTTTAGTGTTCTGTAGATGTATGTTAGGTCCATCTGTTCTATTGCGTTGCTCAGTGCCTCTGTCTCATTATTTATTTTCTGTCTGGTTGATCTGTCCTTTGGAGTGAGTGGAGTGTTGTAGTCTCCTAGAATGAATGCAATCCATTCTATTTCTCCTTTTAATTCTGTTAGTATTTGTTTCACATATGTAGGTGCTCCTGTGTTTGGCGGATAGATATTTATAATGGTTATATCTTCTTGATGGATTGACCCTTTTATCATCACGTAATGTCCTTCTTTGTCTCTTGTGACTTTCTTTGTTTTGAAGTCTATTTTGTCTGATACAAGTAGTGCACCTCCTGCTTTTTTCTCCCTGTTAGTTGCATGAAATATCTTTTTCCATCCTTTCACTTTTAGTCTGTGTGTGTCTTTGGGTTTAAAGTGAGTCTCTTGTAGGCAGCATATAGATGGGTCTTGTTTTTTTATCCTTTCAGTGACTCTGTGTCTTTTGATTGGTGCATTCAGTCCATTTACATTTAGGGTGATTATTGATAGGTATGTATTTATTGGCATTGAAGGCTTTAGATTCATGGTTACCAAAGGTTCAAGAGTCTAACTTAACTCACTTAATATGCTATTACAAACACAATCTAAAGGTTATTTTTTTTCTTCCTCCTCCATTCTTTATATATTAGGTATCACATTCTGTACTCTTTTTCTATCCCTTGATTGACTTTGATGATAGTTAGTTTAATTTTACATTTGCTTAGTAATTAGCTGTTCTACTTTCTTTACTGTAGTTTTATTACCTCTTGTGACAGGTATTAAACCTTAGTTACACTTCCATCTATAGCAGTCCCTCCAAAATACACTGTAGAGATGGTTTGTGGGAGGTAAATTCTCTCAGCTTTTGCTTATCTGGAAATTGTTTAATCCCTCCTTCAAATTTAAATGATAACCTTGCAGGATAAAGTATTCTTGGTTCAAGGCTATTCTGCTTCATTGCATTAAATACATCATGCCACTCCCTTCTGGCCTGTAAGGTTTCTGTTGAGAAGTGTGATGATAGCCTGATGGGCTTTCCTTTGTATGTGATCTTATTTCTCTCTCTGGCTGCATTTAATAGTGTGTCCTTATCCTTGATCTTTGCCAGTTTAATTACTATATGTCTTGGTGTTGTCTTCCTTGGGTCCCTTGTGTTGGGAGATCTGTGCATCTCCTTGGCCTGAGAGACTATCTCCTTCCCCAGATTGGGGAAGTTTTCAGCAATTACCTCCTCAAAGACACTTTCTATCCCTTTTTCTCTCTCTTCTTCTGGTACCCCTATAATGCGAATAGTGTTCTGTTTGGATTGGTCACACAGTTCTTTCAATATTCTTTAAGTCTTAGAGATTCTTTTTTCTTTCTGTGCCTCAGCTTCTTTGTATTCCTCTTCTCTAGTTTCTGTTTCATTTATCATCTCCTCCACCATATCCAATCTGCTTTTAATACCCTCCATTGTGCTCTTCAATGATTGGATCTCTGACCAGAATTCATTCCTGAGTTCTTGAATATCTTTCCATACCTCCATGAGCATGTTAATGATTTTTATTTTGAACTCCCTTTCAGGAAGAGTCATGAGGTCAATGTCATTTAAATCTTTCTCTGTAGTTGTATTAATAATTTTACTCTGGATCAGGTTCCTTTGGCATTTCATATTTGTATATAGCGCCCTCTAGAGCCCAGAAGCTCTACTCCCTGGAGCTGCTCAGCCCCTGAAGCAATGTCAGGGGTTGCAGGGAAGTGGTGTTGGTGCCTGGGGGGAGGGAAGAGCTGTTCCCTGCTTCCTGGCTGCTATGCCTGTCTTCACTGCCTGAACCAGTGGGCCGAGCACACAGGTATAAGCCTCTATGCTTCGCATTTGTAGTTGCTGTAGACAGATCTTCCCTCTGGCTGGGCTATGGCCAGGGTACGTTTTGCTGGTTTGCGAGCCAGGTGAGGCTGGCCGGGGAAAGGCACAGTAGACTGCATATCATGGAGGGAATTCTTGGAGCTGTGTAGCCAGCCAGGGACCTGGAGCACCTGAAGATCATCTAAGGAGGAAGATTTCTTTTTCCTCCTTAAATATACGAGTCTATATGGCAAAGCTCCCAACCTGCTGGGCAGAGTGCTCCTGGGAAATTTTGTCTACCTATCCTCTCTCCTGAGCAGTAAGCTCTGTGCAGTCCTTGCCCCGTTAGCAGCCCTCTTGCTAAGGGCTTCCTTGTTAGGAAGTCTCTCAGACTGCCTGCCTTTCTTTAGGCCCAGAGCAGCTGGATATGGATCCCAAGTGGCTGGAATCTCAGTCTCTCCAGGAATTCTGCCTGTCTTAGCTTTCCAACCCCATAATCATGAGAGTATCATGCAAACACCATGAAATGTATGTTTGTGTTCCCAGAGCAGGTCTCCAGAATTAGGTATTCAGCAGTCCCAGGCCTCCACTCCCTACCTGCTCCATTTCTCTTCTGGTGAGCTGGGGTGGGGGAAGGGCTTGGGTCCCGCTGGACCACAGCTTTGGTACGTTACCCTGTTCTGTGAAGTCTGCTCTTTTCTCCACGTGTATGCAATCTGGCGAAGTCCTCTTTTCTGTTGCTCTTTCAGGATTAGTTGTATTAATTATATTTTTGTATTATATGTGATTTTAGGAGGAAGCCTGTGTCTCACCTCTCACACTGCCATCTTTAATCCAATCAGCCCAGCCTATTTCTAATTGTGTTAGTTACTGGGCCACATAACGTCCTAAAATTTGCTTTCTATCACTGTTGCATATGGCCTAATACAGGTGAGTAAAAAGCTCTTGAGCAAGGCATATTGGCTAATTCTTCTAATTGTAGGGCTTTTTTTTTTTTGCTTTTGTAATGTCCATAGACACTGCCTTCGGAAGCTTCCAGCAGGTGATAGACTCTATATTCAACACAAGCCTGTCAAAATCCTGTTATTAACAATGTTAGAATATCATGTTTCCAAATGCAACTTTCCTTTCATTGGTTGATTGATACTTGGGTTGTATCCAAATTACGGTATTGTGAAAAATGCTGCTCTGAGTATTTGTGTACAATTGTTTGTGTGGACATATGTTTTCATTTCTCTTGGATATGTACCTAGGAGCGTGATTGTTGAGTCATATAGTAAATTCTATGTTGAATCCTTTGAGGAGCTGCCAGACTGTTCTTTAAAGTGGCTGTGTTGTTTTATATTCCCTTTGGCAGTGAATGATGGTTCCGATTCTCCACATCCTTGTTAATACTTGTTATTACCTGGCTCGTTATTATAGCCATACTGAGTGTGAAGTGGTGTCTCATTTTGATTTTGATTTGTGTTTCCCTAATGACTAATGATGTTGAGTATATATATTTTCATGTGCTTGCTGACTATATGTATATCTTCTTTGGAGAAATGTCTATTTAAATTCTTTGCTTATTTTTTAAATTAGGTTGTTTCTCTTTTCATTGAGTTGTAAGCATTTTTTATATATTCTGGATACAAGTTCCTCATCAGATACATGATTTGAAAATATTTTCTCCCATTCTGTGGGCTACCTTTTCATTCTCTTGAAAATGACGTTTGAGGCACAAAAGTTTATAATTTTGATGACATCCAGTTTATCTATGTTTTCTCTTATTGCCTGCGCTTTCAGCATATTTAAGAAACCACTGGGAAATCTAAAGCCATGCCGATTTGTCCCTGTGTTTTCGTCTAAGTATGTTATAGTTTTAAACTCTTAAATTTAGGTCGTTTATCCATTTTGAGTTAATTTTCATATATGGTGTTAAGAATCCAACTTCATTCTTTTGCATTTGGATATCCCATTGTCCCAGACCATTTGTTGAGGACTCTGCTCTTCCTGCCAATGGTCATAGATCCCTTGTCAGAAATCAGCTGACCATAGATGTATGGGTTTATTTCTGGACTCATAATCCCATTGCATAGAGCACCATGTCCATCCTTATGCCAGGGCTGCACACTGTTTTAATTACTGTTGATTTGCGGTAAGTCTTTAAATCAGAAAGAGAGAATTCTCGAAATTTATTTTTCTTTGTCAAGATCATTTTGGGTATTCTGGGTCCCTTTCAGTTCCATATGAGATTTAGGACCAGACTTTCCATTTCTGCAAAAACGCTTCTTGGAATTTTGTTAGGGATTGCATTAAATCTGCACATTGCTTTGAACAATATTGCCATCTTAACAATATTAAATCCATTTATGTAGGCCTTCTTTAATTTATTCAGTTATATTATCTTTTACAATTAGGTGCTAATTTTTACTGGTGCTTTTTATTTGCTTAGGTAAAAATTTCTGTTTGCAGTCATTTGTGTTTAGCCTGAAAATTTTCCATGAATATTTTTTGTAAGGCAGATCTGCTAACAACAAATTTCCTCAATTTTTAATCTGACAACACCTTCATTTGCCTTTATTTTTGAAAGAAAGTTTTGCTATCTTAGGATTCTTGGGTTGGCAGTTTTTTTCTTTGAGCACTTTGAACGTGTTATCCCACTGCCTCTGACTTCTGTTGTTTCTAATGAAAAATCAACTATTAATCTTACTAATATTCTCTCATAAATGATACATCTTTGGTTTCTTTGCTGCTTTCAAGGTTTTCGCCTTGTCTTTGACTTTCAGCATTTTTACTCTGATTTGTCTATTTGTGGATCTCTTTGTATTTATCCTACTTGGCATTTGTTGAACATCCTCAATGTATAGATGAATATTTTTCAATAAATTTGGGAAGTTTTTCAAAATTATTTCTTTGAATATTTCTCCTTTCTTTATCTCCTTTCCTTCTGGTACTTCCACTGTGTGTATGTTGGGGCACTTCATGGTGTGCCACATATTTCTGAAACATTCACTTTTCTTCATTCTTTTTTCTCTCTTTCAGATTGCATAATCCCTGCCAATCTATCTTCAAGTTTGGTCTCTCTTCTGCCACTTCAAATGTACTGTCAAGCCTCTCTCCTGAGTGAGTTTTCATTACAATTATTATACCTTTCAATTCCAAAATTTCCATTTGGTTCTGTCATATAATTTCTATCTATTGATATTATCTATTTGATGCAAAACTGTCACCATACATTCCTTTACCCCTTTAAACATAGCTTACTTTAGTTCTTGAATGTATTTATGAGTAATTAATTTGAAGCCTTTTTCTGTTAAATCTCACTTTTGGTCTCTCTCAGGCAGTTGCTGTTGCCTTCTCTTTTTCTAGTGTATAGGTCGTATTTTCTTGTTCCTTTACACATCTTACCATTTTTTTTTGGTCAGAAACTGGACATTTTAGATAACATATTATAGCAGTTCTGGATATTGGTCTCCCCACTCTGGGGCTTGCTATTGTCCTTTGTTTATTTACTTGTAGAATGACTGGCTGGATTATTTTAGCGAAGACTGTTTTCCTCTCCCTCTTTCCCCACCTACTACAGTGTGACGCCTCTAATGGGCCTTCTTGGGAGAATATCCTTGGGTAGGCCCACAGCCACCCTGGATTGACAATAGTTTTGTATGATTTCAATTCCTTTTTTTAAAAAATGTGTTTTAGGTTTGTTTTATGACCCAGGATTTGGTGTACCTTTGTGACTATTCCTGTGGACTGGGGAAGAATGTTGTATGGGAATGTTCTATAAATATTTTTTCTTTTGATTAATGTTTGCATGGAATACCTTATTCCATCCTTTTAATTATAACCTATCTGTATTATCATATTTAAAGTGAGTTTCTTGCAGATGGCATATAGCTGTGTCATATATTTGTTTCTCCTATATATTCTGACAATAGCTTTCACTTTTAATTTGTGTGTTTAAACTATTTACATTTAGTATTGGAATTTTGGGTAGGTCTATCGTTATGATTATTTTTTCTGTTTGTACCCTCTGTTTTTTCATTCCTTTGTCCCTTATTTCTTCTCTATTTGAACATTTAAAAATATTCCATCATAATTTATCTATTTTTGACTCTTTATCTTTGCTTAGATATTTTAGAGGCTGAGCTAGGGGTTACTGTATACATCTTTAATTTTTCACAGTTCACTTATAATCAGTATTTTGCCACTTTCAGTGAAATGTAGAAATCCTTACTACTGTAGAGATCCCTTTAAGCCCTCCTCTTTATGTTGTAGTTATCTTATATATTATATATACACACATTGAAAACCCCATGAGAAAATGTTATAATTAGTTCAGCCCTCAAAATCTATGGCATGCTTTTTGTGGTAGATCCACGCATGTGTAGCCTGTGGCCGAGCTCAAGAATCATAGCCAACATGTGTGGTTGCTTTCCTGAGCTCTCACTGACAGTCACCTACTTAGTACCTTCTTGTTTCTTAGGGACTCACCCTTTTTGGCCCTACACACAGACACCTAGTGCTTTATTTATCCTGCTTTGCCACACCCTTCCCCCAAATGTACCCTAGTCTGGAGTCAAGCAGGAGGACAGAGCGAAAAGAAGCGATGGGGGTTCGCTCCTCCCACTTGGGGTCCTAGCCCTCCAATTGGTGAGAAAAGCCTGCCTCAGGGTTTCGGCTCGTGTTAGGTCCTCACTGATGTTTCTGCAGGCACCATCCTTGACAACAGATTGTTTGGGAGCCGGAGTGTGAGAGAATGGAAAAGAGAACAAAAAGGGAAGGGTTTTCCATTCTCTGAGTGTTGGAGACCCTTTTCCGCTCTGCAGGCCAGAACTAGAGGCTTCCTCCAGAGCTGTCCTGTCCGCTCCTGTGCCTACATCCAGGTTTTAGGCTGCACTGAGTCCAGGCCAGGGAATCCTGGAGGAAAATGCAATAGTAAATCACTGCCAGTGCAATGACACTTGAGTTCTTTTGGTCTTTTCCCCCAATCTGCTTCTACTGTTTACTTTTCAGAGCCCACAGGTAGCTGTTCCATACATTCTGTACAGATGATAGCTGCATTCAGTGGGAGAAACAAGCTGGAGTGTACTTACTCCATCTTACCTCAAACTGGGTCCCTTTTTTGCCTTTTGGGGGTCACCCCATATCTCCCTCATCACTGAAAAGTACCCTTGTGACCCATTTCTCCTTATACTGCTCCTTCACTCTTAAGGCATCCTCCAACACGTGTTACATTCCAGTATAAAATCTGTGCTTCAGCTCAGCTAGAAGTGTCATCAGCCAGAGAAGCCACTCTGCTCAGAATGGAGTAAAAGATCCAGACGTCTTCCCCTATGGCTGGGTCCTAACCCCAAAGTTTAGTGAGCCAGAATTACATAATTGGCATGATAATAAAGTTGGAGACCTTGTTGATCCCTGGGCATTTGCCACTTTTTTATATAAGCAATAGAAACAATATAAAGATGATGAAATACAATTTAATAACCCGCTCAATCAGAGTGGTCGGAGAAAACATTCAACCAATATTTGTTAAATTAATAGCAGTGCAATTGGCACAGCTTTCTTAGAAAGGAATTTGGGGGAAAAAAAAACAAACCTGGAAGTGTTAAAGCATTCATATATACTTGGGAATCTATCCCAAGGAAATAACTCTAAAAATGAAGCTATATACTAAAAGATATTTATTAAAGGATTATCTTTAATAGCCAGGCATTGGAAATAACACTAAATACTCAAACTAGGGAACATTTCATTAAATTATGGTACATAAATAGTTGTTACGGAATGTAGTCATTGAATATTACGAAGGAACATACAAAAATGGATGTTATCTGTAGCTGTATAATTTTAACATTTAATTAGGCCAGATTAAGCTTTTTGTTCCTGAAAGGAACCAAAAAGCTATGGATGCCACCTAGATGAAAGGGTTAGGAAAGGACGTTTTCAATAGACCATTGTTGAAGCTTATAATTAAATAAAAATAAAACCACTTCATGCTTGTACTCCCTCCAACATGTTTAAAAAAACCCTCCACTAGTGACATATACTTTTATATCACCAAATTATTCAGTCCTCATTAAGTTTAGTAGTTTTTTAAAACAGAGTGTTCTTTTTTTGGGGTGGAGGAGGTGGGTGTTTCTGTTTGCAAGCATATAATCTTCAAGTGTAATTAATTTTACCCCTTGAATATTAGGCCAGAGTATTTTGTCTTACAGCATTAGGAAAAAAACCTCCAAAACAATGGTGAATAACAATTGTGATAATCATTTCCATTCCAGAATCTTTAACATAATTTACTATGTGAGTAATGTAAAAGAGAAAAAAACACGATTAAAGCAAATCACATTTAGCAAATGCTAAAAAGGCATTGTATATACAATCCCACATACAATTTTTATAAAAGTTTAAGCATCATTGAAACAGGAGGGTACAAAAAATGATAAAAGAAAAAGTCTTTCATCAAAACTACTAACAAACATCCTATTTTGTATACCAGTCCTAAAATATAACCAAAACTGTCATTTAAGTTGCCTCTATACTATAGCATAATATTTGTGTATCATAATTTAATGAATTTAATCCAAGAATGATTGTGTTAAATGGAATATCCTTGAGTTTTCTGTCTTTTTTTTCTTGTTTAGGTTCATCTTTTCGTGTCACGTCTATGACCTCTTCGTGGCTCATGAAGATTTTCTTCTATAGTTTTTTCTAAAGTTTTGTAGTTTTACATTTTACACTTAGAATTATGACCCATTTTGAGTTAATTTTTGCATAAGGTGTATGGTTTAAGTCAGGATTCATCTTCTTGCATGTGTATGTCAAACTGCAATTTTTTGAAGAGACTCCCCCTTCTCCACTGAATTATGTTTCTTTCACAATTCAGTTTTGGTCTTCTCAGTCTCTCAAAAATCAGTTGCCATTTTTAGTGGTTCTATTTTGGTACTCTTTATTTTTTCTACTGTCTTAATTACTGTTAGCTTTACTAAAAGTAAGTCTTAAAGACAGGTGGGGTAATTCCGCTAATTTATCCTTCTTTTAAAAAATGACTTGCCCATTCTAATTCCTTTGCTTTTCTATATAGGTTTTAGAGTCAGCCTTACTGTAACTACAAACAATTTTGTTGGGATTGTGATTTATATTTCCTAAATTCCATATGACATCAAGTTATATACCATAAAAAAAGTATTCATCTGGCAATTGAATCATCTTTACATTCCTGGAATAAATCCTCTGTTATCATGGTTTAGCATCCTTTTAATGGACTGATAGATTCAACTTGCCAATGTCTAATTTTATTTTTTTCCTCTATATTCATAAATAAAGTTGACCTAGAGTAATGTTTTGGTTTTCTTGGGGTGTTTTGTTTTTGTACATCCTATATAATGTTTTGCCAGCATGGTTAAGGTAGCATCATTGAATAGGTTTGGAAAATTTTCCATCTTTTTCTGTGGTCTGGAATAGTTTGATATAGAAATTACCTATGTTTTCTTTGCAAAGGCTTTCTGAGTCTTTGCATTTCTAAAAATATACTTCCTTGACAGGTGATTGATTCTGTGGCTGGGGATAGGATTCTTAGAATTCTGTCCTTACTTAGTCATCCGTAAACATTTCCCACAGTCTTACCTCCAGTATTGCAGACAGGGTGTCTAATGCCAGCGTTTTCTTCATTGGAAGTTATCTGTCATTCTTTCTATAAGATGTAGTATTTTCTTTCCCACAATTGGAATTTAGGAATTCCATCAGGAAATATTACTGAAAGTCTAAGTTTCTTTTTTAAATTATGCTTAATTTTACTTGGGACTCTCTTGTTCCTTTGACCTGAAGACTCAAAATTTTTTTCTACTCAATTTTTCTTTTATGGTTTCTTTATTTATTACTTCCCCATCTGTTCCCTTTCCCCTTTCTAGTAAACTTTTATATTCACATTTACATCTCCAAGTTTCTTTTTAAAATTCCATATGAATTCTACATCATTTATAAAATACTTCTTCCACTGGACTTTCCAAAGTAGTAATTTGGTTCTCAACAAAGGATATTCTCATCTCCCTAGTCTATTGAACTAATAATTTCAGAAATAAGTATTCTAGTTCTAGAAATTTTTTTTGTTCTGTATTAAATTGAATGCCCTTGGGAGTTGTCATTTGCTTTTTGTTTAAGTTCATCTACCTCTTCCATTAGTTCTATTTTAATAGCTGCCATGTGTTCTCCTTGTTAAACTTAGTTTTCTTCTTTGGGTTGCTGAATTTCCTTAATTTGGTGGTTCTCAACTTTGGCCACACATGGAAATCACTCTAGGGATGTTTTAAGTGTCCCAGTGCCCAGGGCATTGTGAAGCCAGTAATGAAGAATCTCTGGGGGTAGAGTTCAGGCATCAGGAGCTTTTAAAGCTCTCTAGGTGATTTCAAAGTATCAGCCAAGAGTAAGCACCACTCTATTGTTTCGCATTTTATTTATCTATTTATGGGTGGGTAGTCCCTTAAAATTTGTAGAGGTTGTAGCTTTGGTGTCTCAACTGGAAGTTTTGTTCTTATAACGTGGTGGTGAAAAACCTGGAAAACTGTTTACTCTGCTGGAAAATGGGAGTAGTCTCTGTCCCTAGATCTCTCAAGGGACAAGTGACAGGACTTCCCCATCCATAAGGACTGGCTTCAATACATTTCAAGTGCATAACCCCTCCAGGTTCACACTGTCTGTGGACCAGGCAGGCTTTCTAAGGACCACAAGCATCAAGGTGAACAGAGGCAGGCGAAGACCTTCTCTCTGAAGGTGACCTTTGGTTGTACCTTGCTAGTGTGTTACTCCAAATGGAGAGATGGGAAAGGGAGGTGAGCAGCCAGGCATGTAAGCAGCCATCTGTTCAGAATCCCCTCTGACTTTCTTCCTGATAATTAAAACTTTATCACAGTTTAGATTTTTAGGATCAGATGACTAATGTAAATTTTAAATGTCATAGCCTTAAATTGGGTTCATAAAAAAATGTCATGTACTTACACGAAACAACATGAATTTCAAATGCTTAATGTCTAGTGAAAGAAGACAAATTCACAAGGTTACCTGTGGTATGATTCTATGTACACGGCATTCTGGGAAAGACAGACCAGAGGGACAGAAAGCAGATCAGTGGTTGCCAGGGCTGAGAGGCAGGGGAGGGGATTGGCTACAAAGGGGCACGGGAGGGAGATTGGGGTGGTGGAACTCTTCCATATCTTGACGGTGGTGGTGGTTATATCATATGCATCTGTCAAAAGCCACAGAACTGTGTACTAAAAATGGCATATTTTATTGCATGTAAATTGTTCCTCAATAAACCCTCTTGGAAAAAAATCTCATGTACCTCCTCCATTGTACTGAAATTCTTACTGGTCCCCCAAAGCCTCATGGGCCTCGTAGCCTGTGTCTGTGCTATGTGCTCTGCCAGGAAGTTCCCGCTTAACATTTATGACTCGGAGTAGATGCTGCCTCCTCTGGGAGGCCTTTCCTACGCCCGTAAGACTCTTCCCTGTGCCTCTGTAACGGGCAGTTGTCCTGCTCTCCCCGCCTTCCTTACGTGGGGTCTCAGGCTCTTCTCTCACGTGTTTGTATCCCACGATAGACTGTAGATCCATGAAAGTAGGGATTTCAACTTACTTATCATTGTGTCCCCATCACCTAACTTAGTTCTAAGTATTGGCTCACCTATAACTTGACAAAGCAAGATAGCTACCATCTAGTACATGTTTAACCAGAAACCTGTATTTTCAGGAACCTCCCAGGAAGCTCTTAAAAAAATCAGGAAATGTCCCAGAAACGTGCAGATTCCTTGCACTAGAGCATGTGTACTCAACTGTGGAGCTCACAAAATAGATTGATATTTCACTGAGTTTTCACACATGAAAGGTGGGGACCGAGAGGAAGATATTTTGACAAGACGGAAGTGAATTCCCTGAAAATCCATGGTCCATAATACCTCATTCATTTTTATAGCTGCAGTCAACCAGAAAGCTCATTCTATTTGCTTTCCTTGCTTGACAATATAATTTCAGAGACTGATGATAAGTGTTTGCAGCACCAGAATCAATACTTCTGATTACGTCTGCTTTTGTGCTCATCTCTACCCAGTGGGAACATTGCCAGGAAAGATGGGAAGATATATGGGACCCCCACCATCCTGATTTTTTAGCTTTTAAAAGGCTGTCTGTTCTAATCAAATACTGCATTTATTTTGAAGAATTGAAGGCCAGGGTGGGGGCAAGAGAAGAGAAATGGTGTAAAGGTACTTGTACCTGAACAAATTGGGACCCATCCACCCACGTCTGCTTCAGAATCACATTTCTTTTTCTTCAGATTCCAAGCCAAAGGTATCTTGTAAAAGCTCTTAGTGTAGTTGTGAGATAACCCATTGTCCTCTCAAGCTGTACTCCCAAGGAATTTTTGCTCCGGATGGAAAATGGAACACCTCCATTAAGAGGAGGAGGAGCGTCTACTCTCCACCCCCCATGCAGGGCTGAAGTCCATTGAAATGTTGAAATCTCAAATCACACCCCGAGGTGAGCAAGAAATGCAACTTTCTTTTCTTGTTTTTAACTGAATTGATTTTTCCTTTGCATTTGGAACATTGGTGGGAACATTCTCTTGATCGTTTCAAGGTTTCTCCTTCTTTTACTTCAGATCACATCTAAGTTCTGGGAAGCTGCAGAAGGCCGAAGTATCCAGAGGTGATGGGTGAAGGGAGGCTGTAATATTGTGATTTATAATAAGAAATACATATATTGATCTCTGCCTCTGGTTCCTGGCATTGGGCTCTTAAAATCCTTGTAATTTCCTGAGTGCAAGGAATGTCTTTTGTCCTGTTGTGGGGACTCTGGGTGGGCTCCTGGTTGAGGGCTGGTCACTGGAAAGACCAAGACATGATTAGAGGCTTGGAATTTTCAGCCCTACCTCCCGTTCTCTCGAGAAGGCAGAAGGGCTGAAAGTGGAGTTAATTATGGATCATGTGTGCGTGAGGAAGCCTCCAGGAAATCCTAACGGTATGGTATTTGGAGAGCGTCCATGTTGGAAAACTCCCCCCACTGGGAGGGTGATGCACCAAGCCCCACAGGGAAAGATGCTCCTGTGCTGGGGACCCTCCCAGACTTCACCCTATGTGTCTCTTGGCCTAGATGTTCCTCTGGATCCTATATCGTGTCCTTCAGTAAACCAGTAAACATTAAGTAAGTGTTCCCCTGAGTTCTGTGAGCCCGTTATAGTAATTCAATCACACCTAGGAAGGGAGTCCTGAGAACCTCTGATTTATAGCCAAATTGGACAAAAGTTGTGGGTAAGCTTGGGACCCACTATTGCAAATGGCATCTGGATGGGGTGGGAGCAATCTTATGGGACTGAGCCCTTAACCTGTGGGATATGATGCTTTCTCCAGGCAAAATTGAGTTAAATTGCAGAGCACCCAGCTGGTATTGTAGAGCATTGCTTGTGTAAGGAAAACCTCCACACATTTGGTGACCGGAAGTGAAGTGTTTTGTGTGAGTAGTAAAAGACACACACAGGAAAGGAAGACATAGTAAGGAAGAATGGAATTTTTTGCTACGGAGGTGGAAAGCTGAGTTTTCCCTTTTTAGAGGCATAGGCATATCTCGTTCTCCCTTGTTCTCATTTCTCCATTGTGTATTCATCCCATCTGGCCTTGGTCATTGATTAATGCAGGCCGTTGCCTCCCACACCTCTAGTTCCATCACTCAATCCTCCTTTAACCCTTTGCAGGATGTCTCCCTCTGTCTCGCAGGAACATTTTAGTTCTTCTCACTGTACAAGGGGTGTCTGAGATTGTCTGGGCCCATCTACTTAGATGCTCTGGAGCTCTCATGTCTTTTCCTTTTCTCATAAGAACAGGAATCACATCATGACGTCTCACATGCATGACCTTATCTAAACCTAGTAACCTTCCAGAGGCCCTACTTCCAAACGCCACCACAGCATCTCTGTCTTGGTCTGGAGACATGGAGGCAAGTCTGCAGCTCCCAGTCCATCAGGAAGCAAGGCACAAAGTTCTCCTCTCCCTGGAATTCCAGTTACTATCCTCAACTCCTAAGTTACCTGAGTGGAGATGGATAGGTTGCTGGGCCCAAGTCCCTGTCCCAGGGCAGCCATGAGACTCTAGGCCACCAGATGAGACACAAACACATAATATTAGGTCAGGCCATACGAAATTGCCAATTTTATTGGTCAAAACTTGTTTAATAGTGGCAATTTCATATTAAATTGAATTAAATAGAATAAATACAGTGTGGACTCAACTTTCCAAAGCACACTAAACAATTTTAAATCTGCCCACCAACCCTGCAAAGATTTTTGTTGAAATGTTTCTAAGAAATTGTGTTCCTCCTTTATGACTTTTGCTTCTTACACACTAATCAGAAGGTGTTGTGCTTGTGTTTTTTGAGCAAATTTTTCCTAAGCCACTGGCACTTGTCATTTGGAAGGCTGTTTAATAGGTTATAAAATGTTCATAAGTTTTTAGAGTGTGGAGAGAATGGTTTTCATACTGCAGCACTTGTAATTTTTTTTAAAAAATCACACAATGTTGGGAACATATCCAAACATCTTTTATAAAAATGCTGTCTTCATAGCACACATTTCTTTAAAAAAGAAGTTTCTTTTTAATCTTTATTTAAATGGCATCTTTATGGACATTTATGTCTTGAATGGACTGGTGTGGCACTGCTCTTAAAAAGAACTATTTGTTAGATAGAAGAGCAGTGACACCCTTGTCATCTCAGGGAAGGCAAGCAAATCTGAAACTCTCACCTTTTTGTAAAAGTGTATAACTCATCGTTAAGTATACCAAATCTTCTAAGTACTTTGCTGTGGGATAATGCACAAATCTGTAAAATCAAAAAAAGTTTCAAATTCAGTGCCTTAGTCTGCTCAGGCAGCTAAAATACCATGGGTTGGGTGGCCGAAACAACAGACGTTTATTTCTTACAGCCCTGGAGGTTGGGAATCCCAGGTCAAGGTGTTGGTAGATTTGGTGTCTGGGGAGAGCTGGCTGCTGGCTCGTACATGGCCACCGTCTTGCTGTGTGCTTACAGGGCCTTTCCTTGCTGGGTGCTCCTGGGGAAAGAAAGAGCTCTCAAGTCTCTTGGTCTTCTTATAAGGGCGTTAATCCCATTATGGGGATTCCACCTCATGACTTCACTGAAACCTAGTAACTTCCCAAAAGCCCTGTCTCCAAATATCATCACGTTGACAGTTAGCACTTCAAGATATGAATTTTGGGGAAACACAACATTCTGTCCATAAGAGTCCATTTCTATTATTAAGTATTGTAAAAATTCTACTTGATCTTGATGGTCTTGACCTTATGCATTTGCCAGCATTGTTGACATCCTATAGTCCTTGACACACTTCTGGCTGCAACATAACTTGCTACAAAAGTTTGCCCATGAATGAGGCAGTGAGTGAGTGTGTCTCAGATGTAGTATCATCTATAGTATTATCTTGGCATTCTTACCCCAGAATTCTTTTGTAATCTCATCAGACTTTATATTTAATAAAGAACTCAATTGTTGAGATTATATCTTTCCTTGCACATCTTTACTATAGTGACTCACCCAAAGTAATTCTTGTGGACTTCATTATTGAAACCAGTCTGGCAAATCCCATAAGCTAAAACTTGTTAGAAACATCTGTACTTCATCTGTTTACAACCCCCCACACTGTATGCTCTTGTTCCAATGCTCATTTCTTCAGTGGTGCTCTCTGTGAGTATTCTAACGGTGTTTGCTGACAAAGAGATGCATTTTGGTTTGTTACCATATTGTTTTCTGTGCATTATTTTAGTCATTTATTGCTGTGGGAAGACAAGTGTTCTTCCAAAGCTAAGCAACTTTTTGTCCATTACTAATAAGTAAAAAGGTTTCCTGAAATTTTATAAAGTACTGGACAGAGACTTTAAACATCAGTGAAAAAATATCAATATGTGTCTTCTTATTTTTGATGCTTTTAAAAAATGTCTTGCTAAACATGTGGCTTCATTCAACCATTCTCAACTTAATTAAGCTACACAGACAATGATTTGAGCAATTATTCTGAATTCTTGCAAGGAAGATGGAGAACTAGCTAGTAACATTCTAAATGAAGAGAGAAAAAGTAATCCATCACATTCAGTGGATGTTTTAGGTCATTAAGACTTGATTTCATGGAACTCCAGGTGGGAAGGACTGAAAAATGCTTAAGACAAAATATAATTTAAGGTTACATACATCATTAGTAACAGTAGATGTAAATGTTTGCTTTACATAGGCTAATTTAAGTGAAATAGAGTCACTGCTAACCCCTTTGCATTATAGAATTTTCATCCTTCTTTCTGAATGCCTGGGGACATTACTGGCATATGGACATATTGAAGACCCGTGTCACTTCATATATTAACTGTTAGAAGGCTAAGATCTTTTCTGTGTTTTTAAAAAAAGTAATATAAATATAGTTCTAAGTATTATATTAGTTAAATTTTTTTCCATACCCCAAATAAGTGTCTGGTATGTGTTATGTCATTTTGGAGATCGTTGGTTTATTGGCACAGATATCACTGTTCTAACCTTTTTTCAGTCACCATGCCAGTTTGCACTGAGAAATTGTGCTCATGGGGAAAGAAAGAGCTGAGAAATTGTGGAGGGGATTGATTATGGAGTCTACTTTATATAATAGCAAAAGCTAAATGGACATGAATCTGAGGAATCTGTGGTAGGTTGTTCTATTTGTTATGCAGTCTTATTGGAGCAGAACCTGACTAGGTCAGAAGAGGAGGCTCCTGTAAATTAGCTGTAGCTCCTGGTTGCAGAATGAAAATTCACAGCAGAACCAAATCCAACCTGCAACCTGGAGTGAAGCCTTGATAAACCCAGCAGAGCCATAGCTGACCTGCAGATCCATGAGGAGTACCAAAGCAAAATAATAGCAAATAAACATTTGAATGTGAGCATATGAGAGTGCGCAGCATTGATTTCAGTCTCGAGGACTCCTGTGCTCTTCCCCTAAGTTTTATGAAGAGTTAACACAGAAGCACTCAGATGCATATAAACTTCTCTATGCAGAAGAAATAATTCTGCTCCGAGTTACCTGGCGATGACTTGGTTCCAAAATATATTGGGGTTTGGCAACCATGTTAAGCTATGAGATCGTCCCCAAAATACAGCTTATTATTTCTCTACATTCATGCCTTTGGAATGAAAAATGTATCAGTCTGGGTTTGGCCAGGAAAACAGATTCACTATGTTACAAGGAAAAGGAGTTGGGTTTACACACATGGGGGAGGGGCAGTCAGAAGTCTGCGGTGGAGGGACGGGAGAGACAGCCACTTATAACTCAGAGCCGGGAAGACTGGAATCTCCAGAGATGTCTGAGAAGCCACCACGCCTAGCTGCTGAAGCGTAAGCTTGAGATGAGGTCTGCTAAGTAACCATGTTGAACCAAACTGCTGAGTTTGACATGACTTCTCAAGACCTGTGGCCTCTCTGTTTTACTTCCGCTTTCCAGTGCAAGCTCTTTTCACCGGTAATGAGTTTTTTTTCACTCAACCCTTGACTCTCCCAGGGCAAAGAGTGCTAGGAAATGTGGCTCTCAGTCTTAGGTGGGACTCTGGCGGGACCTGTTGACAACAGACAATTCAGCAGAAAGACCAGTATGTGTTGTGTTTTTACTTTATGCCAACTACCAACTGAGGCCTTGACATACCTGGGTCTGTTTAATTCTTGAAATAACATGGAGGAGTAGGAGTTCCTCCAGGTACTCAGATGCTAAGTGGCCAAGACAGGATGTGAGCTCCAACGCCCATGCTGTTGGCATCAGCTCACAGCCACCCGTGCAGATTCCCCCTTACCATACCGTGTTGCTGTGGGCTCCAGCTTCCATGGAGAGCGGGAACTAATTGGAATTTTTGTATACTTAGGTAGAGCACCTGTACATAGAAGAAATTCCGCAAGTATTTTTAAAAATTAGATTCTTTGGATCTAGAAACAGGAAGCCAAAAATGTGGATGAGAAGGTGTATCATCATCCTCACCAGCAAACACCATCTTCCTCCTGGCACACACTCCTGGTAGGGTGTGCGTGCTCTGAAACAGGAATTCCTGAGGTCCTCTCCGAAGCCATTTTCTTGAGAGGCATGCATCTGGTTGGTCTCCCTGACGCCAGGCAGGGTTCGACTCCAACCAGATGGAAGACCATCTTTAATTTAATTAATGTACTTATTTTAAGATTCTCACTGGCTTTGCTGAATTTGCTCAGTAATATGAAAAAGAGGAATGAGATGGCCTAAGCATTCTTGTCGCAGTCCATCCTCAAACAGCACATAACTGCCCTGTGATTTGATGGAATATTTGCATTTAAAAAAGCATCTGTTAGCTTGAGTCTCTGGAGTTTGCTTTTTCTCTCAGCCCCATCCAGTCTGTCTCCCAGGATCTAACAAAATAACCTCTCCTTTCCACTTGAAACGGACACTGAATGCAGACATCGCATATGATTCACACCCAGGAGGCTGTCAGCGGCAGTGCTCAGTGAGACAGGGTGTTGAATCTTGAGAAGGAACCAGAACGTACACACACGCAGCAAACTGGGATGTCTTACCTTGGTTCTGGCTTCCACTGCCCCCGTGTGTGGTAGCAGCTACTGAGACTTAGCTGTGAATCTCCGTTATCATCAGAGTCCTAGTAACAGTAATAATTGCTAAGGTTTTTCTGCTCCGTAAGCCTGGGCCTGGCCCAGCCACCAAATTATCATTAGCCTGGGCTGCTGGGTGGCTGATTCTTCTTGGGGTAACTGTTCCACGACCAGTTTACAGGGGGTGGAAATCAAAAGTGCAACCATAGTCTCCTGTGGTCTCTTATCCTCTGCTGGCCTCTCGAGCACAGCGCAGTCACCACCAGCCCCGCTGGTCCCTGGAGGACCTTGATGGTCGATGGATCAATGGCTAGCAAGCCCCTTCTTTCTCAGGCTGTGGACCATATTACTGGTGCATTCTGGGCTTCTGCTTAAAACACATGTCAGAAGGACTCATTGGCAATCACGAGGGCAGAAGTTCTTGCCACCTTAGGCTCCAGGGGCCATGTCCTTTGCTGGAACACGTCCTTAGCTGAGACAGATAATTCCGTATCTTCCCTCTCCCTCCCTCTCAGAAGCTAGGTCCCTGTGTGTGCTTTTCCCTCATAGCCTTCAAGAAAGGCCAAAGCATGTGTTACTTCACTCACATACTCTAGTGACCTAAGGAGGGAAGAAAGGCCATTTTTACACTTTGTAGAGTCGCTGCTATAAGCTTCTCCTCTCCTTCATCCTCTCTTTCTCTTCTTCCTCCTCTTCCTTCTTTTTTGTGATTTCTGGGTTGCAAACTAAAGAGCCCATGGACCCTGAGGCACTGCAGGCAGAGGTGGCATGGGAGTGACCTCCTTGGTACGCTGTTCAGTTACAGCTAATGAAGCGGTGTAGTAGTGCGTGAGAGCCCACGGCCTTTTCAGTTTTCATGTATATAGTGCCACCCAGCAATTCTGCTCCTGGGAATAAACCCAGTAGGAATGCAAACATTTGGGCATTGGAAGACGTGTACTAGAATGTTCCTAGCAGTGTTCATAACGGCCCCAAACTGGAAATGCACACCTGTTGATGACAGTAGAGCTGATGATGAAATGTGCCACCGGTAAACACTGCAGCAGAACAGCAATGAGGATAAACGAAATGCAGCTGTAACGGGAGCCATACACTAGCCATTTGTGCCCTTTCCTGCGTACATATGTCTTACTTCAATAATATGAAAAATAAAAACATAAAGACCAGGAAGACAGAGCTTATTGACATGTTTTTTCCCAGACTGGCAGAGAGGCACTGTGGATGAGCACCCCGCTTGCTCACTGCACTCGGCAGGATCTCACCCAGTGGTCCTGCCTCATTCCCCAGCTCTCAGCTCCAAACTCACGCATCCCTGCAAGCCCTGCACCGCAGGTATGCATCAGGCTCTCCCCCCAATTCCCACCTCTACCAGGATCCCTCACACTCTGGACCCATCGCTCTAGGGCTGCTCCCAGCAATTCAGAGTCTGGCTTAGACGTGGTGTGTGTTGAGGGCCTTGAAGCAAAAACATAGTTCTCTGTAATTCTCCATATCCCTGGGGTGTCTGAAAGCCCCATATTACTTAACTCTTTTGGATGATGGCACTAAACATTCTTACTTAGAGGTTAAAATGGAAGGAGCACACTATTCTATAGTCCATCCATCGGTCAGACTGTCCTTAAGGTTCCCAGTGAGCTAGAGAATCTTCAGCCAGCATGTCTTTGGGAGTAGTCATCAGACATTTGATTTAAAGTTTTAAAGAATGGGCCGAACATTTTGTTTTTCTTTTGTGTTTAATAATGTAGTCCATCCTTTCTTGACATTACAAACAGACCTGGGATTCTAATCTCTTAATCAAATTTCTTCACTGAAGTCTCAGTTTTCTCATCCGTAAAATGGAATAACAATACCTGTGACATAGACCTACTGTGGGAAGTTAATGGGGGTATGCATGCAAAATGCTAAGAAAATGTCTGGGAATAGTGCTGAGCACACACATAGGTTAAGTAACCTCCTTGGCCCCGACAGTCATCTCTGTGGTAGACACTGGGATCACTTGGCCAGGGTTTTGGCAGAGCAGCCTGATGCCAGAGCCTGGATCTTATAGTTGCATCTTGCTTCCTGGTGCTTGGCAGGGAAGGCAAGCCCTTGTCTGGGCCTTGTATATGTGCCCTGTGAAGACAAAGCACTGTTCCCACCATAATGGGAAGGTCCAGGGTAGTCAACTTGCCACCAGGTAGCTGACTGCTGCCATATTTAGCATAGGCTGAAGTCACAGGGAAGCCAATGGGTTAAGGAGGTCATTGGTGTGTCCGCCCAGGCCACCTTCCAGGGAGAGCTGGCTGAGAAGGGTGGAGAGTCACACACTGGTTCATGACATCCCCAAAGCCAGGGCTCCTGCCCTGAGACTTTCTAACTAGTCTGTGATGTTTTCATCACCTGTCTCTCTGTTCCAGTGGAGCCCTCCTAATGATCTTTTCCATCTTGGGGGGAGCGTAAGATGCCCCTTGCCCTTTCCTGTCGTGTTTGCACTTTAACATTACTGTTTAAAGGGCTATTGTGTCAAGCATGGCTCAATCCTCTGTGGCCACACAGTTGGACCCCTGAGAGCAGAGAAGGTTATTGGATTTGACTTCTTGACTCTTGACATCCACACCTGAGGTAGCTGGCTTCCCTCCTGGGTGGACGTGGAAACTCCATGGGGATTCACAGAGAAATTTGAGGGAAGCCTGTTTTGCAGCAATTCTCAGAATATTTCCTTAAGATGAGCCAAGGAGGAAGAGTGTGGCTCTGGAGTCTGAAAATCCTGGGTTCAAGGCCGGCTCTGCCAACTCCTAGAAGGTATGACTTTGTGCAAGTTGCAGATCTTTGTGGGAGATTCAGCTTTCCTCTTCTGTAAATTAGGAACAAGAGTGACTACAGCAGAGGTTGTTAGGAAGATAAATACTATAGTGCAGGTTGTATCACAGTGAGGTTCCAGGGGACATTATCTGTGCTCCTTCTGTCCCACACAGTGCCCTGTGACACACCGGACCCCACCAATTGTCTTCGTGTCACTCCTGTGCCTTGCCAAACTGCAGTCAATAGTTACGTGTCTTGTTAAGGGGTTTCAAGGTGTGAGTCTCCCAAGAGGAAGCTGGACATAAAAAAGCAGAGGTGTTAGGGGAAGCTGTGGCTTACCAGTGGAGCCCATCACATCAATCTGCGAAGATGAGGTTCATTATTGTCAAGACCATGCAATTAGCCTTAATGACCTGGCAGGGACTCTGAACAGTGATTCTTAATAAAGCTTCCAGGGCTGGGGTCGAAACCACCCACTGCTCGGTTTATTCATCTCTTTTCCAAGCTCAGCCAAGCATACCCAGACTGTGCTTGTGGTTTTCCTAAGTCCGTCTGATGGGAAATTGTTTAGTGATCTACTATCATGGTGTCCTGGCTTGTAGCTAAGAGGTGGGCCAACCAATGTCTTGAAATAGCTTGAACTGAGCAATCTTTGTGCATCACCCACAGAATTCAATAATGTACCAAGGGGATCGGTTTTGTGTTCCTTGTAAGGGGTTAAGTGACCAAAACCTTGCTGAGACATGAACCTGTCTCCATCCAGCACAGCCTCATGAGACCTCTCTACACTGAATATTTATAATTCTCATAGTAGGTTAATCGCTACTTTCCCTGGCCAACCACCACCCTCTGCCTTTCTTCCTAGCTGGCAGAGCTATACTTCCTACTCTGAAAAAGGCCAGATACTCACGTTCCCAGGCTTCCTTTCTTTAAGACACGGGCATTGACTTGATCTTGACCAATGGAACCTGAGAGGAGGTGGATTCTCCTCTGTATCCAGAGAGTGATGTAGGAAAAGAAACAGCCATCTACCTGCATTTGGACGATATACATGAGGATGAAAAGTCATCTGCCTAGTGGCCAAGAGGGCAAAGCTGAGAGAATCACAGAGAAGACACTGGAGCCTCAACATAGTGTAGTTGATGAATGAACCGGTCCCGGGACCGCCTGGCCCTGAACTTCCTGCTACGTGAGATAATCAACGCCAGTCGTTGCAGGCATTTCAGCTGGTTATGGCAGACGCTGCTGTTTACCCAAAGAAAAGTACTCATCCATATTCTTGCTGAAAGAATCACCAGCTTATTCGTTTGGGAGAGATCCTCTCAGCTTCTGTGCGGGGGCGGATATGAACTGCCCTGGGCAGCGGGATGGAAAAGGAAGTCTTCTGTAGGACTCTGGGAAATATTCTTCTTCCTTAATAAGAGAAAATACGTGAGCAGAAAAGTGCCACCTTCTTCCCCTTTGAAAACAGTGTATAAGGCCGTGTTACTTGACACTGCAGGATTCTTACTGCCAGAGAGGCAGAGGGGACTGTGGAGGAAGCACCGCTGAGTGGCTGAGCTGACCCCCAACCACACACAGTTATGGGTTTCAATAAAAGCCACTTAGCACTATTTGATTTGTAGCCATGGGTTGGGCATTTTCCTGTTAAGAGGTGTTGATATTCTCAAGCTTAGTCCAGGGCCCTAGAGGGCAGGCAGAGGCAGAAGATTTTGATGAAGATTAGTTTCCAGTGTAAAGGGTATGCATATCATGTTGTTAGAGAGAAAGGGGGGTTGGAATGAACCAAGATACTCAGTCAAGTGAGAGAATTGTCCCTTTGGTTAAGAACTCTAAAACCCAAACCTGCCTGAGACTGGTCTGACCATGGAATGTGGCACAGGACAGTGGACACCCCAGATGACCCCTGGAGTGGCCGAGCCCAGGAGGACAGGGGTTTCAGCACAGCTGGGGGTGAGGCTGGGCACGTGGAGTGCAACATGGTAAATGGTGGGAGAGGAGAAGCAGCTGTTGTCCCCAAAAGGCTGGACACAGCTGTCTTTGAAGCAGAAGAGGAAAGTAAAGATTAATTTCAGTGATTTGCTGATCTAGGCTAAATCAGTGACCATTTTATCCCCCAGGTCCCCAGCCTGGGACTGCACCACCAGACTGCCTGGTGTGGTTTGGGGAGCTGATGGATGCCTCTATATTCACCCTCATCTCCTGGCTAATTTGTATGCAGGAAGCTAATTTGTAACCTTGAAGGCGGGAACTGTTAGTATGTTACTGTGATTACCCTGTGTGTGGGCATCAAATACTTGATTTTTTAATTTAACTCAACAAATGTTTGTTGAGCACGTACTCTGCCTCTTCAGTGCCAGGCTCCTGGGGATTCAGCAATGAACACTTGCTACAGCCAGGCTTGTGTGAGTCAACGCAAACTAACATATAACTCCTAGAGATGTACCTAAGGGGTTTCTGTGCTGGTCTGTCTTGATCACTAGAGGGCAGAAGCAGCAGCCCTTTTGCAGGAGCATGGTATAGGGAGTCTGCGAGACCAGGCTCTGGACATCACCTAAGACCTAAGAGGGTTACAGGGATGGGAACCATACTCCTTGTGATTATTTCTGTGTGGTTGGATTTTGCTCTTTCTCCCTAAGACATTCTGCAAATTGGAAAATCACTCAGTCATGCTAATTGTGACAGTGTAAGACCACTGCCAAATTACTGCAGTGCCTGTGCTCTGGGGAACTCTGCCTTTCAAGCTGCAAAATGTTTTCTTTTATAATAATGAACAGCTTTTACCAGCATAAGAATGTATCAGGGGGTTCCCAAGGAAATTGAATAGACTCTTTCCCACAGGTAGTTTTCTCCCTCCTCCATGCCCCTCACCCAACCTGGTCTAGAGTAATTATGGCTGGATTTTTCCTAGATGGTGGAGATGGTGAGCGGAAAATCTCCTCAATATATGAGCCAGAGCTTCAGATTATACCTGTTTCTTAGTCCGTAGACAATTGCATTTGAATAGCTAATTAAATGGCTCTGGGTTTTAAGAAATAGTTACATTCCAGTGTCTCTCAGTTTTCTCAACCTTTTACGTTTATTAACTTCTGAGTATGGCTGCTGTATAATGAATAGGAAGACCTTGAACCTTTGTTTTCCCTCTTCTGTTGCTTGAAGTTATTCCCATCTGTGGTGGGATGAGCCCACATTTACCCCTAGGGACTAACTAACAGAGATTCTGGAGCACCTGTGTGACACAGGGGACTGCTTAAGGTTTAGGCCAGGGGGACACGGAGTTCTGAGACTTGTCTGTATGAGCTCCAAAGACTCAGAGAAAGAGTTAGCAATTCTGTTGTCTTATTTATTTGAGACCACACAATTAGTGTGTTTGAATTTCTCATGGAATTGCCTGCTGTGAGTGACTTACTGCATTATTTTGGAATTATATCCTAAATGTTTGAGGAAATATCAAAGGCAAGGCATTTAATTGAAAACCACTTGTCTCTAATCATTAACTGTTCAGTCAACAAGACTTTATTGAGCATGTATTAAGTGCTGGTCAATTTCTGAATCCTTGGAAAAGCAGAATGCAGATTGGTCAAGAGCATGGGGCCATGGAGTTAGGCCATATGATTATGAATCTTGGTTCCACTCCTTCCAGCTTGTGACCTCGGGCAGTTCACTTCATCTCTCTTCCCTCCCTTTAGTGATCTTCACCACAGGTCACTGTGGATCCTGAGTCACCACATGGAGAGGAACTACTAAGAGAGCCATTGACTTGTATCAAGCTGTGGTGTAAGAAGTGAAACTTTGTTATACAAAACCATTGAGATTTTAAACTTTGTTATTACAGCAGAACCCTAGCTGACACGAACTACGATGGCCATTTCTTGTTCTACTGGCCTCTGCTTGTCTGCTAGACTCTCCTCCTCATGTCTCCCTGCCACCTGGATCTCTGCCCTACTGCTACTCTCCTTCCACCTCTTCTGCTGCTCCTCTCTTCTCCCCACCTTTCCCCCCATTTCTCACTGCTGTGAGCATCCTGTATCTCTTGTCCTGCCATAGGAAGTCTCTAGAACCCAAGTAGAGGCAAGGTCATAGATGTAATACTCAGAGGCCAGAGTTAGGAAATGTTATGGGAAACACATTGGACATCCCCACCTTATGCCTTATAGCCTCTGAACTGGGAGCCAGGCTGTCTCAGAGAAGACAGCCTTTATACTCTTTCCTGCAATGTCATGAAACATGGTGGCCTTCTTGACAGAGCTAGCCCAAGGTGGAAGAGCATTCAGTTTATAGCAACTGGCCTTTCCAGACATTTTCAGACAGAAAAGTACTCCTCAAAGGGTGTTCTAACAGACTGCTAGTCCCCAACAGTGCTCTGTGAAGAATGTGGGGGTCAAATCAGCTTGGGCAATATCGTGTGAAGCATTCCCATCTTGAGACTTACCATGCATGTTAGCATACCAAAGTTTTAAGAAGTCCTACAATAAAATGACCTTTTGGTTTAACCAAACTTATCCTACCCTAGACATGTCCTCTCCTTTTATTCACTGACATTATTAGGAACAAATTTCAGAAAATAGGGAGATAGAGTATTAATCCTTATGCTCACAGCCTCTGACCTTCACAGAATTAATTAAAGCTAGTTCTATATTAATTGTTAGGACAGTAGAGAAAGTATAATTCTTTAAGGTTGATATCTTAATTTCATTTATGTGAGTTTCATAGTTTTACACTATTGTGTTCTAATGATTAGTGTGAGATAACATACCTAAATTCACTAGTTACTAATAAAGTAAAACTATTTTCCTATTAATGTGAGAATATCAAAGACTTTTTACTTGATGGAAGGGAAGATTTATTTCATGTACGTAGTGTGCCCTGCTTTTCACAAAAGGAAGTTCGGAGAATATGTGTAAGTCAATTTTTGAGAACAGCATCTTCTTTTCTCATTGGTTTACATTTGCAGTAATACTTTCATCTTAGGTGAAATCAATCTGTATGAATTCATTTTTCTTTTATCCTCCCACTATTTTAATCAATTAGCTAATAATTAGTAAACTCCTAAATACATAAATAAATCTAGCACTGAATCTTTAAATAAATGATCACTCTTTACAGATATCTTTTGTAGTTTTGGACAAGACATCTATATATGAACACTTAACTATTATCTGAGTAAGTAAATTTGTTCTTTATATTTACTTAATGCAGAGCACACCCAAATGTAGGAGGGTCTGAGCAAAACTTAAGTTACGTCTGCAGTCAGTGGTTAGAAATCATTTCCTATTTTCAAAAGAAGTGAGAGTGCAAGTAGAAAGTGTAGATATAAAGTTCTACTATGATTGGTAAAGAAATGGTCCTGGAAAGCAGTTTCAAGTAGAGACTAGTATTATGTGGTCAGGTTGGGGCAAGGAAAATGAAATATAAGCTTCTGAAGAGGACAGAACCAGAAAAACAAGCCGAATTTCTCTGCAGCAAATGTCTTGTTTTAATCATTTTGTTCATCGTGTTACCTCTACATCACACTGTGCGTCCTGTTCCCGCTTGTATTTGTCCTGCTCGAAAGCGTTTGAACAGGTCCCGGGGGCTGCGTGCACCTGCCTTCAGTGTCACAGGCCCGCCCTTGGGGCGGCCCTTCCTGTCAGCTGCTGACAAATGCTGCCCTTCAGCCGGTGCTCATCTTCATGTGGTGTGGGAACCACGGGAGGGCCACTGAGCATGACAGCCATGTGGCCAGGAGAGCAGAGGCCATCTCCTGCCCTGCTCCACCCTGCCCCTCAGGCCGAACCACTTCATCTTCCTCTGTCTGAGGCAAAAGGAAGGACTGGCTGACTCTCGGCAGTGGGATTCCCTCCTCGGGCCAGGGTCCGCCCTGGCAGTCGGAAAGAGGTCCATGCTGGTGCCACATTACATGGGAGTCCAGACACAGGGCGGGCACCAGAAATATCACCTGTTTACTTGCTTCAGGTATTTCTCCTTGGTGATGCCTGGAGGGATTCTTTTATTTTATTCTTTACGTTTTCTTTTGGGGTGTAACACGTGTGATGGCCTAAAGTGCACTGCAGAGGGTATGGCCCTATAAAACTTTAGATGTCGTATTCTGTGTAGTGAGCTTGGGCTGCCATAAAAAAATACCATACACGTGGTGGCTTAAACAGTAAGCATTCGTTTTCTCACAGTTCAGGTGGCTGCAGTCCAAAACCAAGACCCCAGCAGGGTCAGTGTCTGGCGAGGCTCTCCTTGGGTTTCGGAGGGCCACTTGCTCATTGTTTCCTCGTTGAGGGCGGAGAGAAAGAATGAGCAGGCAGGCCTTTGGTGTCTCTTCTTATAGGCACATAAATCCTGTTAGATCTACGCCCCCTCCTTCTGACCCCATTTAACCTTAATTACCTCCATGAAGGTCCTACCTCTAATACAGTCACAGGGGGGTTAGAGCTTCAAATATGAATTTTGGGGGACACAGTTCAGTCTGTGGCACATGTGTAAACTCCTGTATAACCAGAACCCAGATCAAGATTCAGAGCCATCCTAGCAATAGCAAAAGTTGCCCTGGTTCCCCTCCCAGTCACCCCTACAAACCGCCATCCTGACCTCTGTCTGCACCATCTTGTTTTTCCTGGTTTAAACGTCCTGTAGATGGAGTCACTCTGCATATAAATTCTTTCCTCAAAATTATGTCTGTGAGATTCATCCATGTCGTGTGTATATTCATAGTTGATTCACTTTTATTGCTCGGTAGCATTTCATTATACGAATATACCCCACTGTATCCATTCTATTGCTAAAGCTGCTGTGAACACTCTTGTATCGGTCTTCCTTTAGGCATAGAAACACTTTCTCTTGGGTACATACTAAGAGCGGAATCACTGGGCCACAGATTTAAGAATTCATTTTAATTCAGTTAACTTAAGCATGTGTGAGTCAGCCCAATGAGCAGCTTTCGCTGTAAATAAAACATGAGTGTCCCAGATTTCAATCAATTGCAGGTACAAATGGAAGTTTATTAACATCAAGGAGAAGTGATCACCAAAGATTGCCTGGACCTTTGTCCTGTCACTGAAATAAAGCTACTGACACCCTCTGTAAAATGTTCGTAATAATAATAGTAGCTATTGCCCAGCAGTGATATGTCTTTTCCACACCAGAGAAGATTGTTTTAACACCCCCTCTTCTGTATGACAAGACAGTTTTAGCTTTGTAATAATCGATAATGATCAGTCACCCTTCCTTTGTTCTTTAGTTTTTAAAACAATCAACAATTTAGAAAGAAGAATTAAAATTGAGTTTTAAAGACTCAAATTCGGTGAAATTCGCATAAACTCAAGTTTTTGTTTATTAAACCCAGGATGTCTTGACCTTTGCACTTGGTTTCATTGCTTTTAGTTTTAGACACAACTAAAAAGTCCATCTGGCTGCATGGAATTGAAGTGACCCAATTTCTGAGTCTTGTTCTTCAGAGTCACTGGGCTTCTTGTTATCTAGAATATTCTGGCTACACTCAGGCATATTCAGGACCACAGGGGATGGAGACACAAACTGAGCCCCCAGCCTTGAGCAACATTCCCAGTGGTGGTGAGTTTACTCTCAAAGTGAACAAAGTACTGAGTCTGTGTGTATCGGAGGTCGACTCTAATCATGGGAATTCTCCAAATTACCTTTGTGGAGAAAATAATATTTATTAAAGGGGAAGTAATGAAAATGTGCTAATCTGAAGCTTACATGTGTATTATTAGAACTCAGTGGGGACTGCAGCAGTTATTCCGACCATAGACCAGCATTCAGAGAGGAGTACTGTATCACTGGAGCTGTCCAGAATGGCTGGCTCAGGTCATAGTAAAAAAAGGAGAAGAGCTTCTGATCGGTGTTCCTTCCACTCTCGCCTCTCTCCTGATGATGCGCCTGCTTACCGTCTGCACCTGGGGCAGAGGGCGCACGCTGCCCTGCTCCTGGCACTCCACTTTCTCCGGGGACTTTTCTTGAGTCATCCAACAAATATTTACTGAGCACAATGATGGGTAAGGTGCCACTCCTGATACTGAGGGCAGTGAAGTGGACAAAAGAGCTTATGTTCTGGGAGCGGGGAGAAAATAGGTAATAAACAGTAACCTAGTAGTTATATCATATGTCAGGAGTGATAAATGCTGCAAAGATGAATAAACCAGGTTAAGGAGAACATGGAGAAAATGGGGGAATCCAACTTTTGAAGAATGATTAAGGAGTTCTCCCTGAGGAGGTGACATGTGAGCCGTGTGCATGACCAGGCAGACCAGTGCATGACCTTGACCAGGCTGGGGGCCCGGGAAGTGCCAAGCTCTAGGTGAGGAGCATCCCCAAACAAGCAAGAGGCCCATGGGGCTGGACCGGGGTCAGAGGGGAAGGAGCAGGAGATGAAGGGCTGAAAGCAGGGCTAGGCCCGGCAACAGGTCCTTGTGGCACAGCGGGCACACGGGATGCTACTCTGAGGGAGGTGGGACTTTGGTGGGTGCTTAGATTTGAGTAGAGGAAGGACATGTCCTGAGCAGAACTACCGTGCTGCTGTGATGAAGACAGAGGCATGGCAAGATGAGGTGAGAGGGCGAGGGCAGAAACAGATGCCTCTCGGCAACAGCCTGAGGACGATCAAGAATCTAAGCAAGAGACGAAGGTGCCTTCACCAGGTTCTAAGAGTGCAGGTGAGGGAAGGGCTAAAATGCACATGGCTTTGTTGCTGGGATGTGTGTGTACATGTTCATATATGTGTGTGATAGAGAAAACGAGAGAAACGGAAACAGACCAATGGTCAAGGATGACCATCTACAAGGGCTTCAGCAACTGGAAGGATGAGTGCCAGTGACTGATGTGGGCAACACCAGATGGGTGGGAGGAGCAGGTTTAGGACGAAAGCACAAGCCAATTTGACATGCTTGGTTCGATGTGCCTATTAGACATCCAACAGGGCACCCCCTGGCTGGAGGTAAGAATTCAGCAGTTGTCTGTTTATATGCTGTGTGCAAATCACTGGGACCAGCTGAGATCATCTCAGACGCTATGAAAAGAAAGAGGAGCCCCAATTTAGAGAACTAGGAAGGGGAGGAGGAGCCAGTCAAGGCGACTGAGAAGATGCAGCCAAGAGAGAGCAATGTTCCAGAAGCTGGGGAAAGAAAGTGCTTCAGGCAGGAGGAAGGAGTGATTCCAGGTCACATGGGCAGATGGGCAGGAAGGATGGAGGCAAGAATCAACCACAGGGTGCCCGAGGATGACATGAACCGAGGCCCCTAGGATAAGCCTGGCCCACATATGCACTCAGTGATCGTCACTACCACCAGACTGACCAGCAACTTTAGGTTTCTTAATATTTTAATAACTGGTAGTATAATAATGTTACTCATCACTTACAAGCCTTGGGACATCAGAAAGATGCTGGCTGTTAGGCAGCCAATTGAAACCATTTCATCGGGAGACAAGGATTTTAATTATTTCCTTATCATTATTATTTCTAGTATCTTGTCACACACTCTCATGAACCCACTCCAGTCCAAGTGCAGCAGCTGTGGTAAAAGCATTTGCTTTCTATTTTTGCTAGCATGTTGTTGTTTAGCTCTTCTATGTCCTCTTACATAAGTGCATTGTATGAGCATGTTTCCATGCTCTTGTATGGTTTCATATTGACTGTGCCGATGATGTATCCTCCTTGATAAACTGAGAAGTGCACTTACCCTTTTTTTTCTTTTCCTTGGCTGACTCTTCTTGGCACTGATTTTTCTGCCAGATGTGTAAGTTCATTTATTTGAAGACATGAATGTAGCCCTGGCAAAAATTATCCAAATGACACATAACACACAAAAACTCCAAGGGGCAATGTTCCTTGGGGGGTTTAGGTCCCTGGTTTGGGTGCTTCTAACACCTCATACCTGCACCCCACACCCCACAAGTGTGGAGAATAGACAGCTTGCAGTCACTTATTTCCACCAGTCCAGTGCTGCAGGACAAATTGTGGTGTGAGGATTTAATCAAACATGGCTGTTCTTCCCTCCTCTTGTGAACACTACTTGTTACAGTGCTTGGCTCTGACTGCTCTGCCCAACTAGGCTTCTGGCCATGGCTGTGTTCAACTAGATCTCCACTGGTGTACATTTGGGACAAAGGAGATAGATGGACCCAAGTCCACTGGAATCCTGGGGACAACTGGTAAAGAGGGGTGATGGCCTGGACTCTTGAATACAGCCATCAGAAACTAACCTTAGGCTTTGTGGCTAATTATAATAAAACTGTCATTTGAGACAGACGTACAGAAATATTGACTGGGTGGAGCCCATGTGGCAACAGAGAGAAGCTTTACGTAGTTTATCTGCTCATGTGTGCTCTTGCACATTAACTGGACCTCTGAGATGTCTGCATATTTCATTGAACATGACTCTACCCAAATGCCTGTTCCACATCCCCGCTTTGATGCTGAATAATCGTCTCAAAGCTAATATGCCCCAAACCAAGCTCCTCATCTCCCCCACCCCCAAAGTTCTCTTCTTGCAGCCTTCCCTGTCCCAGTAAATAGCAATCTCATCCTTCCATTGGCTCATGCCCAAAGCTTAGCATCAGTTTTGACTCTTTTTCCACTTCTTTCATGTATCACGCAATAGATCCAGAATCCAATCATTTCTCAAGACCTCTACTTACCAACTGGGTCTGGGCTACCTTTCCCTCCCACCTGAATTTTCAGCAGCTTCATAACTCATCTCCCAGCTTTCACTGTTGTCCCTTTCCCAGCCTATCCATTGTCTTTTCTCTGCCAAGCAGCCAGAGAAAGGCACTGTAACATGACAGGTAGCATCTATTCCCTGCTTAAAACCCTCTGATTGCCATCTCACTCAGACAACATCCAGAGTCCTTGCCATGGCCCTAAGGGGGGACCCTGCTTGATCTGGCCCCATTACACCCCGACTTCATCTCCTGTTCCCCTTACCCTCACGGTTCCTGCAGTATGCCAGGCACAGCCTTTGCTCTTCTCTCTTTCTGGGCACTCCTCCCCAGTATTCACATGTCTCTCTCTCCCTTTCTTTCAGTGGCACCTTCTCAGTATGGACTTCCTTTACTATCCAATGTAAAAAATTCAGCTCCCTGGCCCCATGGCCCCCCTCATCTATACTCCCTCCACCCTTCTTGCTTTATTTTTCTCTATGAGACATACTCATCTAACATACTGTACCACAGAACAAGATGGTTAATAGCAAGGACCCTGGAGATAGACCTGGTGTACAGCTTGATTTCATCATGTAGTAGCTGGGCATCCTTGGGAAAATTGCTTAGCCTTCTGGTCTCAATTTCCTCACCTGTAAAATGGAGATGCTAGCTGTGCCCACCTCATACTGAGTTAACATATGCAAGTAGTGTTATGTTTGTGTTGACTATTATTGTAATTAGTAGTAGTATTGTGTATCCCTACTCCTTAGAATGTAAAATACCATGAAGGAAGGAAGTTTTGTCTGTTTTATTCATGACTGTATTCTTAATGTCTGGCATATACTATGTGCTCATTTAATATGTATGGAATAAATGAATGAATGATGAAAAATATTAAGTAGGCAGTCTATTGTCTGTTACTTTGCAAGTAAAAGTCTATTTTTAGTGATGCTTTCATATTAAAAAGAACTCCGAGTAGTGCATTCTAATTAAAATTCAAAACAATTCAGAAGAATACACAGTACAAATAGTGAAAGTTCTTTTCATACCATTTCCTTCCTTTCCCCAGAAGTCCATCCAGTTAAGTTTGCTTGGTATCCTTTTTGAGCCTTTTTTATTTAGATGCATAAATGTGTCACAAAAAATGCATAGTTTTGTTAATTTCAAGTTTAAATAAATGGCTAACTGCAGGAACTTGCAGTTTTTGCATAGTCAAATATACCAATCATTCCCTTCATAGCATTGGAGATTTGTGTCTTGTGTGAGATCTTTATAGCCCTTACATTGTCAATTTTTAGAGAATTTTCCTCTTAATCCTTATAATTGAGAAATTTACTGGAATAGGTATATATGTGATTTTAAAGTTAGTCTGCTTAGTAGTTTTTCAATCCCAAGATGCATGCTCTTTTTCAGTGCAGATACGTTCACATTTCTTTCTTTCCATTTTCTCTGATGCTTCCTCTGGAATTCCTATCTGACCGATGTTATTCTTCCTGCATTTTAAGTCTCTCAACATTGCTCTTGCATTTTCCATCTGGTTGTCTTCCATCTCTTTGTTTGGGCTGCAGAGAATCAGATAAAGAAAGAAAGTAATAAATAAATAAATAAAATAAAAAGATTTATTGGCCTGTAGCAGGGGTTATCTGCTTACATGTAATGTCTTTTGTGGGACACGAGTTATTCAAGAAAACAGTCATCTCTATTACAGGAACACCTCATATCAGCTGAAGCCTCCTAACACCTGAAACTTACATAAATTAACCTTGAATCCCAAATCCATGGCTGGTTGAGACCACCCCAAGATGTCCGTGAGTTCCAGGGCACGCTCAAATTCTGATGGCCTCCTTGGTCTGGGTTCACTGCTGTGTTACAGGAACTCTTTTTCCTCCATGTGAGACACTCAATCCCTGCTTCAGCTCAAAAGTTGTCTTCACACAAAATATTGCAAGATGTTACTGGAGAGCTGGGGCCGGATTGTCTAGTAGATCACACAACAAACAGTTTAGCCCTTCATATGCTGTCCCTTTTCCCAAGTCCCTTCCAGATGCTCATCCACCAAGGGCTTCTCTCGGAGCCTCCTTGCCCTCAGCGTCCCTGACTCCTGTCTTCTCTCTCCCACTTCTCTCCAAATTCTTCCCCTCTGTTAGGCAGGGCCACTCAGCTGCCTTTGGCTTCTGCTCCTAGACAAGGACAACAAAGTGTTTCCCTGTCCAGGACAGGTGAAGAGCCTCCCCTAATAGAGTCCCTTCTCTATGTAAGGCAGTTTGGGTTATAAGCAACAATATTTCATTCTGCTTTACGTGGCTAAAGCTAGGCCTGCTGATTTTAATTGAATTATTTTAGTTTTTCAAACATGGAAGCAACCTTAAAATTTTCTAGCAACCCTAGTGTAACTAATTACCCTTCTAAGATTTGAGTCTGTTGCCTTAGAACCTTCTACCAAACACATGTCTGACACATCGTGGTGCACCACCACGCGTGGCTGACACACCTAGACGGTTTTCACTGTTTCTGTTCTGCCTAAAATCTGTCTTCCTGTTGCTTCTAGTTTTTTCCCCAGAGAAGTAAAATCAATAGTGATTGGTGGTTGATCAATGGTAGGGAGTTATGTTGTGGGAAATGATAAAAAAAAAAACAACTCCAGGGTCCTCTAGTTGACTGGGAAGATGGTGCATCTGTTAGGAGTTCTGTTTGGCTACAAGTAAAGGAGGCTTGGAAAAGCAGAGGCCTGCCTGTGTCTGTAACAGGATGTCTAGAGGAGGGCAGCCCAGACGAGTGTAGCATGGTGAGACCTCCTCATTGACACAGTCTCCTCGTCTGTTTATGTTCTTCTCTCCTTACTGTGAGGCTCTGGCCTTTTAATTGCTAAATGGTTGGGGCAGCTCTGGCCATCTCCTTCTTGTATCTCATCGGCCAGGTGTGTCTCCAGGACCCTCTGAGCCGTGAGACAGCCTGGGAAATAGAGTTTTTAGCTCTCTTTGATTCCATTATAAAGGCAAGCAAAGGAGAGGGGGTTGTAAGCAAAATGTGGCTGAGTTAAGCCACAGGGCCTGCCACATATTCAGGGGCTTCTAGGGACCCAGGAGGAAGCATGTGCTTTGGTAGGGAAGGTAGATTTGGTTTGGGGCACATTGAATTTTGAGCTGCTGGTAGGGTTATCCCACGAGACTGGTGGCTGGATCTGCCCCAGCCTGACCAGTTTACGGTTCCTTCACACACAAGCTGCGGAGCTAGGTAGGTGGTGCCCGCCTATTTGCAAATGGTGCTCAGAACCCAACCAGGAGGTGAAGAAAGAAGTCAACACAGAAGTCAGGCCAACTGGCTGCATTGTCGCCTTGGTTGAACACCAAAGTGGACTAACATGACTCATTCCTAGGGCTGTTGTAGGACTATCAGCAAAGGGAAACTTAGTTTTACTTGGATTGCTGACAGTTGAGTGTGAGTGGAGCTCCTGGTGGCTGCTGGGCTATTCAATAGTAGCGTGGTAATGACAAGATGGTTCTATGGGGATGGTCCCCGCAGCCACCACACGGCTGACGGGCCCGACAAGATGCTAGAAGAGAAGGCAGCTTCTTCTGGGAGCAGGGAGTAGGTGGCCTCAGATGGCTTTCCTAAAGCAGCGACCTCCAAATAACAAGAATGAATGTGGTTTAATTGGAATTTTATAATTTCTTACAATGTTTGACCATTTTTCCAGAGAGCAGATTCCATGCAAGGTTTGAGAAAAATAATACATAACAGTAGATACTGCAGTATTATTTTTAATACTAAAACTTGGCAAAATGTAAATAACAAACAGCAGTAAAATTGATGGGCAAATTATTGCATGTCCATGCATAAGCATGTTAGGTAGCCTTTAAAAATTATGTGTCAAGCAATTTCTAGTGACAATAGAAAATACTCAGGATATAATGTGGATAGGAAACTACATAAACGGTATAATTCTAATGTTATTTTTTCGAAAAAGCCTTCATTTGCAGATAAAAGAGATTGGAATGAAATACATCAACATAAATAATGTTTTTCTCTGGATGATAGATTATGAATAATTTAAATTTTCTTCTTTATCCTCCCTGTGTTTTGCAATGAGCTCTTATTTTGATGACCATGAAAAAATGCATGCATTGCTATTTCTTTAAAGATGGGGAAAAAGAAGCACAGTCTCTACCCATAATTTCAAATTTATCCTTGAAACTGAACCGTCCTTCCCTAGTCCTTGCACACAGGGCATTCCACTGTGAGTCAGCACTGGGCCGGTGTCCGGGTTCCCTGTCACGGCGGGACTGTAGGCTCCTGGATAGTGGCGCCCTACTCTTGCCGCTTTCTGACCCTGTGCTCTGGTCCTTTACACACTTGAAACATGACATGTGTTTATGGAGCTGAATTGCAGTGCACAGCCCAGGCCCTAAGTGAAGGGCCACAGCAGGAAGAGAAATGAAGACATGAGAAAAAGTGGAGCGGTCAGGCTATAGAAGGTGATCTCCAGGTAGGACAGGAAGTCCCTTACCTCTCTGTGCCCCCCTTGAATCATCTGTGAAGTGGGAATAATGGTAGCGTCCTCTGTGGTGGCAACGAGAAGATCCCACGTGTTAACAGAGGGAAGGGCCTTGCAACGGGGCCGGGCACCCGGGAGGCACCGCACAGCCTTTGTTCTCACTGTCAGATGCTCCTGCTGCAACGCGGCCTCCCGCCACTGCCTGTCGGACTCAGCGGGGACCGCTTTCTCCACGCTCCCTAACTGTGCACCGAGGTTACATTTGGGGGCCTCAGTCCGCCTTCCCACGTTCTGCTTTTTATCAGCTCACAGGCAAACTTCTTTACCCTCTGGGAACACAAACCCCTTGAAATCGGAGGTTTATTAAAGTTTATATTCCCTTCCATACATTCCACCTGGCAGGTACTAAAATAAAACATATTTAATTAACTTTAAATAATGTGTTTACTTCTCCTCCCAGGTGCCCTGACTAATTTTTCTTTTTAAATCCCAGTGTCCCTTGAACTCCAGTGTAAACATTCCTTGCTCTTGAGAGAGGAAGTTCCTGCAGAAAGGCCCTCTGGACTTCATGACCAGGGACAGGATGTTGGGAACTGAAGGAGAAGCCATCCCTTCAGGCTCAAAGCCAGGCAGTGCTAAAGACACATTTGATCTCAGGGCCCTGCTGGCGTCCCCCCACGGCCGTCCTCCGGAGGCTAATCTGTGATGTAGGGAGGCTGGAGTACACTTCCTGTTTCATTCCCGCTACCTGAGGGCAGATGGGCCATGTGTGTGCACAGCTTCTGGGCCCAGTTCATGTTCTCGTGAGTGAATATTTATTTATCATGAAATTCATTCACGGCCTCGAACTGCTAAGTCACCCTTGCCCCAGCTCCCTGGCAGGTTTGAGGGAACGGAAGACAGGTTTGAAATTATTCTTAGTTCTAGGGTTCTAAATGAGGTTACTTTCAGAGTAATAGTGGGGGACACTTACATGCTGCATTCCAGAGCTAGAATGGGGAGCTCTTTTGGCACCTGCCCTCAATCCTGCTTAATATAGATAACCATTCAGGAGGTGTCCGCGAAGCACGGGGCTGGAGCCTAATTACAATTCTGTCCCATCCGGTTGCTGTCTTACATTAGGCAACCCTATGCATCTGCTCTATTTATTGTCCATCAGCCAGTTTATTGTAACTGGCTTTCCCTCTCCAATAGCAAGGTAAGGATTCCCATGTAAATGATCTTCTGCATGTTTTGAGCATAAATGTGAATAGGCAATAACCATTCTCTCTGTTGATCTAGGAGCCTTTGGAGAAAGCTTCCTGTTTAATCTGCAAGCAAAGGTTCTGCATCTGATCACGGGGCTGCTCATCATTCCATAACAACATCAGAGCATATGTCTTGCCGGTGCGTGACTCACAGTGAGCTGCCGCGGCCGGATCTCACAAGTAACGCTGCTATGCAAAAGAGGAACAATGCTACTGGCAGGGTGCAGAAGCTATCTTTAAAATTAAAAACCGTGTCTATATGTCCTCCAGAATATTCCAAGGCCCTCCAGGAGGAGATACAAATGCTCTTGGTTTAGCTGGTGAAGCAGAGGAAACAAATGCCACATTATATGTAATATTCCTGAAGCTAAATTATAATATTTAGCTCTGTGTACTAACTTGATGTGTGTAATTACCTGTGCTCAGAATGGAAAACGGAAGAAAATGTTCAGTGAACACCCACTTGGGGGTTGTGAATAATGTTGTTCCAACAGAAACAACGTGGAGGAGGAGGACTTAGGGGGAGGGGAGGCGGTACTTGAACATCCTCAGGTGAAGAATCAGTGCGACTCCAGAATTGCCTGCAGCCTGAGGATCTCTCGTGTCCGTCCCTTCGGTGGTGGGAGGTCATCCTTGGGTGGCTGTGCCGCTGTTTCCCCTCGGAACCACCCCTGGTGTCGTGAGTGCTCCTCTATCAAAGATCAGCACAGAACAGCTTTGATGCAGAGAGGCAAGCTCAGGGAGCACCCAGAGTCTTTTGGCAGAGAACTGAGGCAAATTCTGTAAAATGCTCCACTGTGACCTGGATGACCGGCTCAAGCTCAGCTGGTCGGGCCCATTGCAGCAAATGATTCAGGGCTCGCCTCACATCCCTTCCCACCGGGTGGGCTTTCCCTCCCCCACCTGTACCTCCCCGATGCTAGACTGCCCTGCCCCACGTCAAGGGCACACAGCGATCCGGAAGTACCTGAGGATTTAATTCCTCAAGGGGCGTTTCTTGAGCGATGACTATGGGTGTGGAAGTTTAGGTACTCCAGCTCTCCTGCCTTGACCCCCACCCCCATCCCCGGCCCATGCACACTTTGGCCAGCTCTGTGGCCTCTCCTGAGCTCCCCTAGGGGAGGGAGTCAAAAGCCCTGTATGGGACTCTGCTTGGCGCTGCACACGTCCCACCTTTCCATTCCCCTGCCAGGTTTCCCATGAGTTCTTCCTAGTAAACCACTTTCACAGGAACACACGAATGGGTCATAGATGATAACATGTTGAGAAGCATTTCCATGTGGAGGAACACGAGCCTTGTCCACTCTGGCCGCGGTGGACTGGAGCAGCCAGTCGGGGCTGAGGCCACTGGGGTACCTTAGCACCCCGCGACCCATCCGCTTCTTCACGCCCGTGCCGGGTGCCTCAGGGGGCTGGGGATGGGCTGGCCCTGTCTCCCCGGTCTCAAAGCAGGCAGAATTTTACCATCTTGGCTGGCTTCCCCCAGCGGACGTGCTCTAAGAAGCCCACGTGGAAGCTGTGAGGCTCTTTATGACATATCCATGGAAGTCAGAGCATCATTGCCACCTCATTCTGTCAGTTGAAAGTGAGTCACAGCGCCAGCGCAGATTGAAGAGGTGGTGAGACAGGGACCGTGGGCTCAGACAGCGTAGGGTGAGGGCCTCTGGAAAAACAACAAGATAACCATTGTGAAGTTTGCACAGGAGCCCAACTTACTTTTCTAACTTTACCCAAGTGCTGCCTTCCTTCCTCCAGCCCTAAACAAATGATTTGTTGCAACTTGGGCAATGTAGCAAACAAGCCCAAAACAACATAAGGCAGGAAGGATTTCATGAAATCCAATTAGTTAAAAGAAGTACAACAATGACTCAGCCCCCCTTTGGAGCAGAGCAGGCAGCCTTGAGTGATCCGCTCCCAGACCAGGAAGCTGCTATCCTGGAGGAAATCAGATCAGTAAAGTTCTTGTAAATAACCAGGAAGACTAAGAAGAAACTTAGTATTTCTTCAGAAGTATTTGGAACCACTTAACAGGTGTACATCCCTAGCCCTTTGTCTCTCAACTGCCTATAAAAACCCCTAGACACCGTACCACCTCGGGACTCTCTTGTCCTCTCCTGGCATAAACCGGGAGCTCTGTCCTTTCACTCTATCTCTGAATAAAAGCCTGTACCTTGCTCTCCTACCTTGCCTGTTTGCTAAGCTCATTCTTCGGCTTCGTGAACAAGAATCCCGGCCTCAGTGGGACCTACGCTGGGGTGCCATCATTGGAGACTAGGTACCACAGCAACTTCCCAGGACCAAGAGGATTGTTAGGAGAGTCAGGAGAAGGGAGGGTTCCCTTCCCAAAATAGCTTCATGTCATTCTCGTTTCCTCTTTCTTTTCCCTACTCACTCAGCTTTCATTTTTCCAGCAAATTCTATCACACAGAGACATTCCCCAGAGATGGGAGCAGGAGTGAGGTGCAGGAAGAAAGCAAGAGTGACCTGCCCCAAAAGCCATGTGGGGACCTCCCTGGGGCCTGAAATCCTGTGCTTTTCAGTACTGTTTCCTCCTCAGACTTGATCTACTAACTCCCTGATTCCTGTGTCAGGAATTCGGCACAAGTTTCTGAGATCTGATAAAACCAAGAGCACAGTCATACGGGAATCCTTCTACCAGACTCCCCCACGAGCCCACAAAGCTTCTGAGAAAACTAGCCAAGGGAAGTGGTCATGGTGGAATCCCCTGGCCACTTTGCTGATGGCAGGTTGAGGCAAAACTACAATTTCTGAGTTATTCCTCTGGGCAGATGGGGGATGTGTTGTTCACCAGGAGTGCAAAATAGTTTTTTAGAAGCTCAAAGATATTCAACAGCTTGATCATCAATCCCCACTCTCTCTGTCCACTCCCAGTTAGAGGCCCTTAAGCCTTTAGTGTGTGTCCAGTCTCTTCAATGGGAGCAGACCTGGATATATGCCAAACGTCCCCAAGCAGCATTCCCACTGAGTGGTGCATCCTGTCTGAGCGCTCACTGTTGACCATGGGTGTGGGGTTGGTCAGGATCGCTCCACAGGACAGCTCCAGACGGATGTTGTGGGCCTTGAAGAGTTCAAACCTCAGGTCACTATCTGCAAACTTGGCCCAAACCTGAACTTTGGAGATGTTGCCATGCAACTGTAATTCAAACTTTAATCAGGAATCCAGATTTTTAAATCACAGTGCACAGCATATGGCCTGGGTGACACATAGCAGGTGCTCACAAATACTTGTTGATTGAAGGAATGAATGAATGGTGACGTGCCGGAATATGAAGTGACTTCCCCAGGGTCACACAGTGAAACTGCCAAGTGACCCCCCTCCCTCTCTCGGTCCCCTGGAAGTACTTGCTTTGGGGTTAATGTCATTCTCGTGGTCTCCCTCCTCAGCACTGTAAGCCTCTGCAGGCATCTTATCTTTCCTGTTAGACTATTAGCTCTCCCAGGGCAGGCATTCGCTGTATTCACCTCCAGACCATGTAGGGAGTCTAGCTGAGGCTTTGCACACGGTAAGGGGTCGACGATGTAAATTCCCTCAGATGCTGCAGGTCGTGGGTGGGTTCTTCCAGTTGGTAGGTAGGGCTTTTTGTGGCTTCCCTCATTGTGTTGTTGCGGGTTTCTTCTGTCGTGTTTTGCTCTTGTCAGTGCTTTCTGATTCATGGCTCCACAACTGCCATATGTGAGAAACCAAGGAATCAGAAACCAAGACTGAGTGTACACACACACACACACACACACACACACACACACACACACACACACAGATGATTCTTGTTATTTGTGGTACTTATGTTCTTTAAAGCTATGATGAGCACTGAATTAGCCAATACTAACCCATTATTCCTGGAGGAAATAAAAGGTCAGGTTCCATAAGCCTCTGGTCACAACACAGAGCACTCCAGGGCCGGGAGTAGGCAGTGAGCACTACCAGTGTGGTCCAAGTCCGATCCACCCCTCAACACTTTAACTTTGTGGGCCAGCAAATAGGTCAGTTTGAGTCACTTTTTGCATCACTTCCATGTGAATGAGTTCTGATTAATTTATCCACTTAATAAAAAAAAAAAACCCTTATTGTATTCCAGAAATGAAATACTACCAAATGTTTTTTCTCCAATGACAGAAGCTCTCTACCTAATGAGAAATTTTACAAAGACAGGTTTTATGTAAACAACCTCCCTGACACACAGGCATTTATTGACCACCAACTGTGTACCAGGCACTGGAGTAGGTTTTGGATATTAGAAAATGAATATAAGAGCCTACAACTTCAAAGATTTCATAGTTGAAGTTAAACTCCTAATTCTTAAATAAGAAATTGTTTCTTGTGATTAATAAGAAAAAAATTATTTTCTTCATACGTTTTTTTTCACTTAAGTACTGCTATAATAGTGCTGTACAAAAACACCCAAGGAGTCTTGGTGACGTATGATAGCAACCTGCACACGGGCTGGGGTGGCTCTGGGGATCACAGCTGGGCTCCTCCTCCTGTCTGGGCTTGACTGGGGTCTGGCTGATCTAGACTGGGCTCGGCTGGGCAGCTCTGCTTCATGGAGGTGGGCTGGGATGGCTCAGCATCAAGCTTCAACAGTGGGGGGTCTGTTCCACATGTTTCTCACACTCCTTAGACCAGTGGGCTAGCCAGGTGTGTTCTTCTTATGGGGACAGCTGAGGCCTCCTAAGCCATAGGCTCACTTCCACCTTGTTTTGTTGACTGAAGCAAGTCCATGGACAAGGCTAAAGTCAAGGGGGCAGGGGAATAATCTCCTTCTTTAGTAGGAGAGATGCAAAGGCATCTAGCAGAGGACATGGGCGTAGAGAGGAGTGAAGAATTGGAACAGTAATGCAGTTGACCACACTCATTCACTGGTCTTAGACCTGTCTTCTAGAAATCCACTCTAGCTTAGCATTGGAGAGAATCACTAACTTAACCATGGCTTCTACTTCTGCTTTGGGGTGGTCCTCAGATGAACTTGGTGATCTTGCCATTGGCTCTCTCCTTTCTGGCCCTTACTTCCCTCTAGTGGGGAGCATGGCAAGAGCCACTGGTCTGCAACAGAGCCCAGAAAACTGTCATGAATAGCTTGGTGAGTGCCGTTAACATGAAGTGAGGCTGTGCGTCCTTCAAAGTTGCCCTTTGCAAATTACTAAGTTCCAGAGAAGCCAACATTAATGACGGTGCATTAGGTCTGAGGTTATCTTGAATTTGTGTACTTGTTTCCAAAACCACCCTGAGAAACTGCATCAGGCTAATTTTGCTCATTCCTTTGGTAGGACTACATCCTGGTAATAGGATTGGACAGGCTACATTATTTCCTTTAATGCTTTGCTAGAGAGAGATTGATTTCCTTGAAGTAAAATATGAGGCAGCCCTTCCATTAAACAAATTAAACTGCTTAGTTCAAAAAGGCTATGGGAAAGAGCAGTGGTATGCTGATAAATGTTTAACGACCAGCTCTCTGGAAGAAAAGCCCTGAATTTGTAGTATTTGCCAATTTTCATACACTCCCACTATGGCTGATCTCACAGTGCCAACGTGGTGATGCCTCTGAATACAACCTTGGGAAGGTCTGTGCCTGAGTGAGTCTGCTCGGCCCCTAATGCCGGCCGTGCCGTGCACTGGAGATGGAAAATCAGGTCTGCTTTCTGGACGTTCCTAGGCAGACGAGGTGGCATTTGTGTTCTATGTAAACTTTCTTAGAAGTTAAAATCAATACCAAATCAATCAGGATGCATCCAGAATGCCAACGAAAATGGCTTTCTCTGGGATGGGGCTGTTTAAAAGTAGTAATAACACTCACTACCTTTTTTTCCTGACGTCTGCACAGCAGGCCGTTTTGCAATATTTAACGTGCATTAACACAATGACTCCTTACCACAACTCTGAGGTAGGCGCTATTGGAGAATCTGAGTCATGAATAGTTAAATGGTGTGCCTCAGGCCACACTAAATAAGTACACACTGAGATTTGAGCCCAGAATTCTTGTTTGAGGTCATGAAGTTCTCCTGACACCCTCTCAGAACCTGGAGAGTTTAAACTGGGACTGGGAGCTCCTCCTGCCCTCCGTGCACTGCTCCCTCTGTGTGGTCGCCCTTGTCCACATTCTCCGTTTGGCAAATGAATACTTTCCTGCAAGATGCAGGAGCAGGAATGCCTTCCCCAAGGATAAGCGTGTGTCCTCCTGCCTGTGCTCTCACTGGTCTCAGGGGCCCACTCATGGGCTACCGCACTTGATGGGCAAACTGTGCGAGTAGCGTCTCACAAGACCCACTTGGGAAATCTTCAGGAATTTTGCAAACCATTAAAAACTAAATTATATAAGCTTACAATGAAATGTTCTATGTTAAAAATAAAGGGAACAAATACTCATTACTATTACTTCCTAATTATTTTACTATTCAGCAATATCACATCGGTGTCTTGAAATCATCCATGGTCGGAATATTTACACCGTGGAAATAAATTCTACAAGACAGGGTTCGGTCTGCTGTTTTGTTGACTGGCTAGACTTTAAAAAGTGATAGAGAAAATATTAATACGACAGGTTAAATTAAAAGTGTGCCATGTTGGTAATTGCTACATTATAAATAGCACAAAACTTAAAAACGCTTTTTCAATATTTGAAAGCTGTCATTCATTTCAGCAAAGAAGTCACTCATAGCATTCAGGGACAAGTGGCATTCCAGCGTACAGCTCTGTGTCATTTTTGCCTTACTCATTAATGTGAACAAAAATATCAAGCAGCATTCATAAAAGAACTTCACTCATTTATCAATCGCAATCACAGGTTGGCTACAGATATCAGAGTTAGATGAAAATCAATAAAAGCAGCTCTCATTTTCTGCCAAGATGGGGGAACAGGGACCACATTTACTCTCCCACCTTAAACAACTTAAAAAATGGATAAGATATATGAAAAATGGTTCTTACAACACTGGACACTAGGAATTGAAGAAAAGTGAGAGACAGGAAACAAATCAGGTGAGAAGCATGATTACACCAGCTTACTGTCTGGAGAGAGTTTCAAGGCATTGAAATACAGACTAGTTGGAGGGGTGGAGGACAGACAGGAACTGGTGGGCTCCTGAGTTGAGGAGATGGAGGTGGAAGTCTGGAAAGGACAAGGTGGTGGTCATAGCAGAGAACCGGGGAAGAGAGAGCCGGTCAGCGGGAACTCCAGAGGTCTCCAGAGTGTCCCTCCATCAACCAGCTCACTGCTGATTGGCCTGGTGGCTGTGCGTTCTCTGGTGGCTCCTGGGCTCCGGTTGGAGCCCGTAGGGTTATGCATAAACAGTTGTCACGGACTTTCTCTACAACAAATTCTGTCTCTACATCGATGGACTAAAGTACAGGCACATGCAGTTTGAGACCAGATGCCTCCTAGCACATTATAAAATTCAGTGCATTACCTTTATGTGTCAGTGGAATCCTTCAAAGTAGTTTGCCTGGACAACAAAAGAGCCAAACGTGATTGATTCACAGCACATCTGGGGGGCAGCATCACTGAAGGAGGGGAACAGACAGCCTGCAGTACTTTGCACTGTATCAGCAGCTGCTGGCAGTCCTTCCCCTACAGATGTATGTGAGACGCAGGTGTCTATACACGTACAGACGTGGGTGTCAGCCTGGGCCAGGCAGCTGGAGCTAGGTTACTATGCCTCTGGATTCAGAGTCACGCACAAGCTGGAAAGAGTTCTTATTCCCCATGGTACTTATTTAAAAGCATTTATTGAGATTCGTGATGATGAAGTTAGTTCAGGCTGGATGGCTGAGTAGAATGGACAGACAGACGTGGCCCTTCAGGTTGGAAGCATAGAATCCCAGTGCGGCAGCCTCCAAGCATGGGAGTTGAAAATCGGCCTTTGTCATTTCACTAGCATGTCATTCTGAGTTCTTGGCTGCCAGAAATTATGCTTATATAGTGCCTTTAAATTCCAGTCATCACATTTGTGTGTAAAGCCACAGACATGCAGAGACTGTAAATCCTACTGCTACTAAAACTACCTTTTTCTGGGCTATGTGTCAACTCCGTCACATGCCTTTCCATTCATCATCTCACTTAATAGGGACCAGGGGTCACTTCAGATGAAAATGCAGGCTCAGAGGTAGTTATTTCCCCAGATCTTCCAGTGATGTCCGTCTTACTTCATAGCTTGCATTTTTGACTTTCATGTTACATGAGCATTAATATGATTTTTAAGGAACAATATAATAAGCCATTACTATTTGTATGTTGCTTTACTGTTTAACATGTACCTCATGTGATTTCACTTGCACACTTAAAAACCATCCTGCTCCACAGGCATTTTTAACCCCACCACCGCACAGGTGAGGAAGCTGAGCTTTAAGCAGGTTGAATGTCTCATCCATTTGGGGCCGGTGGGACATGGCAGCCCTGGAATGAAAACTCTGGTGTTTTTACCCTTCATCCTAATGTATTCTGTCTACCACAAGGAGAAGAGACTGTTCTTATATAAACAACCAGAATGAGTCTAGTGCGGTTTATTCAGAAGAACATTAGCGTGCAAAGCTGGTCTTGGCTGCCGCTGGAGAATGGGGAGAGGTCATTTCAAACTCTTGTAACATCTGCAGGGATACTGTCCCTTCAAGGAACCACTTCAAAAGGACTCTTATCTTACACCATACATAAAAATCAATTCAAAATGAATTTTAGACTTAAAAGTAAGACCAGAAACTGTACAAATCCTAGAAGAAAGGTAGGGGCAAAATTTCATGACATTGGTCTTGCTAGTGATTACATGGATATAACATCAGTAGCCCAGGTAACACAACAAAGATAAGCAAGTGGAACAACATCCAACAACAACGCTTCTGTATAGCAAAGGAAGTAATCAGTGGTGAAAAGGCAGCCTATGGAATGGGGGAAAATACTTGCAAACTATATATATGACAAAGGGCTAATATCCAAAATATATAAAGATCCTAATAACAAAAAAATTAATAGTGCAATTAAAATTTGGGCTGAGGGCTTGAATAGACATTTCTCCAAGAAAGATACACAAATCCCCAGCAAGTGTATGAAAAGCCCGACACCACTAACCATGAGGGAAACGCTAATCAAAACCACGGTGAGCTATCTCCTCACCCTTGTCAGGGTGTCTATTATAAAAAAAACAAAAGACAACAAATGTTGGCAAACGTGGAGAAACTGGAACCCTCACCTGCCATTGCTGGAGAACGCAAAATGGTGCAGCACTGCGGAAAACAGTACGGAAGTTCCTCAAAAAATTAAAATAGAACTAGTATATGATTCAGCAATCTGATTCCTGAATATTTATCAAAAAGAACTGAAGTCAGGATCTCAAATATATCTGTACTCCCGTGTTCATTACATTATTTACCATAGCTGAGGTGTGGAAACAGCCTATATGGCCATAGAAAGAGACAGATAAAGTGTGGCATATACACATAATAGAATACTAGTCAGCTTTTAAAAAAAGAAAGAGATTCTGACAACATGGATGGGCCTTGAGATGTTATGCTAAGGGAAGTAAGCCCTTCACAGAAGGACAGATGCTGCATTAATTCATTTATATGAGACAGCTAAAACAGTCAAATTCATCAAATCAAAGACTGAAATGGTGGTTACCAGGAGCTTGGGGGAGACTTACTAATCAATAAGCATAAAGGTTCAGTTAAGCAAGATAAGTAAACTCCAGAGATCTGCGGTACAGCATGGTGCCAATAATCAACAACAATGTATTGCTCACTTAAAATTGAGAGGATAGATCCCGTGTTGAGTGTTCCCACCACAATAAATTTTTTTTAATGAGAAAATATGCTTGACTTCTTAGAATAAAACAACCCCCCAAAACCAACAACAACAAGGAAAAAAACTGACTCAGACACTCATATTGGGAAGGTTTCCTTTGCCTGCTGCCTCAGAGCTGAGCTCCGGGTTCAGATGATCTGGGCTGACATTAGCATCACCCCTTTGGGCTGGTGACTGAGCAATTTACTCCACCTCTCTGAGCCTCAGTTTTTCCAACCAACAACTGGGAATAATCCTGCCTCTGTGGGGGTTTACTGTGAAGTTTCAAAGAGATGACCCATGAGGTCAAGTGTCTCCTGTAGCCCCTATTCTCGGGAGTGTTGTTTCTGTGGCATGTTCTGGCTGTACAGGCTCTGGGGGCCAGAGAGAGCCTCAGGCAGGGTCACTGTTGCGGGCAATGCTGAGCGTTGAGGGGCCATAGGTGGGGTGCCGGCAGCTGGCAGCATCTTCTATAGCTGCATTTTTGTACCCCGTCAGGCAATGGGGATGACTGGAGCCTGTTCTCAGAGAAAAACCTAGGCTTCTTGCCAAGTTGGCAAGCGTGGGCATGGAGGCTTTGTCACGTGGGGTATTAGTGCTAAGGTGTCCTAACCATCGTCCCAGAGGCTGACTCTGAGGGACCGGATGCACCTTCGTGAAGTCAGGATGGGCTCAGAGATCTCCCCTTTACCTGGTCAGTAGGCCTTCCTCCTGCTCCCCTAGGCATCTGGGTTCCCATTTCACCTTTCTGCTTTCTCAACACGTGGTCTGATGTTATTTTAAGGAGTGAAATTATTCAGTTGACTTTTATTTGGAGAATTTTGCAACTCTGAGGTGTTGAGAAACCTGAACAGGGAATCCCAATTATTTTAAATCCAAGGCAATAAAGCTTTAGGTATTAAAAATGCTCTGCAATTCAAACACTTTGCATTTTAATTGGCCTCATGCCCTACACAGACACACTGCAGACACTTAGAACCTGCCCAGGACTCGTGTGGAAACATCCTGCACTATTCTGGGAACTTGGGTGCCTCTGTGCTGTCGCAATGACGCACTTTTCCTCAGGAAAGACAAGTTAGACTCTGAGCCTGGTTAAAAGGAGGGGCTTGGGAGCACTTTCTGTTCAATCTCCATTTTTTTCTTTTTAAAAAATTAAGTAGATGCAAAAGAATTTGTGTAAGAAGAGGAACAACAAATGAAGAGATCCTATACTCACCATCCAGCTCGAGAATTGAAATATTAATTCCCCTAATGCCCCTGTGGGCCCTCGTCCCACCCACTGCTGCCCCAGCCCAGAAGTAATCACTGTCTTAAATTTTGCATTTATGGCTACCTTGCTTTTACTTATAATGTTAGTGTCTATGTAAGTATCCCTCCCCAATATGTTTGATTCTGCATGCTTTTTACTTTAAAATTTGATTCATACTCTACATACTCTTCTGGGACTTGCTTTTCCCCTCGACATTGTGTTTTTGAGATTCTAGCATTTTGTCTGAGTGGCTATAGCTCTTCAGTCACTCACATACTCTGCAGTTGTCCAGTGGATGGCCATACCGCTTCCATCTAACTTTATGTTTCTGTGTGTCCAGTTTTCCTGTTCATTCTATTGCATCTTTTCTGGATTGTTCTCCTTTCCCTTTTTAAAACCAGTTCCTTTAATTAGGTTGGACGTTTTTACCCCATTTTTAACCTTTGTGACTTCCTCTTTTTCCATCAGCCAGAGACGTCTCTCTGCTTGTAAGGGGTCATCAGATTGGATCAGGCCCACCTGGATCATCTCCCCGTCTGATGTCGGTTGTGTCAGATAATACGACACAGTCATAAGAGTGATACCTCATCACACTCACAGGTCCTGTGGGCCAGGGCAGAACATCTTTGGGGTGTCAGTTGAGAAACCGTACCGCAGCTTGTGACCGTTCCAGTGATAGAATGTGGCAGAAATGGCTCTATCTGACTTTGAGGCTAGGCCGCGACAGGTGGAACAGTCTGCCTCGTGGAACACTGGTGCCTGGAGCCCTGGAGCACCAAGGCCGCCATGCTGTGAGGGAGCCCAGCCACACACAGTCGTCCTCAGGCGGGCACTCTGGCTGGCAGTCCCACTCGGAGGCGCCCAGGCTGTGAGGGAACTAGCCCTGCTTGCTGAGTGACCCCCATCTTCAAGCCTTCCCTGTGGAGGTTCTGGATATAGAAGGGCAGTAACAAGCCGTGCCCTCCACCCTCCACTCAAATTCCTGACCACGAAGTCAAGAACATAATAAATGATTGGCTTTGTCTCTATATTCGGGGTAATCTCTTATAAAGTAATAGTATCTGGGGCAAAAGAAGAAGGTAGAAAAGATTCAAAATGTCTCAGTGACCTTTACTGAAGGGCTCGGCGGGGCCTCAGCAGTCCTTATATGTGGTGAATACACAAGGAGCTTTATTCATTTCTGAAGTATTTGTGATTTATACTAAGCCTGGGCCTGACACGGGTGGGGTGCTGGGGATGCGGCGCTAGACAAGGGGACAACTCCCCTCCCTCAAAGAGCTTAGAGGTTAATGAGAAGAGCTGACAATGAAAATCCAAATGCCTAAATACTCAAGCTAACTTGAGAAAATGATAACTCTTAACAGGGCAAATGGAACGTTTAGGTAATGATAACTTTTGCAGGTGGTGGAGGAGAAGCCACTTCTCGCTGGCCAAGTGAAGGCCTGTCTGAGGAGGTGGCAGCTGAACTTTGAGTGACAGCTATGCTATCACACTGTTTTCCAAAACATGGATTTGTTCCAACATGATTGCTGTATCAGGAAACAATTTTTGAATTTGCTCATGCACAATTGTGTCAGCAAAAACACTAGGTAAATGCAGAAAACCTCTCCCAGCTGAACGGAGCTGGGTAGGAATATTCAAAAGGCACATGCATGGGTCTTAGGCATTGCCAGCTCCCTCAGCTCAGCCCACTTGCAGCTACTGATACAGCCTCGGTCTCATTTCAGATGACCCCCTTGCATGCCATGCACAGTGACTCACACTTCTGACGTCCACTTCCACAAGGCTTTTTTCAAGGTTAAGGGACATTGTCCTATTCATGTATTTCTTGTTTACCAGTGTAAACATGTGCTACTATTTTTATTAGATTTTTTTAAAGTTTGTATTTAGTTCCACGCTTTTTAATGGGCCCCTGACACCCTGGAATACTGTGCCCCTACCCTGGCGCCCCCATAAGCTCTGGTTCTGATGGCAATTGTGTACAGCATTGTGATGTTTAGGAACACATAGGTCGCTTTGTATCAGAGCTGACTACAAGAAGGGCTCTAGGAGATGCTGTGAAAATCTCGGAGCAGCAAGCACAGCGTCCCAGAGGAGAACTGAGCTTCCTGTGCGTGAGGAACAGGGTGATGGTGTGCACCTGGCTCAGGGGAGCGAAAGGAGGTAAGGGTAGATAGCCCTGAGGGCTAGATCATTTGGGGCCCTATAGTCCATAATAAGGGGTTGGAGGGGACCAGTGGAGAAGTTAGAGACACATAGCAGCAGCGTCCTGACTGGCCGAGCTGGACTGCGGAGGAGGGAGACGGGTCAGAGGCTTTCTCGCCAATGCTGCCCCCTATGGGCTGGTGAGGGCAACTCCTCTGAGGGGAGCCCCTGGCTGGGAAAACGGCCACATCAACTGGAATTCACTTCTCTCACGTTGTGCCCTAGGGCCTCGCCCAGGTATCAGGGGCTGACTAGGAGAAATGTAGCTCTTCTGGGTGGCATCGTCACCATTGCCTGGTCCCACCTCCACCTTGAGAGGGGAACAACTTGCCTCCATTCATAATAGTGAAGCTGAAACTAGAAACAGAGTCTTAATTTTTGATTGATTGATTGGCAGTGGATGGAGGCACACGTTTTCCATTTCCTGAGGGATGCAGAGCCTTACATTGCTAAATATTTAATAATACCCACCTTGAAGGGACTTGAAATCACACTGCTTGCTACCAGTATCTTTTCATAAGCGATATAAATTTCTTTGGCCAAGTACTCGAAAATTTCCATTGTGACATTATTTCCACTTAGAAACTTTGGAGTCATTGACTTACTAATGCTACCGTCATTGATCTTGCCTTGAGTGGCATTCCTTGGAGATTCTGAGAAGTCTTTTCCCAGCACCAGGATGAGATTTTAACACGATTGACATGTAATTAGTGGAGGAACTCCAGTTGACTTGGAACGGTTGAGAAGAAGTAACAGGCCTATTCTATAGGTGGGGAAACTGAGGCAATGGGGGAGGGTAAGAGACAGCGCAGTAGGGTTTAGCGATCAGTGGAAGCAGTAGGTGCTGGTGGGCTTTTGGGCATTTAGTTTCTTCACATTCTCTGGCCACCGTTCAGGGATTCTGTGATGAAATGGCAGCGTCTTTTTGTCTTCAATAAGGTTGTCAGTACCCCTCCTTCCTCAGAAAGGGATCTGGTGTGGTAACTGCCCAGGGTCTTTTGTCAAACCTGCCAAGCGTATTCCATCACCACTGCTTATCTCCCTGCTCATTGCCACCCTCCAAACCCCACACAGCCCCAAGTTCCGGGTGCCTCTCGTTCCACTATGAATATTCCCTCAGCTATCCCAGCAGATGCCGACTACGCCTGTCTATACATTTCTGCAGCCTTTACTTCCAAGTCGGAAATATGTCCTTATAAAGAATAAGCCTACACTCTGATGAGTTTAAGAAAAGCAACATAAAGGTGGTATATGGGAAATTTATTCAAGAATACAGGGAGGACTAGAAATGGCTGAATAACTAGGCTTCAGGATGGGTGTGAGCTGGTCAGTTCTGAGAAGGTGGCTGGCCTCGACTGCATCTCCAACTCTTTCTCTCTCTCCCCTCATCTCTTTCCTTCTTTGCTTCTGTCTATTATTTTCATTCAATTTTCCTTCTAAACCTTCTTCCTCTAAGCTTTACTCTTTCATATCTTTGCTGTGCAAATGCCCCCAAATAAATCCCCTGTCCTCAACTCTCTGTGCCCACTGGCACCTACAACTGACCAGAAACCTCCCTCTCAATGTCACAGGTCATATTCTTGGGACCTGAAGATTTCTTGACCCAGATCATCCTTTTGAACCAGGACACAGAAACCAAAGTCTGGCCAGCCACAGATCACTCCCTTTGGGTCAGGTGTCCACCCAAGCTCAGTCATCTGTGACCCAAAAGATTAGGATAACATGGCACAGTGCCCACTGATTTGGGGTGTGTGAACAGAGGCCTGGTGAAAGGGGTGTGGGCAGGGTAGGGGTAAGCTGGCGTCTTTAATACAACATATGTTTAGTTCCACAGAGTATAATACTTAGTGGTCCTCGTAATGCTTCATATGCCTTACTCTTGTCTCTTTTATGAGTGTGCGCCTATCGGCCCATCTGTCAAACAGTCCCTGTTTGACCTATATTCTCCTCTGTTGTTGAGACCCAGCAGAGCCCATGTCTGCTTTCAATAAGAAATGTCAGCCTGAGTGTCCAACAAAGAACAATTGATTAAATAACTCATGGCAGAACTGTACAATGGAAAGCGATTCCACCGCTAAAATGTAGTAGTAGCAGGATATTTATGTGGCAAGATGTTTAAGACATTGCAAAATGGAAACAATTAATTCTGAAAAGTATACACATCATGATTCTACCTCTGAGCTTGTATACACACACACATTCATCCTCATATTTGGAAAGGTGCCCACCAAAATATCAGCAGTACAACCTAGGTGGTAAGATTATTGATGATGTAAATTTTATCTTTAAATAGAGCTGTTGTTTCTAAATTTCCTGCAATAAGCATTTATCACTTTCATAATAAGAGAAAGAAATAATATTTATGAAAATGAAACTAAAATGTAATGCAAGCCTGTAATTTCCTAAAGGATAAACTATTTTTTTAGATCCCACTGCAATAAATAATTTGGGGCATGCTTAAATTCTATGTGGAAAGGTTGTACATAAATATATGCATGTCTGTGCCTGAGCGTGTGTGCATGTAGAAGTGTGATTACCTGTTGCATTACATTGAATGGCTTTCTTAGGTTGAGCTTCCCGGGAGGCAGTAATTTATTTGAGAGGTGACCCAGAAGGCACTGCGAGGAGAGATGGAACATGAGGCAGAGGGGAAGAAAGCCAATAGCAGGTGTGTGATTGAGCACTTGAAGTTCCATCCCACTGGACACCTCTGAGGGAGTTAGAGACATGCCTCACAGTTATCCTTCCTGAAGAGTGAGAGAGCTGGCTTCTGTGTCCACCACTTGCACCTGCTGTTGTTGAAAGCTGCTCCCAGAAGGTGTTCTCTCTGGCACTGCCAGTCCCCACACTCCCCAACAGAGCAGGGTCCAGAAAAGGCCTTTGGTGTGGCAAAGACACACACGTGCTTGCAGTCAGAAGGCTTTCCTTCGGGGAAGGCTGACCAATTACCTGACACATACCACAATGGTAAGTCTCAAAGGGATGCGGGCTGGGTGCCAGCAGCATGCACTGAGACGGCATTCTGCCTTTCTCGATAAGCTCCCTTCCACTAGGACTTGCATTTCTGTCCTGGTGGGCCGGGGACTGTGGCAGGAAGAGAACAGGAATGGTTGACACGTAGAAGGTCTGCAAGGGAAATCCTATAACTATGCTTGTTGCTACCCTGTCACCCACCCAGGCTCACGTGTTCATTTAAAAAGCTGCCCCCCACCCCACTGATGCTGGGAATATTCAAAACAAAACTTGAGAAATCCAGATTTCAACATGAACCCACTCCGGCCAGCGAAATTGAAGACTGTACCATGAAAACATGGTATCAGAACTTAGAGATGTTTACTTATGAACTTGGTGAGGCCTTTTTATTTTTTATGAAGTGTCTGAACTCTTTGGTGTATAAGGCAGATTCTGTCTACCCCAGACTACAAAATCCTTCATGATACGTTTTATGATGTATTTGAAGTACCACAGCCTGAATTATTTGTTGAGGATTTGTCCTTTCTTTTTGACACCTCAGGTAGGGATTCTCCTCCCCAAAATAGAGATGCGAGCTTCTTGGAGACCTGTGACCACTGTTTCTAGCAGCATCCGTATACCAGGACAAAGAAGCCTTTATTTACTGGGGCCAAGTGAATAGCAGTAGAGTTCTGGACCTTAGAAGCTCTAGAAGGAACATAGGCTTTTAGAACTAGAATCACAAGCTTTTCATCTTATGGTTGGGAAACTGAGTCCTGAGTCCTGAGTCCATGTAGCTAGTGGAGGTAGAACTGGAGCAAAACCCCACCATCTCCTCCAGGAAGCAGCAGGAACGTGAGGGTTGGGTGTCAACCCATCCTGACTGGCTGGTAAAACGTGCTGTTCTATTATTCTGGATTCACGTGGATTGTCTGGTGAGGTCCCAGTGGTGGCCTATGGTGGGCTCCCCCTCTCCGTGCCCACTGGGTGCTTTGGCTAAGGCACCATCTTCAGCAGCTTCCTGAGCTTTGTACTTTTTTAGATTCTCCTTCTGTCTCTCCTTCAGGGAAAGCTGACCAATTACCTAAGGATATTGCCCGTCAGCTAGAACAAGTCATTCTGAGTTCCTTATATAATATTTTGGAGTGTTAGGGACAGAAAGGGAGAAAAGAGTTGGCAGGAAGCCAACTTATGTGCACTTATGTTCTGGCCCTGTCTTCTTCCCATCTCAGTCGGGGCAATTTTGAGGACAAATTAAATAATGTGTGGGAGGAAACCACTATACAATGAGGCTGAATTCATCAGAGATGGAGTGTTTGAAGAAGAAAAAGGAAGCTTGTGACTTTGAAGATGCAAGCAGAGTGTCAGCTGAAGGCAAGGCACAGGGCTGCCCGTGCCAGCGCTGCCAGCTGGCTGGTCAGGACAGGCAGGAGCTCCACTCCACACGCGGACAGTGCGGGTGCAAGTTCTAGAGCTGGGCTTCTGCAGGGCGCATGGAGCCCAGGCTGAGAACTTGTAGGTTATTAAGCTAAGAAAATAACCTTTCTCAGCCTCCATGCACTCACTGGTAAATTGGGATAATTTGCATTGCCTTTTCATTTTTTGGATGGATTATTAGGATACAACAGAAAAAGCACACAGAACAGTGTCAAGAATGCAGCAGGTGTTCAACAGATGTTACGCATCTATCTATTTATCTTTCTGCCTCTACCAATCATCTATCATCTGTATCTCTATTTATCTATCATCTATCTCATCTACCTATTCATCATCATCATATTATCACCATCAACAATAATGACAACGTCATGACCAACAGATGTAGCCTTCTGTTTCATCTCCCAGAGGCCTTGAGTTTCATGTTCACATCCAGCTCTGTTCTCTTCCTTCCAGGGAATTTTGTGCCGAGTTTTAGCTCAGGTCCCATGGTTGCTTCCTTCACCTACTCTGCACCCATGTAGACATGGGGCTCAATCTGGTTCCCATCACCCAGTCACTCATGCAAGGTCTTTTGACGCAGGCTTTGCTGAATATTCAGGGGGCTGAAAGTGTCTGTGTGGCCCAACACGGGGGCAGACCTGCTTAGTTCCTAACTAATAGCCACATACCCTACTTTGTTAATTACAGAATCCCAGTTTTGTTTGTGGTGGTGACATGATAAACTGAAAATAGTCACTTTTCCAGGTTTCTGGGTAGCTAGAAGTGTGATGCAATTTTGTCTAGCAGGGTGAGCCTTTGCTTTCCTAATATAGACTTCCTCCTTTGCTCTTCCATCTTCTTTTTGCCTAGGAGGTGAATGTGATGCCTGGAGGTATAGCAGCCACTTTGTGACTATGAAAACAATAAAAAAAGCACATGCTAAGGAAGAAAGAAAGACACTTTTCTGAAGACACTGAGAGAGAGAGAGAGAGAGAGAGAGAGAGAGAGAGAAAGAGAGAGAGAGAGGGATGCATTTATCTATTTAGGCCTGAGTCAATGCTATCTTATCATGAATTGAAATTCTAATGGAAGACAAATTTCCTGTTTTGTTACATTGGTTCCTGGCTATTTCTCTCAGTGTGGGGTCTCTTTTCCAGATACTTTCCTCATCTTCTATTCCCAAGTGCCTCTGACCAGCAGCTCCAAAACTTCCTCATACTTTGTCATCCAGAGGAATTCAGCACTTTTTACATCTTTGCTTTCCAGTTCCTTCCTCCCTTAAAGATTCTATAAGGAAAAAGAGCCAAACTGCATGAATCAGGACACCTGCTTCAGAAGAGAGAATTGATTAAAGCCAGTATTATTCTATATGATAGGCATTATATAAACCAGTAAGATAATTTATTGCACTCATATTTAAAAAAATTTTTATTTTTAATTTTGATATTGTTTATATACAATTACATGTGCAACATTATGGTTACTAGACTCCCCATATCATCAAGTCCCCCCCCACCAACCCCATTACAGTCACTGTCCATCAGCGTAGTGAGATGCTATAGAATCACTACTTGTCTTCTCTGAGTTATACAGCCCTCCCTATGCCCCCCCACTACATTATGTCTGCCAATCGTAATGCCCCTTTTTCCTCCTTGTCCCTCCCTTCCCGCCCTTCTTCCCCAGGCCCTTTCCCTTTGGTAACTATTAGTCCGTTCTTGGGTTCTGTGAGTCTGCTGCTGTTTTGTTCCTTCAGTTTATTTTTCTTTGTTCTTATACTCCACATATGAGTAAGATCATTTGATACTTGTCTTTTTCCGCTTGGCTTATTTCACTGAGCATAATACCCTCTAGCTCCATCCATGTTGTTGCAAATGGTAAGATTTGTTTTCTTCTTATGGCTGAATAATACTCCGTTATGTATATGTACCACATCTTCTTTATCCATTCATCTACTGATGGACACTTAGGTTGCTTCCATATCTTGGCTATTATAAATAGTGCTGCGATAAACATAGGAGTGCATATGTCTTTTTCAAACTGGGCTGCTGCATTCTTAGGGTAAATTCCTAGGAGTGGGATTCCTGGGTCAAATGGTATTTCTATTTTGAGTTTTTTGAGGAACCTCCATACTGCTTTGCACAATGGTTGAACTAATTTGCATTCCCACCAGTAGTGTAGGAGGGTTCCCCTTTCTCCACATCCTTGCCAACATTTGTTGTTGTTTGTGTTTTGGATGTTGGCCATCCTTACTGGTATGAGGTGATATCTTATTGTGGTTTTAATTTGCATTTCTCTGATGATTAATGATGTGAAGCATCTTTTCATGTGCCTGTTGGCCATCTGAAATTCTTCTTTGGAGAAGTGTCTATTCAAGTCCTCTGCCCATTTTTAATTGGATTATTTGCTTTTTGTTTGTGGAGGCATGTGAGTTCTTTATATATTTTGGATGTCAACCCCTTATCAGATATGTCATTTATGAATATATTCTCCCATACTGTAGGATGTCTTTTTGTTCTACTGATGGTGTCCTTTGCTGTACAAGATTTTCAGCTTGATATAGTCCCACTTGTTCATTTTTGCTTTTGTTTCCCTTGCCCGGGGAGATATATTCATGAAGAAGTTGCTCATGTTTATGTCCAAGAGATTTTTGCCTATGTTTTTTTCTAGGAGTTTTATGGTTTCATGACTTACATTCATGTCTTTGATCCATTTTGAGTGTACTTTTGTGCATGGGGTTAGACAGTAATCCAGTTTCATTCTATTACATGTAGCTGTCCAGTTTTGCCAACACCAGCTGCTGAAGAGGCCGTCATTTCCCCATTGTATATCCATGGCTCCTCTATCCTATATTAATTGACCATATATTTTGGGTTAATGTCTGGACTCTCTATTCTGTTCCACTGGTCTGTGGGTCTGTTCTTGTGCCAATACCAAATTGTCTTGATCACTGTGGCTTTGTAGTAGAGCTTGAAGTCGGGGAGTGTAATTCCCCCTGTTTATTCTTTCTTCTCAGGATTGTTTTGGCTATTCAGGGTCTTTTGTGGTTCCATATGAATTTTAGAATTATTTGTTCCAGTTCATTGAAGAATGCTGTTGGTATTTTGATAGGGATTGCATTGAATCTGTAGATTGCTTTAGGTAGTATAGCCATTTTGACAATATTTATTCTTCCTAGCCAAGAGCATGGGATGCATTTCCATTTGTTAGTGTCCTCTTTAATTTCTCTCATATTTTTAATTTTTAAATGAACTTGCTCCCTGATTGGACAGTCAGTGTGTATAAGGGGAAGATAATTCAGACTCAAAGAAAAGGACAGAGGAGACATTTTAATTCTTGGCTCTGCTAAACAACTGAAGGAATCAGAAAGGTTCTCTGAAAAGGAAAGAGAAGGCCCCGTTTCCATAAGCAGAGCCTGAGGAGAGCTGTGTTTGCAGAGACACATATTCAGGTGTATATTCTACTTTAGACAAGGCCTAACTCAGCTTCCTTTTGCATATGATTAGAAATTATAGTTATCAAAATAGGGGATTCTTTTAAAACAAAGATGTGCAGTTTCCTATCTTCATTATAGATTTTACATCTGCTTCTCTTGCTTCAGCACTTCACAAAAGAGCATCTTTCATGATTTTCTGGGCACAGGCAAGATTCTCCGATGTCTCTGCTCCCCACCTTGGAAGAATCCGTGGGTGGGGGACATGGCTGCCTTCACAGGAGGACGTCTGAAGGTAGGCTTGGTGTGACTCCGAGGCTGATGGCTTCAAGCCCCTGTTTATTAGTATCAGTCATGGTAATAGGTGGCTTTTCCCGAGCCCCTCCTCTGAGCCGGGCACTAGGATCTCACACCCTCCCATTGCAGCGGGTGCCATTCTAGCTGGAGGACTGCATCCCAGAGAGGCAAGCTGACTTGTCCAGGTCATTATTAAAAATGCTCACACTCAGGTATGCCAACCTCCAAAGCCTCTTAATCAACATTGTGTGATGACCTGTCTCTCTTTCGGTTTTATTTTTTGATAAGCTTTTTATTTTAGAATAAACTTAAATGTACAGAAAAGACATCAGAGATAGTTCTTGTAAGCTCCCCATTAGCTGCCACCCCCATGGTTAACATCTTACATGGCCCTTGTTTCCCTGATTTTCTTTCTTTCCCCTTGGATTCTAGGTTTCACGTTTGCGATTATGAAAAAATAAATCCTTTCCTTCCCTGTTTCTTGTTTTTCTTGAACTGCAGCCAGCCTGGTCCCGTCCATTGAAGGAGAAGCAGAACTTGAAGCAGGGAGAAGCAGCCTTTCCCCAGGTGAGCTGGTTCAGGCCTGGGGAGAGGGAAGGTGGTGATCCCCAGGCAGGCAGGCCGGCCAGAAGCGTCCTGCGGGCTCTGCCCGCACACGCAGGCACACAGAAGGCTCTGCCGTTGGGAGGACCCACAGACAGTCTCCCGGTGAGAATGCCAACAAGAGCCACCTCTCTCGAACAATTCCATGTGCCTTAGACTGTTTGTACCAGCTTTCGGCTGCAGACAAAGACATGTTTGTGAAAGCTAGTGTAACACCACTTTGTTCTTGTGCTGTTTACTTGAGATGGTCGAGCTCATTAAGGGCCCAGGGGCCTGTGGTCTCCTGCTGATATAAACATGTCAGTGACCCTGCATGGCATGTCCACTACCCTTTGTTTAAAAACTCAAGAAAAAGGTAGGAAACTAGACCTGCAGACATCCTGGTTGCTTGGGTGGAGAGGGGCCAGCATGTTATTCCATCATGTGCTCTTTTCCCTGGTGCTACCCTCTTTCCATGTGTCAGTTACCTCCCAGAGAAGAGCCCCAGTTTTTTGCCAGGTTCTAGTCTCACACAGTTGCACATGGGGTGGCGGCCCCAGCAGAGAGGGGTCTGATTCAGGTGCCAGTTGAATCCATCCTTTAGCCAGAAATGCAACCCATACTCTCATGCCTTAGCCTGGCACCCAGGTTTTCCCATCCTATGGATGGTACCTGCACCCCTGTGTGTGTATACACACTCAGCTGGGGTGGGGGCAGAGGTCTGCCGCCCCACCCCAGGGCCTGGGGACAGGGATGCCCAGACAGGATGAGAAGGGGAGTGGGAATGGCAGGCAAAAGTATGACATTCTTAAATACATATGTGTTTAAATCATGCAAACACCTGCATGGAAAAGCAAACCGTAGGCTTATCCAGGCTTTAGGGAACTGAACCCTCATAGGGGATTCATTTCAGAACAATAAGGAAAGCCAGGAGATTGCCCCACGTATTCCCCCCTTCCTGATCATGCTGAAATTCTTTAATGTCTTCCACAGAGGCTACAAAGTCCTATTTCCTTAAAGTTCTGCCAACGAGGGGATCTGCCCTCTCCTCTCATCCCGCTCTGCAGTATTCAGTAGCTCACTAACAGCTGCCAAACCCAAAATGACTAAAAGCTTTCACTGGGAAAATACCAGCACTCAGCCTCCACGGGGCACACAGTGACACCCTCCAAACACATAACAGCCTTCAACTGGCTCCTTCCCCTTCCTTCTGAAAGTAGAACTTGTCCACTTAAAAGGTGGAGACACTAACCCCTGGAGTCCTCCCATCCAATTCCCACAGAGCTGCGCACACACGGCAGCCCCGGGAAGGGTGGACCTCGAGGTGGGCCTGCAGCACGGTGACCGCGGTAGGTTCGCTAGGCTGAGCTAGTTTGAAACCAGGCTTCCAGATAAACGAAAGAGTGTGTGGGTACATGCAGGTGATGCTTGTCTCCAAATGGCATTTGTGTCTTGGTGGAAGCTTGTGACAAGACTCTTGAAAGCAGCTGTGCTCACAGAGCCTACAGTCTTCACTGAGAAGGTCAGTCACATGCCAGGCCCTTCATACTGGAATCTTCGCAGAGCCGACAGAGTGGGCATCGGCAGCAGGCGATATCTGAGGGATCAAGTGTAGGAGATGAAGGCTTCACCCATAAACCCTGAGGTTGCTTCACCATTTCATGCACAGCCAGGGGGTGCTCCCCTCCAACAACCAGATTCTGTGCCTCTGTGGGAGAACCGCCCTGGGGCCTCTGGGGACTTGGAAGTTCTTGGAACATGTGTTTCACATTGTAATCTAATGGCAAGTGGGCAGATTTGACAGGAAGCTAATGCAGTGAGAAGCCACGTTTGGAATAGGTCTTCACCACCTTCCCCTTGCCTTTTAGGACATGGAGGCATAATTTATGTTTGTCACAACCTGCAGGTCTTGGATTTTTACAAATACATATATCTGCAAAACATACTGCCATCGAGATAATGAGCATTTTCCTCTGCATAAACCTTTGTTGGCACCCTTCCCATCAACTGCAGCTCTCCAAGCTCACAGACAACCACTTTCCAATTTATATTAAAATAGTTTAATTTAGCCTGTTCAAGAATGTGGTATAATTAGAATTATATATACACTACGTACTCCTTTGTATCTGCTTTCCTTCAGCATTGTAGGTTCAGCCATCCTATTGTGTGTGGCAGTAATTCTCCCATTCTCCTTGCTGCCTACTACCCGACGGCATGAATACTCTACAGTCTGTTGACCCATTCTCCTTGCTGCCT
>JAQQAC010020895.1:4118230-4145129 GCA_029783875.1 Phataginus tricuspis | reverse complement strand
AATACTCTACAGTCTGTTCACCCATTCTCCTTGCTGTCTAGTACCCTATGGCATGAATACTCTACAGTCTGTTTACCCATTCTTCTGTTAATAGACGTTTAAGTTGTTGCCAATTGGGACTACTGTGAATACAGCTACTATGAACATTCATGCACAAGTCTTTCTGTACACCAATTATTTTCTTCCAGATAGATTTTCCTCCTCCCTGCTACACCTCATTTAAGCATCTACTCCATTATACGCTTAGAGTGCTTTTTGACAATTCTAAATCAGAGAAAGGGAGTTTTTTTGACCCTGTTTCAGAAGCTCATGTCCTCACAAATCATTTGAGGCTTAGAGGAGGGGGGTTGCCTCTGCCTCCAGTTTCACACCCAGAGCCTATTTCCTCCTCAGTTACCCAGGGAGAAGGCACTCACCAGGATGGCATGCTTTCTCACCTGTAGATGCAAAGTCTACTCTCTTTTTACAAAGAAAGAAATCCCACCCCCACTCCCTCACCTTTACCGACACCCGCCATGTCACTGCCTCGGGATCTTCTGACTCTTCCGAACCTGGCTTGCATTGCACATCCACACACACAGCCCCAGCCATTCTCTGTTTTCCAGGCAGGGTCTGCTGTCCCAGTCTCAGAGAGCTCCTTTCCCCCTGGAAGAAAGAGAAAGATCTGCCTGCCTCGCCATACAGATGCCTTCACAGCTGAGAAACCTCAGGCGGGGAGCAGCTAAGTGACCCGCCCACAGTTACCCAGCTGGTACACAGCAAAGCCAGAATTTAAACTCAGGTCTGTCTCTCTCCAAAGTCTGCTCTCTCCACTCCCACATCTTAGGTAATGAGGTACAGGCACCTGGAATCAAGAAGGAGCAGGGCATTGCCGGTCAAAGTCTTCGACTTAGAGGGTTCATACAAATTATAATTACAAGACAGGTAGGCTCAGCGCACAAGTGGTCTGTGTGAAATGAAATGTAAGTGATCGCCCTCGGAGCTGCGTGGGGGACGCTTCTCTGGAGGAGGGAGCACCATGAGGACAGGACCGCAATGCAGAGCGGGGTGCTGGCCACGAATGTTCCACGGGCACATGCAGCCGTTGGGGCGAAAAGAAGGGTGGGGTTATAGTCAGCTTTACTCTTTAAAAACTTTGTAGCCTGGAAGAATGGAACATGGACCAAAGAGAAAAACAGAATTACTGAGGGGTGGCCATCCTTTTCTGTGCCACCAAGTGACAAAGTGAAAACAAGTGCTGGTGGGCCTCAGATGGATTTAACTTTATTCACCAAACGCTGATCGTCAGAACCATTAGAAGCTCTGGACTTAAGAACGCCTGGAAAATGTACTTAAACATTGAAATATACTCCTCTAAGTGTTCTCTTGGTTACTGGTCCCCCCGCATCATGCTGGGAACACAGCTGACCTGACTACCCCCGGGCTTTGTGCCACCGTCCTGAGGATGGGCAAGGCAGGCATCCTCCGACGGGTGTGAGCGGGTGAAGACGGCCCGGTGGGGCGGCAGACTCCCCAGGAAGAGCTGCGCACTTACAGCTCTCCTATAGCACCGCGTGGTCACTAGGAGTCAGTCAGTGCACTGGGGGTTAGTGTGTGTGTGTGGCGGTGTGTAAGAAATGTTATATTTATTAAAATAAAAATATGGAGGGGAGTAAGTCATTCTTTCCATGGTGAAATAATCAGGTTCTTTTGTCCCAGCTTCACAGACATCCATATGCTTCTGTGAGAATAATGTTTTGAAAGTTAAAAACCAGTAAGATTTTTATTTCTATCCCTTGTAATTTACGCAGCAGCTATTTTAGAAAACCAGCCAGGTGTAAGGGGAGCTGGAGATGCCACCTGGGAAAGGAGGCTTTGATGCAAGGCTGACCGGAAGTAGAAATGAAAGCCTCCCAGGGGACTGTGGGAAGGAGAAGAAGTGTCATGGGGAAGATGTACACCCTGACCCTCCTCCTGCCCCAGGTTGGGGAAATTAGAAGCAGAGGGACACTGGCCATGTTGCCCAGTTGGAGTGTTAGGTCCTCTGATGAAGCAAAGAAGGAGAACAGGATTTGAGTTTGCGCTTCCAGGAGCCCTTGGTTCCCAGGTGGCCTGATGAGGACCCAGGCAGAGTCCTGGCTTCCGACAGTGGTGTCAGCAGTACATCCTGGGAAGCTCACAGGGATGTTGCTGTGTTGGAGCAAAGTGACTTGTAGACATGAGCTACAGGGAAGGCCACTCAGGCTGGGGACTGAATTCAAGTCCCAAACATATTTCAGCACCAGGGAGGACTGGGTTGGGACACCACGTCAGGAGGAGAGGAGCTAGGCTCCAGTGGGGCCCAGAAACTGGACCACGAGTTCTCTAGCTTCAGTCCCAGCCTCCAGTGCAAACGGGGTGTTAGGGAACAGATGGTGTAGGGGCCTCTCGGGGAGGGGCAGAGGAGTCACAGCTGTGCCTGGACCTGTGCGTGTGATCCGGAGCCCCCTCCTCCCTCAGCAAGAAGCCCCCACCTCAGACACCGCGCCATAAAAACAGAATGAGACGTCTACACATTCATCCAAAACTTATGGAGTTAACTAAAGAGACTTCAGTGCACTGGTTCAAGGTGAGTGGACCAGGTCAAACTCACGTTAATGCAGCCCACACCCAGGAGGATGGAGCGGTGAGATCATGCGGAAGGTGCATTTTCTTTGAATGTGAGCTTATAACCTTGATACGTGGGAAAGCAAGAGGTGAGTATATCCTGACCGCTGCCCTCTGGGTCGAATTCCTGTATAGGTTGAAGGCAAAACCCCAAACAGGGCATTTGCCTCATTTCCTTTGGAAATGTGGGAAGAAGCTGCTTCACAGGGTCTCCTGGAACCAAAAGGCCAAAGTGCAGAGATGCAGTTAGACATAAAGAGAGCTGAGTTTAGCTCCCAGCCTCCTCATCTTCCCTGAAGCAAAAGTGACATTCAAGTGACACATTTGTGGAAAGAACTTAATGGCACTGGCAACGCGCTTACCATGGGGGTCACCAGTGCACGAGTAAAATGGCCCAGTAGCTGAGGGCCAGTGTTAGGAGAGACAGATGGCACTCTGTCCACACGCATTGGCCAGAATGAGTCAGAGGACCAGACCTTGACACAGGCTGGGAAGCATGGCCTTCCTCAGTACCCTGGGGGTAAATAAAATATTTAGTGAATATATAGCATTGTTTCAGGGGGACATGCACATCTCAGGGGTCATGCGGTACAGGCAAGAGCTGAGATGGGCGTGCTGAAGATGATAGCTCACTGAGCCCTGGCACGGGCACATGCAGCCACGGCAGACCTCAGCGGGGTACCCCAGGGACACCGTCAACCCCACAGGCATGAGACTGCATAAAAATGGCACAAGGATCCCTACCTCCACTTTCCTAGGGGCAAAATGAGCACTTCCTGTTCCCAGGTGCCACATTAGGGAACACAGAGAGGAGGTGCAGAGTTCGTAAGCCCCAAGCATTTATCTCAAAGAGACTATTGTAAGCTGAAAGGAGACGGTTTAAACCCAAAGAGACAGACTTATTGTGGATTGTCAAGTTTACCCTGAGGGTGGGAGCAGGGAGGTTCCCTAGAGAGATTAAATCTTAATTGTTAATAAGGAAGCTATACTTTCTTTCCCCGCCTAAGTATGGAGTGTGTTCATTTGTGGCCTAGCACAGTGGTTTACTTGGCTCAGCGCAATACCTGCACCAAGAAATGACTCTCACATGTCCTTTTGACTGGCCTAAGGTATGTACCCACTGATCTGCTTCTGGGGACAAGACCCCCTCATATTTGAGTTTTCCCAAATCACAGATTGAGTTCTGCTTGGAGGCAGGAGAGTGGACCACATCTTCTGGTTTAATGACTTTATGGTAGGTAACACAGGTTGCCTTTAAAAAAGATTGACCTTCAAGATTAGTTTTAGCTATTGCAAAGAGAAGTCTCTATGCAAATAACAAACAAGTAGTTATATTGGCCAGAGTGAGGCATTAGGGCTTTGTAGTGACTGTGGCAAAGTGAGGACCTCATGCCCTATCCATAAATATTCAGATTTATTAAAAGAAAAATAAAGTAAGACACTGTGCTCATCAAACAAAAGTGACTGGGCCACATTCATTCTACCAGATTGCAGCCTCACTTTAACAGCTAATGTTTTGAAATTATTATGGCATATAATGCACAAATAATTTTTAAAACTCTTTGCTGGTAGGGAATAACTTTTTCTTTCCATATTTTCCTTGTATGAGCCATTTTGAAACTCCAAGAGATTTGGGGGTTATAAGAACTTCAGATTACTTTAGGAAAGAATCAGTTACTATTAAAAGTCCAGCCAAAAGAGAGGTGAGTTCATAGCCTCTGAAATTTCAGTCTGGTATTTTCATTTGCCAGCAGACGTGGGCTGGGAGACAGCTCCCCTATTGATCCCTGAGTGCAATAAAAACAGAAAGAAAAAATTAGAAATTATGTAATAAAAAGGTCTCAAGATCTGAGAGGCTACTTGATGGCTATGGACATTCTACTTCCCCTCCTGGTCTTCCTTGAGCTCTGTGGGTGTCAACACGCCCAGTTTCAAACTGCTTAGAGATGGACACAATGACTCCTGAGTCTCTTCTTTTAGGGAGAAGGTTAGAATATCTGATTGTATGAGGGGTGGATGCAACTTCTCAGGTGGGCACAGAGTTCTTTAGCCGATGCCTGGGATATACAGGGGGGCTGTATGCATAGAGACATGGGTAGGGGGTTGTATATGGGTAGGGGGCTGCTGAGTCGCCAAAGGGGTGGATTGTGCCAGCCACAAAGCCACTATCCTTCTGCTCCCTAGTCTCCTTCTACGCTCTGCTCTGCAACCTGGGGCTCAGGCCATCACTGCTCCACCAGCTGGTAGTCCCCATCAGCCGGGGAATGAGAGGGAGACCGTCATGCTGAGGGGAAAGGACCCTCTCTCTCCAAGGGCTTCTTGCTTTTGGCAGTTGTGCTCCGCCTTGCTTCTCCATGGTGGCATAGACAGCTTGTTCCTATAGCAGCAGCTGGTTCTGGTTTGCGGTTTTCCTGACACTCATGAAACCACACATGACGCCTCAGAGAAACGGACAGTGGCTGGCCAGTGCCCTCTCCCCACAGACCTTCATCCAGCCCCACAGGGACACTCCTCCGAGATCAGAGACACCAGCATCCACCCCATGTCCTCTCCTCAGCAGTATGATCTTACTGGCATGGGCCCTCGGCGCTAAGCACCTCCATCCTAATAAGTCCTCAGGCTTCCTGCCGCCATCACTCCGTGACACGCTGTGTTCCCTTCTTGCCTTTTGCTCCTCCGATACCTGGCTAACAATCCTTTATACTAAATTCTCCTCGGGAAGTGACCCAGTTGGTTTCTGTCTCCGCCCTGGACCATGACTGATAAGATGAGCATTCAGAGGTAAGGGAGGGATTCGCAATGCAGAATGACTTATAATTACGATACGGTGTTGTGTCCAGGCCTAGAGACCTCTGGCCCCCGTGTAGGTGCATGGCTGGGGTGTGAAAACCAAATGCAAAATGGATAGTGGATTGAGAATTCCCTGAGCAGCCAAAGCCATACAAATGTAACAATTTAGTTTATTCTGAGAAACAAGTGAAGCTTAACTTGGGCCACTTCTTGTAAGGGTTTCTAATAGTCATAAATAAATTGAGTCACCTTCTAATTTCAAATCTTCCAATTTTCAAATGGCATAAGAAATGGTATGAGAAAATCATTTTTTAGCCAATTGCCTGCCATCTGGAAACCCCCATTATAACAGTCCATCACTGCAAAGGGTAAACAACATCTTCATTTTCATTTTATAAGCTATCCTGTAATATCATGTCCCTGAGCTGCATATCAGTTTTAAATTTGAAAGCTCCAGTCTGCAAACTGTTCTTACATGTACAATAAACTCTTACTAAATACTATTTATTGACTTGGTGGTTTTAATTTTGCTGTTTCTGGATTTTCCACAGGGGGTACTGATGGAGGGTTCCCTGCCTGGCTCCCCACCTGCTGCCCGCTCTAAGCGCCAGCTCACTTCCTCTAATGGGGATTCCCTCAAGCCTGCTCAGAAGCCGGGCACCAACCACCACACGGCCCCAGAGGGGGAAGACCTTTTCCTCCTCACCCTAGTATAAGCCCTGTCTTCCCAGGTGACATATTCGGTCCAGTGTAGACCTCCTCCCAGTGGGTCAGAGCGTGACACTCTCCAGAGAGACCCTCCCTCTGCCTGCAGGAGACTGGGTTTGCTGCCTGCCTCGACGAGGCCGTTGTACTAGAACATCACGGGCGAGCGTCTGACACATTGTGTTCTCCGGGCTTTGGGATCCCAGGGGACAGATGGGCCACCCAGAATGTTGGGTTCTCCCAGCCCAGCTCAGTTAATTGTCAGTTTTACATTCAGTTTGAAGTAAAAACAGGCTTCCATGCTCGCATTAACTTCTCCTGACCTGCTCACAGAAAACTGCACATAACTTCAGAAGCACAAGCAATAATGTGGGGCAGTTTAAAGCCACACTGGGAACACGTGTTTCTCCCAGTTAAGGTACAAATCCTACAGGAACAGCTCTGCTAGAAAATGGCAACTTCACATTCCCAAAAATAACACTTAACTCCTCACTCCCAACAGCGTTCCGGTTAACAGTGACCCCTCCCCTCTCTGAGAACACTGTGGGGGGGGGGGTGCCTGATTTCTATGTGCCCAATATAAAGGGCCATGCTGTTGATTTTCTCCAAAGAGTAAAATCATGTTCTACTGCTTCTAAGTTAGAGACTGACTGAGACCTTTAAGTCACTTTTTTAGATTATGGGGAAAAGAGAGAAGTGTTTAAGGCTGGCTTCAGTTTAAGCAATTTAGCTTGGGGTAAAACCAGAAATCCTTTCAGGGAGAGCCATTCTGTGATTTAGTTAAATAATCATAACAGGTGCAAGTACTGGGTTGAATATCACCCCCCAAATTCATCTCTACCCAGTACATCAGAACGTGACCTTATTTGGAAATAGAGTCTTGCCAATGTAATTATTTAAGATGTGGTCATACTGGAGCGAGGTAGGGACTAAGCCAATTACCGGTATCTTTATGGGAAGAGGAAACAGACACGAAAGGAAGAGTGCCATGTGACAACAAAGGCAAAGGTCAGATCGGTGCATCTGCAAACTCAGGATTCGTAGATGGATTTGTAGACGTCAAGGCTTGCTGGCAACCATTAGGAACTGGAAGGGGCAAGGAGGGACCCTCCCTCCCCCAGAGCCCGAGGAGCGGACAGCCCTGGCCACACCTTGATGTTGGACCTCGGGCCTCCAGAACTGTGAAAGAATACCTTTTTGTTGTTTTTAGCCACTAAATTTGTGATCCTTTGTTACAGCAGCCCTAGGAAATGAATATAGTGCATTTGACTTTGAAAGACGGCGTCTCCTTTGGGAACAGTATTGTGTATCAACTACATGTCAATTAAAAGAGAAAGAAACTTTAAAGTTAAAAAAATGGAGCTATGAATAATAAAGTAGAATATTTGAATGCTTCTTTGGGAGGTGATTCAATGAGGAAGTGAGAGAGTTCAGGCAGAGAGGAGTGTACAGGGACGGGGGACCCCAGCAAGATAAACAGCAGGAGAGAACCTTATGGCTCACCTTCTCCTGGGACACCCCATGACGTTAGGGCACCACTACAAAAGCAATGCTGATGAGCTAAAAGAGAAAGCTAGATTTATGAAAATCACAGTAACACGATCTTTGCCAGTGATCAGAATTGAGTATATGCTATAGAAAAGAAACTAGCAAACCCTCAGAGTTGCTGACTCAAGGTACTTTGGGACCATGTACTACGCAGCCATGTCTAGAGAGGAAAATGTCTGGCCAGGCCACCTGTGTTCCCTCTCTTTGGCAGAGTGTGTTTGCCTCGGGAGAGAAGCTATTACACCAGTGAATTGGAAATGCAGGGTCTGACTCTCTGCCCTCTCCCTTTCCAGGCACTTCTCAGATATTCATCCATTCTGCTCCAATTCTAAGATGTCTGTGATGTAGTCCTCAGAAACCAAATATTACCTATATGGCAAAAGGAACTTTACAGATGTGATTAGAGTTGAGGATGTTGACATGGGGAAATTATTCTGGATTATCCAGTGGGCCAGATCTAAATGCATGAGTCCTTAAAAGCAGAGCACGTTTCCCAGCTGTGGGCAGAGAGATGCGACGTGGCTGGCTTTGGAGCTGGAGCACAGCCGTGAGCCAAGGAATGCAGGCAGCTTGTAGAATCTAGAAAAAGGAACATAGAAGAAGAAACACAAGCATTCTCTCTGAGTTAGTCTGCTCAGGCTGCCATCACACAATACCATAGACCAACTGGCTCTTAAAAAATTTCACGTAGTACCAGAGGCTGGAAGTCCAGAATCAAGGTGTCTGCCAATTAGGTTCCCGTGATGGTCTCCTTCCTGGAGCTCATTGTGTCCTCACGTGGCCTTTCCTCAGTACATGCATACAAAGTGAGCCATCTTTCTTCCATTTCTTATAAGGCCAACAATTCTATGGTCTCCTTTAACCCTAACTCTCTCTGAAAATCCTATCTCTAAACACAGTCACATTGGGGGTTAAGGCTTCAACATACGAATTTAGGGCGACACAGGTCAGTCCTTTGCACTCTCCCTAGAGTCTCCAGAAAGGAATGCAGTCCTACAGGCACCCATTTTTTACACAGCAATTGAAGACTAGCACAGACCCCTACCCCTATGCATCCTTCTGTCTTTCATGGACTGGGCTGGCAATGTAGACTGAGCTACTTTGTGCCAGGCCTTGTGATACAAAATGCCTCTTGTCCTTCAGCACCTCCAAAGGGACTATGATCAAACGTACCACAGATAAGTACTTAGTTCTTAGGGTGAGGATTGTGTTGGTCATGAGTGCCGAACTAGTACAGTGCCTAAAACATAACAGATGCTCAATAAGGATTTGTCAAATGAAAAAAAAAAGGACATTGATGTTCAAAGAGGATCAGAAAGGATGACTTTCTCAGGATCAGTGGATGATATGGATCCAAACCAAGAACTGCCCATCTAAATGAAGGTCATTCACTTACCACTACAAGATGTAAACCCCCAAATACAGTACATGCATATAAAAAAGCAAAAGAACATATATTCATTCCTGCTGTCACAGATCCTTTTCATGCATTTTCATTATTAATAATTTTAAATAATATTAATGTTGGCCTCATAGGGCCCAAATGAAATAATGCATGAAAAGAATGGATCTTATGAGGCCAAGCATTAATATTACTCACTGGATGGATGAGAAAACCAAAGCTCAGAGAGGTTAAGAAATGTCCTCAAAGTTTTATGAGTTGTTGTGGTAGAAATTATTTCAAAACCCCAGTCTGCCAAGCCTTTCCAAAGTTAATGTTTCTCCCACTGTCTCATACTATAAATTTTGCTTGCCGGTGTTCATGACTTACCCTATGAAAGCAGGATCTGTTGTTCTTTTTAGATGTTCCAACTGTTCACTGTGACCATGATCTTTTTGACAGCAAGAAGCATATCTACTCTTTTTCTTTCATTCCCAGTGTCAACTCATTTCATGGAGCGTCTCTCACAGGCAGATGCTGTTAACCAGCAGCAGACTTCCTGGGTTTTACACAGATCTCAGAGGTATGCTTATAGTAATTAACGCTGTTTCAAAAGTGTAGAACAGCTGGAAGTATTTTGTTCTATAGAGTCACTAAGTCAAGACATCTTTCAGCTGCTTGTAGTACAAGCAACACTTGATGGGGACAGAACAAAATCTGCCTTGGGGGGGTATGGTCTGGTGGTCAGGGGCCCAGACTCCACAGGCAGGCAGGTTTAGCTTTGTGTCCCTGGACCACCGTTTGCTGGCTCTGGGGCTTTGACAAGTTACACCTCTATTTCCACATCTATAATAGGTCTTATTTCCAGGGCTTGTTTTTGCTTTGTTTTGATTGTTTTTATTCTTTTTTTTTGGTAAGGACTAAGTGAAGTAAATATGAGAAGCTTTTAGCACAGTACCTGGGACATAGCAATTGTTTATTAAGTGTTATCTACAATTATTACTAGTCCAGAATGTAATATGTGGCAAGTAGTCAGTGGCAGAGTGTCTGGTATGTAATGGCGCTCAAAACCATCATATGACGTAAGCTGTGGTCCTTGCCATCATGAAACATCAGTCCAGATCAGAGATAAGCCTGACCTGTGTAGTTTTAAAAGCCTCCAAGGGAGACTTCCAGTTTCTGCTCTGGCATGTAAGGAGCTTCCAAGTCATCACTTGTGTCCTCACAAGAGAAAAGTTGAGCAAACAGAAAATCAACAACTCTTCTTAGATCCAGATCACAGGGCAAAGCCACCAACCCAAAAGCAGACAGAGAGGCAGATACAGAGAATGAAAACTTACTGGGCAGAATCCCCGAAACAGAAACCTCCCCAGGAGCCAGTACTGAGGTAGGAAACCAGAGCTGTAACTGATGAATTGCTGGAGGCACTGTGTTAACTCAGAGTTAAAACCTCCAAGTCTTGGGTGTGTGTTTTGGGGGACAGGGGCAGATTCTAGTGAGTTTTATTTCTAGGAGCCCTACCAGGTTCTCACTGTGAAGATCAGGAGGAAATCCCCTCATGCTTCAGATGTGGGGAAGTGAAGGAGGAACCTCTTTGAATTATGTGCAGAGCATTCTGTTCTCAACAAGGCCTACTCTCAAGAGATACTCTTTTTATCAAAGACTAATCAACTGGCGTTTTATCATACTGATGGATGTAGAAAAAGCATTTGACAAAATCCAATAACCATTATGATAAATATGCTCAGCAAACTAGGGGTAAAGGATAACTTTCTCAACCTCAAAGAGAATAGCTACCAAAAACAGCTGACATCATATTTACTGGTGAAAAACTAGATGTTTTTCTGCTAACATCAGGAATAAGTCAAGGCTCTCTACTCTCACAACTCCTGTTCACCATTGTGCCAGAAGTCCTAGTTAATTCAAAAGACAAGAAAGGCAAATAAAGGTATACATATCGGAAAGGAAGAAATGCAACAATTTCTATTATGGCAGACAACGTGACTGTCTATAAAAAAATCCCAATGAATCAACAAAAAAACTGTAACTATAAGCAGTTATAGCAAGGTTGCAGGATACCAGGTTAATATACAAAAGTCAGTTGCTTTCTTAAATACCAGAGACAAACAATTGGAATTTGAAATTAAAACACAATACCACTGATAGCACAAAAAATTGTAAACTAACAAATATGTATAATATGAGGAAAACTACAAATCTCTGATGAAAAAAATTAGAGAACCAACAAACTGTAGGCATATTTTATGTTCATGGATATGAAAACTCAATATTGTTAAGATGTCTATTCTTCCTAATTTGTAAATGGATTCAATGCAAACCCAGTCAAAATCCCAGAAAATTATTTTGTGGATATAAGCAAACTGAGCCTAAAGTTTATATGGAAAGACAACAGACCCAGAACAGCCAACACTGTACTGAAAGAGAACTATGTTGGGGGACTGATACTGTGACTTCAACACTTATTATTCAACACAGGAATCAAGAGAGTGTGGTCTTGGCAAAAGAATAGACACAGAGATTAATGGAACAGGATAGAAAGCCCAGAAATATACCCATAAATATAGTCAACTGACCTTTGACAAAGAAACAAAGGCAATTCAATGGAGAAAGAATAGTCTTTTCAACTAATGATGCTGGAATAACTGGACATCCACATGCAAATAAAGGCATTTAGACATAATTCTCAAAATTTAACTAAAAATGGATCATAGTTAAAAACTCCCAGAAGATAACAGGAGAAAATCTAGATGATCTTGGGTATGGTAATAACTTTTTGAATACAACCCCAAAAGCACAATCCATAAAGGAAAAAAAATTAAGTGTACTTCATTAAAACTTCTTTAAAAACATTTTTTTTTTCTGTGGAAGATTCTGTTAAAAGAATGAAAAGGCAAACCAAAGACTTGGAGAAAAGCTTTGCAAAACACATATCTGATAAAAGACTGGCTTATAAAATAATAAGTTGTAAAAATGAGATACAACTATATAGCTATTTGAATGGCTTAAATCCAAGACACTGATAATATCAAATGTTGACATGTCTGTGAAGCAGCAGGAGCTCTCATTCATTGCTGTTGGGAATGCAAAGTGGTACAGCCACTTTGGAGGACAGTTTCCAGTTTCTTACAAAACTAAACATAACTTTATCATATGATCCAGTAATCATACTCCTTGGTGTTTACCCAAAAGAATGAAAAACATGCCCCCACAAAAAAGATGCCCACAAATGTTGATAGCAGCTTCATTCATAATTGCTTAAAACTGAAAGCAAGTAAGATGCCCTTCAATAGGTGAATGGATATATAAACTATGTGCATCTGATGAATGTTATTCAGTGATAAAAATAAATGAGCTATTAAGCCATGAAAATACATGGAGGAATCTTAAATGCATATTGCTAAGTGAAAGAAGCCAAATGAAAGTTACACATTGTATGATTCCAATTGCATGACATTTTGGAAGAAATGAAACTGTGGAGACAGTAAAAAAAAGTGATTGCCAGGGGTTCAGGGAGAAGGAAGGATAAATAGGTAAAGCATAAGGAATTCTTAGGGCAGTAAAACATTCTGTATGATAAGGTAAAGATGAACACATGTCATTCTTTGTCAAAACTCACAGAAGGTACAATGAGAGTTGACTGTAATGTCAACTATGGCTTTAGTTAATTATAATGTATCAATATTGGTTCATCAGTTGTAAAAAAGTGTCCCACACTAATGCATGATTTTACTAATAGGAGAAAGTGGGGCGGAGAGGGGGAGGAAGTGTATAGGAACTCCTTGTACTTTCCCCTCAGTTTTTCTGTAAACTTAAAATTTAAAAAGAAGTTTATTATTTTTAAAGCCTCATAACAAAGAAAGATAGCTCTAAATGCCAAGGTTAAAAGTATTCTATACATTATTCTACAGATAATTCATGCTGTAGGAATTCAGGTAGTCAGGGGCTATGAAAGAGATTTATGGTGGATCTGAAGCCAGGAGATATATGGATGGTCAAGTGGAGTGGATGTCTGAGACCAGGTGAATGAAATAACCAACTTTTGATTCAGAAACCTCCTGGATGAATTTGATAATGTTGGAGAAGTAGCTTTTACTTGAAAACTACATTAGAGAAGTGGATGGGGGTGCATTCTGGATGATGCCAAATGCAAGGTGTGTATGGGAGACACCATACTAATCTGGCAGTCATCCCTCCTTCCACGTGAGGAACATCCCATTTTATTCTGATAGTGGCTGGCAGGACAAGTGTTTTGGTGAAATCCAGGACTCTCCCCTGACCCTTGGGTGTATTTGCTTTCTCTAAATTAATCATAGTCATTCCTTCTCTCTCTCCTTCCTTGGGACGCAGCCACCATACTGTGAGGAAGCCCAAGGCCACGCATTCCAGCCAACAGACTTGTAGGTGACAATCCTTCAGACAGTTCAGCCCACAGCCTTTGGCGTCCTCATCCAAGGCCGCAGATATCGTGCAGCAGAGACAAGCCATCCCCTCTATGCCCGACTGAATTCCTGCCCCAGAGAAACCAGGAAGAATGGTAAATGATTATTATTGTTTAAGCCACTAAGTTTTGGAGTGATTTGTCTGTTATTCCATAAAAGATGCTGGATACTATTCTCTAAGTTTCTGTTCAGCGGGCCTGAGGCGGGGCTCCCTGGGCATCCATCTGGCCTGCAGGACTGCCTCTGGCCTTGACAGCTGTCTCTGAGGTGGAAGCAGCCCATGTCAGGAACTGTTCAGCTCTGAAGCTTTGTCTTCTTCAACCAGGTTGGAAGCATGGCTGACGCAGCTGAGAAGTCAAACTGAAGTAAGATTCATCGTACCTTGGATCTGCTGGGCATGCTGCTGACTCCGCGGCACCCTTTGCTCACATTCTCGAACCGGCCCTGTGAGGCTGGTGCTATTGCTGGCATTGCCTGCATTTGATAGGTGAGGACACTAAGGCCAGCATGGCTCAGCCCTGCAGTCATACACTAGTAAGTGACCTGGAATTCACAGCCACATCTCATTTCAAGTCACAGTTCTTTCGTAAACTGAGTCAAATCCATTTTCATCTAACATCTCTGGCTGGGTCCTCACAGCTGCCCATCTGTCTTGTCTTCCCATCTCTTGTTCATCAGGATTCTAAATGTGTTCTGTTTTCTTTTTATTCTCATCGGATAAATGCACCTTTCCTCCTAGACATCAGGAGGACATAGACTCGCAGGAAGGGCTGCCCGTTGGTGTCTGAGAAGACATCCACCCACTGCTGGAATACACCAGCTGGGCAGAGAAGGAGAGTGAGAAATACCCTGGCTCCCGCATTCCTGCTTATTATCTTCTGCCAGTACCACCCATGGGCCAAATGGCCCAGAATCCAGTGGGGACATAGCTTCACAGCTGGCGGTGTTTGATCATCCGGCAGGGTGGTGCTTCACCAGAGTTTCCCTGCTAATATCTCCAGCTTTCTGTGAGTGTCTGGATGTATACTCTTCTAAGAGTTTCCCAGTGAAAAATTCAAAAATTCATTTGAAGATTATTTTAAATATTATCTGAAGGTGACCTAGCCTAAACTTGTGGACAAATGTTGGGTAATATATCATGGAATCCCGACCCACGTGAGATTCCAGAAACTTCTCTCTTCCCTTTTTCTTCTCCCCACATGGTTATATTAGCAATAGGAGCAAGCCCATCTCTACGTTTTATTCTCTCACTCTTGTCTAGTCTTCCAATATAGATGATAAATTAGACCTGAAGTTAAATTTGGGACCTAGGTTTAAATTTAAGAGACCTTAAATTTCCACCTCTCTCCAGATGGCTAGACATATAACCTGTAAGCTCAGAATCTGTAAATGCCTATTGAAAAAACTAAAATAAATCACACATACTAAGGAGTATATATAATGTGTATGTACATTTTTTAAAGTAGTGTTTTTTTGTTGAAAACCAAATAGTTGTGTCTCTGCCTTGGAGCCTCTGGGTCTTCTACACGCCCCTCTCCAAAGGCATCTCCCCACCTCCTGTCCTAAGTATCAATTGTTTTCTTGCTTTTTATTTTTCATTTTGCAATATATATGTGTTTTTCTAAGCAATATATGACTTGTTTTTTGAACAAATGGAAGCATGTCTTAGGCATTCTTCTAAAAGTTGCTTTTCCTTTTCCTTTTCTGAAATTCATTGATATTGATGCATTTAGCTGTAGTTTTTCATTTCCTTCCTTCTGCATCGTGCAGTATACCAAAAGTATTGATTCAGTATATTTAGAATAGACAGTGAAGCTATTTCTAGTTTGTTACTACAAACAACGATATTATGAAAAAATTTTGTACCTTTTACCTTGTACACATCACTGTTTTTCTAGGACAAATATGTTAGAATAGCAAAACTAGGTCATGGGAGTTGTATAGCTGTCAGCTTTTCTGCTTAAAGCCTAATTATTTTCCAGAATAATTTTTACCAAATTATACTCCATAATTATGAGCATTCCCATTTCTCCAAGTCCTCACCAGCATTTGGTGTTGTCAGACTTTTTAATTTATGATTTCATTTTCATTTCCCTGATTATTAATGAACTTGAGGATGTTTCCCTTTGAAGTGACTATTCATGTTTGTTAATTTTTCTATTATGCTAAGTATTTTTTCTTATGGATTTTTAAGAGATGTGTATTTTTTTTATTCAAAATTTCTACCTTGTGCATGAGACAAATATCTTCTTTCAATCTGTGGCCTACCTTTTAATTTCTTGGAATCTTTTATTGAACAGAAGTTCTTAATTTTAATGTAGCTCAGTCAAGCTATTTTTACCGTTTTGGGGGTTGTTGTGTTCTGTTTAAATAATTTTTGTTCTGTGGAAAATGCTTCTGATGCCCCAGGTTACAGCTCATGGTCTGATTTCAGCACGATTTGTGTCAGGAAGTTCTGCATAAACTTGAATTCATTTTGGTAATTTTAATAGATTTTCTATTCTTGGTCTAATCTTGTGTTCCAGTAATAAACACACCTTAACCCTATTCCATATATTATTTTCATGTCTGGAGTCAATGCCTAATGTTCTGTTTAGGACTTTATGCATCTATGGGAATGTTTGAAATTGTTTATAATTTTCCTTTCTCACTCTGTTCTTGTCTGGCTTTGCTGTCAACATTATGGCTAATTTTGGCTCTGAAGAGTTTGTACAGAGGTTTATTTGTCTATTCCTTGAACATGTGGGTGAATTCAACTGTAAAGGTATTTGAATCTGGTTTTTATTTGTGGAAAATTTTAAATTAATAACTAAATTTAATTAAGTATTATTAATTGCATTATTCATATTTTTTTGTTTCTTCTTTGAGTCACCTTTGATAAATTAAATATTTCTAAGAATTGATCCAGATTTATTGGCATAATCATAATATCTTCTTAGTCCCTTTAATGTCACAGCATTCATGGTGGGGAGCCCTTTTTCATTCCTGAAATATTTATCAATTCCTTCTTCCCTTCCTTTTATGTATCTTCTTTCCTCCCTTCCTCTTTCCCTCCTCTTGTTCTATATTTTTTCTTTTTGATCAATCTTGGCAAGTTTGTGAATTTTATTAGTCTGCTCAAGAAAGCTCATTTGGCATAATTGATTGTCTTGATTGAATCTTTGTATTTCATTCATTTTTATTTTTATCTTTATTACTCATTTCCTTCTCTGTCACTTAAGTTCATTGTTCTTTTACCAACTTCCTAAACTGGATGCTCTGCTTATTTCTTTTATGCATTGCTCCATAACATGTGATTTTAAGGTTGTACATTTACAGAGGACACTCTACCACTTTTGCCATGGCTCCAGATTTTTAAACAATCAGTATTTCATTATTATTTAAAATATTTTCTGATTTCCATTATTATTTCTTCTTTGACCTCTGGGTTATTTAGTAAATACATATTATCCATAGATCAAGCATGATAATTGTCTTGTTCAAATCTTCCCTAATGTATCAGTTTTAGTGTATTTGACATAATAATACTGGGAGAAGTGTGGTAAAAGCTAACAGTCTGAGGATGGATAATGGAATAAAAATATTTTAATTGAAGTTCTGGTTTTGGATGCTTACAAGTTTAAAATTGTTATATCTTCCAAATAAGTTGGAATTTTTACATATATGTCATAACCTTTTTCTCTCTTATGTCTTTAGCATTGTGGTTATGAGGATTACATTTAACATCATAAATTTATAATAATCCAATATGAATTGATATCAATTTGCTTAAATAGCATATAAAAATCCTCTCCTAAATAGCTTTTGTTTGTACAAATTACATCTTTATGCATTATGTTCCTAATAACATAGATTTATACTTATTTTTATCAATTTGTCTTTTAAATCATGTAAGAAATGAAAAGTGGGCCTACAAACTAAAGTCACCACAGTGTCATTTTATATATTTGCCCATGTATTTATCTTAATGGAGACATTTATTTCTTCATTTGGGTTTGAGTTACTATGTAGTAAACTTCTATTTCAACCTGAAGAACTCCTGTTAGCATTTCTGGTAGGCTAGATCTAATGGTGACAGAGTCCCTCAGCTTTTGTTTATCTGGGAATGTCTTAATTTCTCATTTATGTTTGAAGGACAGCTTTGCCAGATACAGAATTCTTGGCCGAGTTTTCTTTCCTTTCAGCACATTAGGTATGTTGCCTCACTGCCTTCCAGTCTCCGTGATTCTCTATGAAAACCGGCTGTTGATTTTACTGAGGACCCTTTGTACGTGATGAGCCACTTTTCTCTTGCTGCTTATAAGATTCTCTCTTTGTCTCTGGCTTTCAACAGTTTGATGGTAATGTTTCTTGAAATTCATTGAGCTTCTTGGACTTACAGATTCATGTTTTTCATCAAATTTGGGGATTTTTCAGCCGTTGTTTGTAAAATACTTTTTTTAAATTTCCTTTCCTTTCATTTTTGTATTTTTTTTTAATTTTTTTTATTAAGGTATCATTGATATACACTCTTACAAAGGTTTCACAAGAAAAACAATATGGTTACTACATTCTCCCTTATTATCAAGTCCCCCCGATACCCCAATGCAGTCACTGTCCATCAGTGTAGTAAGATGCCAGAGTCACTACTTGTCATCTCTGTGCTGCACTGCCTTCCCCGTGACCCCACACACACCATGTGCACCAATCATGATACCCCCACAATCCCCTTCTCCCTCCCTCCACACCCTCCCTTCCCCACCCCTCCCCTTTGGTAACCGCTAGTTCCTTCTTGGAGTCTGAGTCTGCTGCTGTTTTGTTCCTTCAGTTTCGCTTTATTGTTATACTCCACAAATGAGGGAAATCATTTGGTATTTGTCTTTCTCTTCCTGACTTATTTCACTGAGCATAATACCCTCTAGCTCCATCCATGTTGTTATGAATGGTAGGATTTGTTTATTTTTTATGGCTGAATAATATTCCATTGTGTATATGTATCTCTCTTTCTTTATCCATTCATGTACTGATGGACACTTAGGTTGCTTCCATATCTTGGCTATTGTAAATAGTGCTGCAATAAACATAATGGTGCATGATGTCTTTTTGAATCTGAGAAGTTGTTTTCTTTGGGTAAATTCTAGGAGTGGAATTTCTGGGTCAAATGGTATTTCTATTTTTAGTTTTTTGAGGAACCTCCATATTGCTTTCCACAGTGGTTGAACTAATTTACATTCCCACTAGCAGTGTAGGAGGGTTCCCCTTTCTCCACATCCTTGCCAGCATTTGTTGTTACTAGTCTTTTCTATGTTGGCCATCCTCACTGGTGAGAGGTGATATCTCATCATGGTTTTAATTTGCATTTCCCTGATAATTAGCCATGTGGAGCATCTTTTCATGTGCCTGTTGACCATCTGAATTTCTTCTTTGGAGAATTGTCTGTTCATATCCTCTGCCCATCTTCTAATTGAGTTATTTGCTTTTTGGGTGTTGAGGCATGTGAGTATAAAATACCTTTTTAAATTACTCTTTCTCCCTCTTTTCTGCTTCTGGGAAAAATATTGTACATATACACATAAACAAGTAGAATATTTGCATATGTTGATCAATTTGATTCTGTCCCACAGGTCTCTTAGACTCTGTTTTTCTTCATTCTTTTTTCTTTCCTCTCCTCAGACTGGATCATTTCAGTTGTTCTATCCTCAAGTACTCTGTTCTTTCAACTGCTTTCTTATATCTACTGTTGAACCTCTCTAGTGAAGTTTTCATTTCTGTTTTTGTACTTTCAGCTCCAAAATGTCTGCTTGGTCCTTCTTTATAACTTCCATCTCTTTATGAATATTTTCATTTTGCTCACACATTGTTGTCCTGATTTCTTTAGTCCTTGTCTATGTTTTCCTGTAGTTTATGGGCATGGTTAACACAGTTGTTTTAAAGACTTTTTCTGATGTCTAAGTAAGTCTGATGTCTCTGCTTCCTCAGGGATATTTTGTCAATTTTTTTTGTTCTTTTGAATGGCCCACAACTTCCTCTTGCTTCATAAATTTTGTTGAAAAGTAAATAAATACTATAATATGATAACTGTGGAAAACAGATTCTCTCTCTTTCCTTGAGATTGCTGGTTTTTTGTTATTAAGATATCATTGATATACAATCTTATGAAAGTTTCCCATGAGCAGCATTGTGGTTACTAGACTCTCCATATTATCAAGTCCCCACCACATACCCCATTACAGTCACTGTCCATCAGTCAGCATAGTAAGGTGTTATGGAGTCACTACTTGTCTTCTCTGTGCTATACTGCCTTCCCCATTCCCCCCCTACACTATGTGTGCTAAACATAATGCCCTTTAATCTCCTTATCCCTCTCTTCCCACCGACCCTGCCTGACACCTTTCCCTTTAGTAACTGCTAGCCCATTCTTGGGTTCAGTGAGTCTGCTGCTGTTTTGTTCCTTCAGTTTTGGCTTTGTTCTTATACTCCAGAGTGAGTGAAATCATTTGGTTCTTGTCTTTCTCCACCTGGCTTATTTAACTGATCATAATACCCTCTAGTTCCATCCATGTTGTTGCAAATGGTAGGATTTGTTTCCTTCTTATGGCTGAATAATAGTCCATGTGTATATGTACCACCCTTTCTTTATCCATTCATCTACTGATGGACACTTAGGTTGCTTTCATTTCTTGGCTATTGTAAAGAGTGTGGCAATAAACATAGGGGGTGCATATATCTCTTTGAATCTGTGATCCTGTTTTCTTTGGGTAAATTCCTAGGAGTGGAATTCCTGGGTCAAATGGTATTTCTATTTGTGCTTTCCACAATGGTTGAACTAATTTACATTCCCACCAGCAGTGTAGGAGGGTTCCCCTTTCTCCATATCCTTGCCAGCATTTGTTGTTGCTTGTCTTTTGGTTATTGGCCATCTTAACTGGTGTGAAGTGATATCTCATTGTGGTTTTAATTTGCATTTCTCTGATGATTAGCGATGTGAAGCATCTTTTCATGTGCCTGTTGGCCATCCGAATTTCTTCTTTGGAGAAGTGTCTGTTCAAATCATCTGCCCATATTTTTAATTGGGTTATTTGTTTCTGTGTGTTGAGGTGTGTGAGCTCTTTATGTATTTTGGATGTCCACCCCTTATCAGATATGTCATTTATGAATATATTCTCCCATACTGTAGGATGCCTTTGTGTTCTGCAGATGGTGTCCTTTACTGTACAGAAGCTTTTTAGTTTGATGTAGTCCCACTTGTTCATTTCTGCTTTTGTTTCCCTTGCCCAAGTAGATATGTTCATGAAAAACTTGCTCATGTTTATATTTAAGAGATTTTTGCCTATGTTTTCTTCTAAGAGTTTTATGGTTTCATAACTTACATTCAGGTCTTTGATCCTTTTCAAATTTACTTTTGTGTATGGAGTTAGACAGTAATCCAGTTTCATTCTCTTACATGTAGCTGTCCAGTTTTGCCAACACCAGCTGTTGAAGAGGCTGTCATTTCCCCACTGTATATCCATGGTTCCTTATCATATATTAATTGGCCATATATGTGTGGGTTTATATCTGGGCTCTCTATTCTATTCCACTGATCTAATGGCTCTGTTCTTGTGCCCGTACCAAATTGTCTTGATTACTGTGGCTTTGTAGTAGAGCTTAAAGTTGAAGAGCGTAATCCCCCCTGCTTTATTCTTCCTTCTCAGGATTGCTTTGGCTATTTGGGGTCTTTAGTGGTTCCATATGAATTTTAGTACTCTTTGTTCCAGTTTGTTGAAGAATGCTGTGGGTATTTTGATAGGGATTGCATTGAATCTGTAGATTGCTTTAGGCAGGATGGCCATTTAGACAATATTAATTCTTCCTACACAAGAGCATGGGATGAATTTCCCATTATTAGTGTCATCTTAACTTCTCTCAGGAGTGTCTTGTAGTTTTCAGGGTATAAGTCTTTCACTTCCTTGGTTAGGTTTATTCCTAGGTATTTTATTCTTTTTGATGCAGTTGTGAATGGAATTGTTGTCCTGATTTCTCTTTCTGCTAGTTCTTCATTAGTGTATAGGAACGCAACAGATTTCTGTGTATTAATTTTGTATCCCACAACTTTGCTGAATTCAGATATTAGATCTAGTAGTTTTAGAGTGGATTCTTTAGGGTGTTTTATGTACTGTGTCATGTTGTCTTCAAACAGTGACAGTTTAACTTCTTCCTTACCAATCTGGATGCCTTTTATTTCTTTGTGTTGTGTGATTGCCATGGCTAGGACCTCCAGAACTATATTGAATAGAAGTGGGAAAAGTGGGCATCCTTGTCTTCTTCCCAATCTTAGAGGAAAAGCTTTCAGTTTTTCACTGTTAAATATGATGCTGGATGTGGGTTTGTTTTATATGGCCTTTATTATGTTGAGGTACTTGCACTCTATACTCATTTTGTTGAGAGTTTTCATCATGAATGGGTGTTGAATTTTGTCAAATGTTTTTTCAGCTTCTATGGAGATGATCATGTGATTTTTTTCCTTTTTATTGATGTAGTGGATGATGTTGATGGATTTTTGAATGTGGTACCATCCTTGCATCTCTGAAATGAATCCCAGTTGATCATGATGCATTATCACTTTTATGTATTTTTGAATTCAGTTTGCTAATATTTTGTTGAGTATTTTTGTATCTATGTTCATCAGGGGTGTTGGTCTGTAATTTTATTTTTTTGTGGAATCTTTGCCTGGTTTTGGTATTAGAGTGATGCTGGCTTCATAGAATGAGTTTGGAAGTATTCCCTCCTCTTCTACTTTTTAGAAAACTTTAAGGAGGATGGATAGTAGGTCTTCTCTAAATGTCTGATGAAATTCAGTTGTGAAACCATCTTGCACAGGAGTTTTGTTCTTGGGTAGATTTCGATTACCATTTCAATTTCATTGCTGGTGATTGGTCTGTTCAGATTTTCTGTTTCTTCCTGGGTCAGTCTTGGAAGGTTGTATTTTTCTAGAAAGTTGTCCATTTCTTCTAGGTTATCCAGTTTGTTAGCATATAGATTTTCATAGTATTCTCTAATAATTCTTTGTATTTCTCTGGTGTCTATAGTGATTTTTCCTTTCTCATTTCTGATTCTGTTTATGTGTGTAGATTCTCTTTTTTTCTTGGTAAGTCTGGCTTATTTATTTTCTTTATTTTCTTGAAGATCCAGCTCTTGGTTTCATTAATTATTTCTGTTGTTTTCTTCTGAATTTTATTTATTTCTTCTCTGATATTTAATATGTCTCTCCTTCTACTTACTTTGGGTCTCATTTGTTCTTCTTTTTTTGTTTCATTAATTGTGAATTTGGACTGTTCATTTGGGATCGTTCTTCCTTCTTTAAATAAGCTTGAATTGCTATATACTTTCGTCTTAGAACTGCCTTCACTGCATCCCACAGAGGCTGGGGCATTGAGGTATGGTTTTCATTTGTGTCCATATATTGCTTGATCTCTGTTTTAATTTGGTCATTGATTCATTGATTATTTAGGAGCATGTTGTTAAGCCTCCATGTGTTTGTGAGCCTTTTTGTTTTCTTTGTACAATTTATTTCTAGTTTCATACCTTTGTGGTCTGAGAAATTGTTTGGTACAATTTCAATCACTTCAAATTGCTGTGGTTCTTTTTGTGGCCTAGTATGTGGTCTATTCTGGAAAATGTTCCATGTGCACTTGAGAAGAATGTGTATCCTGCTGCTTTTGGGTGGAGTGTTCTGTAGATGTCTGTTAGGTCCATCTGTTCTAGTGTGTTGTTCAGCGTCTCTTTCTCCTTACTTAATTTCTCCTAAAATGAATGCATTACATTCTATTTCCCCCTTTAATTCTGTTAGTATTTGTTGCACATATGGGTGCTCCTATGTTGGGTGCATAGATAACTAAATGGTTATATTCTCTTGTTGGACTGACCCCTTTATCATTATGTAATGTCCTTCTTTGTCTCTTGTTACTTTCTTTGTTTTGAAGTTTATTTTAGCTGATACAAGTATTGCAACTCCTGCTTTTTTCTCCCTTTTTTCCCATGTTTACATGAAACATCTTTTTCTATCCCTTCACTTTTAGTCTTTGTATATCTTTGGGTTTGAAATGAGTGTTTTGTAGGCAGCATATAGATGGGTCTTTCTTTTTTATCCATTTTGTAACTCTCTGTCTTCTGATTGGTACATTCAGTCCATTTACATTTAGGGTGATTATCAGTAGATATGTACTTATTGCCATTGCAGGCTTTGGATTCATGGTTACCAAAGATTAAAGAGTAGCTTCTTTACTTTCTATGCTGTTTTTGTTTTGTTGTAGTTGAAGGTGGTAGTAGTTCATTTGTTTAGTTACTTTTGTAATCCATTTTAGGGGGAAAGGCCATATTCCTTATCATGTGTGGTCACTGAAATCTCTTTTCCTTTTCTTGAGTTCAGCCAAGTTTGACAGTGATTTCTTTGAAACTGAGGAGCTAAAAACAAACAAAAACAGGAAAAAAATCTCTCCTAGCCTTTACAGACTACCTCAGTTCCAGGCACTCCTTCAACACTTACTCAGACTTTCACCAAGCCTAATCAGCCCTAGTGAAAAGCTTAGGGTTCATTTAGGTCTTTTCATAGCATTCGTCTTTCCCCAGGCATGAACTTGGTATGAATTTCTAAGTTACCCCATATACCTATGTGCTTTTTGAATGCCCTACTTTCTTAATGAAACACAGCTTTCCTTCCTGAGTCTTAGGCAGCCTATAGCATGTTTCAGCCTATAATCTTTTGCCCCAGGCATCTGTGGGTTGTTAGTTGGCATGCAATATCTTAAAGCATTCTTACCATTTTCTAGCTTGAGTTTCCAGTTAGGCAAAACAGAGACAAGTGCCCTGCAGCAGACTTTCAGAGCATCCATACAGGTTAGAATGGACATACATAATAATTCACAAATATGGTCTCTCCTGCTTCCTCCAGTTCCAGAGACCAGGGTTCCACATCACTGGGAAGGTGGGCTGTTGTCTTCAAGACTGCTGCAGCTCCAGGGCAGGGATAGGGCAAGGACAAGCGGAAAATGCTGTTAAGCTTTCTTACCATTTTTAAGTTTTGTTTTTCTTGAGTGAGCATTGGCTTGATTGTTGCAAATCTTTATGTTCCAGAGTTCTGATAAAGTTGTTTCTGACAGTTTCTGCTTGTTTGTTGACATTTCTGTGGGGAGACAAGAGACAAGATGTGCTTACTCCACCTTTTTGCTGACATTAGTCGACTTACTTGATTTTTTAAAACCCTACTAATTAGCCATCATAATTATTTCTAATGCCATCAAGTTTGTTTAGGTTTACCCACATTTTTACTATTGTCTTTTCTAACCACCCCATCATTTTCCTTTCTCTGAAACACATCTTTAGACATCCCTTTACTGAGCATCAGTGTTTTTGTTTCTCAGAATGTGCCCCCTACTCCATGCTTTTGCCTTTATAACTGAGAGATAACTTCATTGGGTTATTACATTTAGCATCTTGAAGATAAGCCATTACTACCTTCTACTTGCCTTGTTTCTTGTAAGAAGACAGCTATGGGTTCAATTTATGTTTCTTTATCAGGAATATGTCTTTTACCTCTGACTGCTGCACATTTCATTTGTCAGGGTTTTGCCTTTCCCCTACTATGTGTCTAGGTTAGATGTCTTTTTATTTATTATGTTTGGCATTTAATGGGTTACCTCTACCTTTTCCTCTTTTCCTCTCTGTACTTCATTCTGTATAATGTCTTCAATTTTACTATTTATCTATTTTTGTTATGTCTAATCTATTTATTATGCCCACTGAGTCTCAAATCTTCATTATATAAATTTTGCTTTTTTCCTGTACTAATTATTTTTAAAATTCCTGTTCAATTTTGATAGCCTTTTGTTTCTTTCCCATTATTTCATAAACACTTTTATAACTTTCAAAATATTATTTATTTATTATTATTATTTTTTTTTTTAAGGATATGCAGCTAAATTTATTTTAATGCAAGGAAGGGAAATAGTCAAAAGTCCTGTGCACTACTACAATATGAGACTAGTTTCCTAAATTTTTTTGGTGAAAATCTCTACTTATTGGGTTCATTATCTTAAAAAATTGAGAGGTTTTTCTTTTTTTCTTTTTTTTTTTCATTATGGTATAATTAATATACAATCACATGAGCAACATTGTGGTTACTATATTCCACCCATTATCAAGTCCCTACCACATACCCCATTACAGTCACTGTCCTTCAGCATAGTAAGATGCTATAGAGTCACTACTTGTCTTCACTGTGCTGTACTGCCTTCCCCGTGCCCACACCCCCAACGTTATGTGTGCTAATTGTAATGCCCCTTATTCCCCTTCTCCATTCCTTCCCCCCACACTCTCCACAGTCTCTTTCCCTTTTATAATTTATTTTGGTATCATTAATCTACAATTACATGTGCAATATTATGGTGATTAAACTACCCCCTTCATCAGGTCCCCCCCACGAACCCCATTACAGTCACTGTCCATCAGCGTAGTGAGATGCTGTAGAACCACCACCTGTCCTCTCTGAGTCATATAGCCCTCCCCATGCCCCTCCAACACTACGTCCACCAATCGTAATGCCCCTTTTACCCTCCTATCCCTCCCTTCCCACCCACCCTGCCCACTCCCTTTCCCCTTGGCAACTGTTAGTCCACTCTTGGGTTCTGTAAGTCTGCTGCTGTTTTGTTCCTTCAGTTTTTTTTTTGTTGTTGTTCTTATACTCCACATATGAGTGAAATCATTTGATACTTGTCTTTTTCGGCCTGGCTTATTTCACTGAGCATAATACCCTCTAGTGCCATCCATGTTGTTGCAAATGGTAGGATTTGTTTTCTTCTTATGGCTGAATAATATTCCATTGGTATATGTACCACTTCTTCTTTACCCATTCATTTACTGATGGACACTTAGGTTGCTTCCATTTCTTGGCTATTGTAAACAGTGCTGCGATAAACATAGGGGTGTATATGTCTTTTTGAAACTGGGCTGCTGCAGTCTTAGGGTAAATTCCTAGGAGTGGAATTCCTGGGTCAAATGGTATTTCTATTTTGAGTTTTTTGAGGAACATCCATACTACTTTCCACAATGGTTGAACTAATTTCCATTCCCACCAGCAGTGTAGGAGGGTTCCCCTTTCTCCACATCCTCGCCAACATATGTTGTTTGTGCTTTGGATGTTGGCCATCCTCACTGGTGTGAGGTGATATCTCATTGCGGTTTTAATCTGCATTTCTCTGATGATTAGCAATGTGGAGCATCTTTCCATTGGCCATCTGAATTTCTTCTTTAGAGAAGTGTCTATTCATGTCTTCTGCCCATTTCTTAATTGGATTATTTGCTTTTTGTTTGTTAAGGTGCGTGAGTTCTTTATATATTTTGGATGTCAACCCCTTATCAGATACGTCATTTATGA
>JAQQAC010020895.1:4055079-4113230 GCA_029783875.1 Phataginus tricuspis | reverse complement strand
GTCCCACAGAAGTTGTGGCTTTGTGTTGTTGTTGTCATTAGTCTCCATATATTCTTTGATTTCTGTTTTGATTTGGTCATTAACCCATTGATTAATTAGGAGAATGTTGTTAAGTCTCCAGGTATTTGTCAGCCTTTTTTATTCCTTTCTAAAATTTATTTCTAGTTTTATACCTTTGCGATCTGAGAAATTTGTTGGTAGGATTTCAATATTTTTGAATTTACTGAGGTTCTTTCTGTGCCCTGGTATGTGGTCTATTCTGGAAAATGTTCCATGTGCACTTGAGAAGAATGTGTATCCTGCTGCTTTTGGGTGCAGAGTTCTGTAGATGCCTGTTAGGTCCATCTGTTCTAGTGTGTTGTTCAGTGCCTCTGTGTCTTTACTTATTCTCTGTCTGGTTGATCTGTCCTTTGGAGTGAGTGGTGTGTTGAAGTCTCCTAAAATGAATGCGTTGCTGTCTATTTCCTCCTTTAATTCTGTTCGTATTTGTTTCACATATGCTGGCGCTCCTGTGTTGGGTGAATATATATTTATAATGGTTATATCTTCTTGTTGGACTGACCCCTTTATCATTATGTAATGTCCTTCTTTATCTCTTGGTACTTTCTTCGTTTTGAAGTCTAATTTGTCTGATACAAGTACTGCAACACCTGCTTTTTTCTCTTTGTTGTTTGCATGAAATATCTTTTTCCATCCCTTCACTTTTAGTCTGTGTATATCTTTGGGTTTGCGGTGAGTCTCTTGTAAGCACCATATAGATGGGTCTTGCTTTTTTATCCATTCTGTGACTCTGTGTCTTTTGATTGGTGCATTCAGTCCATTTATATTTAGGGTGATTATCGATAGATATGTACTTACTGCCATTGCTGGCTTTAGATTCGTGGTTACCAAAGGTTCAAGGGTTGCTTCTTTACTATCTAACAATCTAACTTAAGTTTCTTGTTAAGTTATTGTGAACACTGTCTGATGTTTCTTTATCTCTCCCTTCTTATTCTTCCTCCTCCATTCTTTATATATTAGGTGTTTTATTCTTTGCCTTCAGTTAGCATTTGGATGGTCTGCTTTCTTTGCTATGATTTTATTTTCTCTGGTGACATCTTTTTAGCCTTAGGGGTGCTTCCCTCTAGAGCAGTCCGTTTAAGATATCCTGTAGTGGTGGTTTATGAGAGGCAAACTCTCTCAGCTTTCGTTTGTCTGGAAATTGTTTAATCCCTCCATCATATTTAAATGATAATCGTGCTGGATACAATATTCTTGGTTTGAGGCCCTTCTGTTTCATTATGTTAAATATATCATGCCATTCTCTTCTGGCCTGTAAGGTTTCTGTTGAGAAGTCTGATGGGTTTTCCTTTGTAGGTGATTTTTTCTCTCTCTAGCTGCCTTTAATACTCTGTCTTTATCTTTGATCTTTGCCATCTTAATTATTATGTGTCTTGGTGTTGTCTTCCTTGGGTCCCTTGTGTTGGGGGATCTGTGGGCTTCCGTGGACTGCGAGACTATTTCCTTCCCCAGCGTGGGAAAGTTTTCAGCAATTATTTCTTCAAAGACACTTTCTATCCCTTTTTCTCTCTCTTCTTCCTCTGGTACTCCTATAATGCGAATATTGTTCCTTTTGGATTGGTCACACAGTTCTCTTAATACTCTTTCATTCCTCTGCCTCAGCTTCTCTGCATTCTGTTCTCTTATTTCTATTCCATTAACAGTCTCTTGCATCTCATCCAGTCTGCTGTTCAGGCCGTCGATGGCTTGTCTGATTTCTGCCTTGTCTTTCCTCACTTCCCTGACTTCCTCCCTCAGCTCTTGCACATTTCTCTGTAGATCCGTCAGCATGGTTATGACTTTTATTCTGAATTCTTTTTCAGGAAGACTGTGCATGTCCATCCCTTAAGGTTCCCTCTCTGGGGTTTTCTGGGTCTGGAGCTTTGTTGTACCATATTCCTCTGTCTTTTCATGGCTATAGAAGTGGTTGCTGGTAGTTGCCACATATGTCAGCTGGGCTCTTTATGACTTTAAAAAAGAAAAAAAAAAGAAAGAAAAAAAAGAAAAGGAAAGAGAGAGAGAAGAAAAAACAAAAAACAAAAAACAAAAGAAACAAACAAAATGCCCACCAGGAGTGGATTCTGTGGGGATGCTGTAGGTGGCGCTGTTGCTCTACTATTCCAGAACCATGGCCGCGCTGCTCCACAGGGCCCTTTATAGCTCTGGCTGGGTTGGGAACGAATGGGAGGCTGTTGATCTCTGTGGGAAGTCAAAGTGTGGCCACCCTTTCCCAGTCACCAGCTAAGGGGTCCGAAACTCCCCAGGACTCCCAGCCTGCTGGGCTGAGTGTGCTGGGGCGATGCAGTCCTCTGCTGGGCTCCTGTCTCTTTAAGTCCGCTGAAAAAAGCATGTGCTTTTCTTTTTTTTTTTTTCCTTCTTGGGAGCTGGCTGCAAGCACCCTGGGGCATTCCCCGCTCAGACCCTGCACCCTCTGTCTCTCCAATCTCCACTACACTGTGTGATGTGTGTCAGCGCTCCCGGCGCACATCACCAGGCTGGTTATTTCGCGGCGTGTACTTCCACTCCTTCCCTGCTCTGAATCCCCTCCTCCCGCCGGTGCGCTGGGGTGGGGGAGTGCTCGGGTCCTGCCGGGTCGTGGCTCCTTATCTTACCCGCCTCGCGGGGTGCCAAGTCCTCTCAGGTGTAGCTGCACGCTGTGCACTTTCCTGTGTATTCTGGTCTCTCTTTTAGGAATAGTTGTATTTGCTGTATTTTCATAGATAAATATACTGTTGGGAGGAGATTTCTGCCACCCTGCTCACACTGCCATCTTCCTGGAAGTCACTCTCCTATCTTTCAAAATATTAAACATTTAAATTTTATACTGGTATCTGATCACCCAGTATCACCAGTCATTGTGAGTCTAACTCTGTGGTTTGTTGTTTTTCTGCTGGCTTTTGCTCATGGTAACTTATTTTCTTTTGGATTTGGTGGTAGTAGTGGTAGTGGTCATAGTGGTGTGTTTGTGTGTGTGAAATGTGGGAAAGAAAGCAAAAGAGAGAGAGGGTGTACTCATGTTTCTTGGATTTACATCCGTGTGAAATCTCGGAGGCCAATTTTTAAAGGGAATTCATGTAGAGAAAAATTTCCTTTGCTCCTGTAAGGTACCTAGGTGTAGCCACCAATTTGGGACAACTTTTCACAAATTATTTTGGCTTCAAAATTTTCAAGGGGTACAAATTTAGTCCCAATACCCACAGGAAATGTAGGCTTATGGTGGGGAATTCTCAAAGTAGACTTATTTTTCCCCACTTTGCCCAGAGCCAGTGTTGAGCTAGGCTTCACGTATCCATACTCTCTTCCAAGGCAAACCAAGGGAAGTGGCATTGTGTCATTCTTTGAGGATTTCAGGGTCTTGGCTTTTTCAGAGGTCTCAAGCATATCTTTCATCCTGTTTGGACCTCAGACTTTCCCTCCTGCCACCATGTACATGGCATTGTCCCAGGCTGGAATCCCTGAGATGAACAGAGCCACCAGCACACATCCAGCTCCCCACCTCCACTGGAATTGCACATTGTCGTTATTTATGGCCTTGGCATCTTTCAACACCAAAAGGGTCTGCTGGATACTCCTGCTAGCTTCTCAGCCTAAATGGGATGACCTTCTCTTCAGGCACAGTGACCTCTTTACTTTGCCTCTTAAGACACATTGATATGCATTAAACAGGCAGCATAGAATACCTCTGCTCGAAGGAATTCTGCTTTCCAAACCCAGTTTGGCATTTAAAAGATGTTTCAGTATATTTTTCCTGCATTTTTAGGTATGCCATATTAAGAAAGTTGTTCATCTACATATGAATTGGAAAGCCAGGAGAAGATAGTTTAGAGAGATACCAGATAATAGAGAAGGGGAAGAAAGAGAAAGGAGGCAAGAGGAGGAGATGAAAGAGGCAGGGAAAAAGAAAGAGGAAGAGGAGAGAGAAACAAATGAGGATAAGGAGGAGCAGAAAGGAGGGTAAAGAGAAAAATATAAAGAAGGTTGAATAGAGCAGAGAAAAACACAAGTGAGAAATAGAAAGAAACGATTCCCTGAGTTGCCTCTAGACTGCCAAGCACTTGCTCCCGGGACTGCTGCATCCCTGCCCGTGGGGTTTGGGGGACATCCTGAGTCTTTGTAAACATCCGCATATTTATTTGTTTAGGCATCTCAACTTAGTTTCTATTATTTATCGACAGAAGAGCCCTCTGGATACTCCATCAGCTCACTACTGAGACCACACGGGCTGGCCTTCTCTTCAGGTATGTAGCCCCTCTGCTTTTCTGTTAATACACGTGGGATTGTTTCCATAGGAAATATAAGAAGGTTGCCCTCCAAGCCCTGACCATAGTGATAATTCCAAGTTATCAATAGTCCAGTTTAGAAAAGCAGTGTTCAGTGAAGATTGCTTAAAAGATGTTTACTCTTTCAGCTGTTCTAATTTTTTACTCCTGGATCAAGCCATAAGTAAAGAAAACGTGGTCCTATATGGCATCGTTCTGGTTCCTCCTGATAATTAATTTGGTGCTATGAATCTATATTGGTGTTTATTATAAGAAATAAGGTCTACGTGGTTAATGGGTACCTTGCTTATCATTATGGGACTAATTGTGCTCTCTCACAAATTCGCATGTTGAAGTCCTAACTCTCAGCACCTCATAATGTGAGCTTATTTGGAAACAGGGTAGTTTTAGATATAATTAGTTAAATTAATATGAGGTCCTTAGAGTGGGCCCTAATCCAATATGACTAGTCCTTTAAAAAGAGAAATTTGGACACAGAGACACGCACATGGAGATGCCATGTTAAGACGGAGGCAGAGATCGCCATCACACAGCGGCAGGCTAAGGACCACCCCACATCACCGGCGAACTGAGTGCGCAAACCTGCGTATACCTTCATTTTGGACTTTTAGCCTCTAGAACTATTAACAAAATAAATTTCTGTTTTTTAAGCCACCCAGTTTGTGGTGTTTTGTTATGGCAGCCCCAGCAGACCAACCCTGTGAGTCCACGATGGACTCTTCCCACGGGGATGGCTAATGGTAGTCCTTAGTGTAGACTAGCCCACGAATATTGGGCTCCCGGTCACCAGTGTTCACAACGACCACTTTTCATGACCTGTTCAACTTGAGGTTGACTTAAGGACACCCATGATTATGCTTAATATGCAGTACTGCTGCTCATTCACTAGGAAAGAAGGGCTCAGGTGTGCTACGAAAACATCAATCACGCACGTGAAAACATGGTGGTGTTTTAGAGGCGCCAATGCAAGGCCATCATCTAGAAAAATATCCTGTCCTGCTTGAAGTGGGGCCTGTCCAAGAAGATGGTAAAGAGGCCACTAGATTCCGTGGCTGGTTAGTGGCCACTCTTTGATTTTGACACAATAGGCAAAGTATCCCCCTTCCATCTTGTCACCTAAACACATGATGAAATAATGCTTCGCCCTAGAGAGGGACCTCCAGCACACTCAGAGGGTTCCCATCACAGCAGAACGCAACCCTCTGCATGCCCGCCCCTGGTGTAGAGGAAGTCGGCTGCTCTCACGTCTGTGATGCGGGCTGGCTTGGCCATATTCCTGAGTAGCGCATTCTGTTGTCTGGGGTGTGACCAACCCCAGTACTGCTACTCTGTCCCTTCCATGCAGTGGACAGTTTTGGTTATATTTCCTGGGGTGAGGCCTTAATCCCATATGACTGGAGTCCTTATAAGAAGAGGAAATCAGGACACAGACATGCACAGAGGAGAAGACAGCCATTCACAGGCTAAGGTAAAAGAGTAATTATCTGCTGTTTAAGTCACTCAGTCTGTGGTGCTTTGCTATGGCAGCTCTAACTAACTAATTCAGTACGAATCAACCAGCAGTCCCAGGGCATGGGTTTTAACTGGCCTTTGTCAATCAGGGTATTCACATTTCTGTGAAGACAGCAGCCAGTTTACTTGTGAAAGTGATAAATGGAATGTTTGACCTTAATTTTCACCTGTGTTTATGCCCTCATCATGGCTTCACTGTGAGCAGAGGATACTTGCCTGTCCCTTGATTCAAGCTTGGTCATGTGATTTGCTTTGACCAGCAGCATGTGGGCAGAATCAATACTGTGCTAGTTTTAAGCACTGGCCTTAAGAGACTTTCTGTGTTTCCACTTCCCCAGTTTCACCCCTATCATTCTATGAAAATAAGATGACTCAGCTAGCCTCAGTTCCTAGGAGAATGATAGACATTGTCTCCTAGGTGGAGCAGAGCCTCCCTTGCTTGAAGTAGAGACAACCAGTCAACCCTGGCCTAAATCAGCATCCCCCCACCCAACCTACAGACATGTGAGTGAGCCCAGATGACATCAGCAGATCCTCTAGATAACCACTGGACATATGAGAAATACTTACTGTTAAATGGCACCAAGATTCTGTGATTGTGACACAGTGTTTTGTGGCAGTAGCTAACTAATACAGTGAACATGTGACCTGAGATTGTTCAACCAAAATTAAAGCCCAAGGTGTTTTTCCTCTTTAGTGTTGAGAAGGATTATTTTTTCTGAGGGAGCACATAGCCTTGGAAAATTTTTGGAGCCTCATTGCACCCAGGTTGTGCATGATACTGAGAGGATGTAACAGAGAAATGAGAGGAACCCATGTTCTTAGTTGGTGTCGTGCCATGAGATCAAACCAAATATAAGCCTTGCACTACCTCTGAAATTCTTGGTGACATGAGCAAAGAAATTCTCTTACCACTTAAAGCCCATGTGATTTAGATTTTCTATTACTTCAAAAATACAGACCCAGAACTTGTGATTTCAACTTCCATAGGTAAAGAGCTTGGGAGTAATCTCTCCCGTTCTTACAAGAAAAATTCTAAAGTAACTGAAATTATAAACACATTTTCTAAGTAAGACCCATCAAGGATTTGAGAACAGAGGGTGAACCACCACCCTCTAAAATCTGTAAAGATGATGAATACAGAGAATCTGCTTACCTGGAGAGAAGCTGCTAGAGCTGTAAATGGGTAGGAACACTTAAATGGTGACTTTGATGAATGATGAAGGCTGAACGTGGACTAATCTGAGAGTGAGAAACTCCTGAAACCTGAAGTCTTCAAGGGCCCCCAAACTTTCATGCATCTACTTCTAGGAATTCCACCAGGTTTTATGGTAAAGAGCCAAGAAAGACCCCCTCATGGTTGTGGCAGGAGAAGGAGAAGAGTAACCATTGTGAGAAGCCCAGGGAATTCTAGAAAATGCCCTACTTCCCAGGGGGAGGATTTTACCAGAACCTAAGGGGAGGCGAGAAAAGTAAAAAGCACTTGTGAAGGTCATAGCCCAGGGATATGGACTTATGAAAAGACTGAGATTTAATCAAATGATTATAAAATGCTTCCTCTCTCCAACACCTTACCACGACATCAATAGGGCTCCAGTAAAATAACATTGGATTATAGCTGAAAAGCTACAAGGCACAGATTCTATTTAAGGAGCTAAAAGGCAACAGCAGAGACAAAAACAAAGGCATTAGACAAATTTGAAGCCCTGGCATGTACAGTTACAGCAAACATTAAACACAGCCTAACTTTTTGACGGATCAACATCAAACTTTACACTAAAGGCTTTTCCCTCATTTTTATTACCCAATACATCAAATCTAGCTTTTAGTAAAATATTACAAGGTGTACTAAAAGGCAAGAAAAAATGCAGTCTGAAGAGAAAAAGGAAGCATTAGAATGAGGCTCAGATATGACACAGATTTTGAAATGATTAGAGATAATTAAAAATAGCTATGATTAACATGTTAAGGGATATAATGGAAAAAGTAGACAACATGCAAAAAGATGCCTAATGTAAGCAAAGAGATGGAAACTATAACAAATAATCAAAAGGCAATTCTACCACTCAGAAGTGCTATAACAATAAAAATGAAGAAAGCTTCTGATGGGCTCTTCAGTATATACAACACTGTCAAGGAAAGAATCGGAGAGGCTAAAGATATGCCAATAGAAAGTTCCCAAACAGGAATGAGAAAAAAAAAAGTGAAAAAAAAGGTAGAACAAAATATCCTAGAACTTTTGAGATAATTTCAAAAGGTATTGGAATACAAAAAAAGAGAAGACAAATAAGATGAAATATTAGAAGTAATAAAACAGATTTTTCAAAAACTTAATGACATACACAATACCACGGACCCAGGCAGCTCAGAGAACACTGAGATATATACTAGAATATCTACATTTGGGCACGTCATACTCAAATGACATAAAAACAATAACAAAGTCTTGAAGGAAGATGAGGTAGGGAGACCTCACTGTAGTGAAACAGGGATAAGAGTTACAGAGGATGTCTCATCAGAAACCATGCGAACAATCAGAGAGTGGAGTGAAATATTTAAAGTGTTGAAAGAAAAATATAGAATTCTATATCCAGCAAAATTATCCCTCAAAAGTGGAGGAGAAATAAAGATTTTCTCAGTGAAACAAAAACTGAGCAAACCCATTGCCAGCACACCTGCCCAGAACAAAATGTTTAAAAAGTTCTCATGGAAAAGGAAATTATATAAGTAAAAAAGTTGGATCTACATAAAAAAGGAAGAACATCAAAGAAGGAATAAAAGAAGGTCAACAAAATTTTTTATTCTTTTTTTCTACTTTCACACATTTTGCCTAACCCTCACCCCTAGCTTCTGGCAATCCTCAACTGTTCTCTGTGTCTGTAAGTTTGATTTCTTTTTAGATTCCATATATAAGTGAAATCATACAGTATTTGTCTTTCTCTGACTTATTTTACTGAGCATAATGTTTTCTGACATTACTTCACAGACTCCACCCTTGTTTTCTCCAATGGCAGGATTTTCCTTCTTTTTTATGGCTAAATAATATTCCAGTGTGTGAGTGCATTATATATAAACATATATGTTATATACATAATCTTTATAATATATATAATCTCTCTCATATATTCATATATACATATGTATGTGTATGTATCTCTATATACATGCATGTATATATATATATATATAAAATCTTCTATATCCATTCATCCATTGATGGGCACTTATATTATTTCCATGTCTTGGCTATTGTAACTATTGCTTCAATAAACATGGGAGTGCAGACATCTGGTTTCCTTCAGATAAATACGTAGAAGTGGCATACTGAATCATACAGTGGTTACACTTTTAATTTTTGAGGAACCTCCATACTGTTTTCCATAGTGGCTGCACCAATTTGTATTCTCACCACCAGGGCACAAGTGTTCCCTTTTTCCATATCCTTTCCAACACTTGCTATTTCTTGTCTTTTGATAGTAGTCATTGTAAGAGGTGTGAGGTGATATCTCATTGTGGTTTTTATTTGAATTTCCCTGAAGATGAGTTATGTTGAACATATACTTCTTGCCCATTTGTGTGTCTTCCTTAAGAAAATATCTACTCAGTTCCTTTGTCCATTTTTAAACCATATTATCTTTTTTCTTACTGAGTTGTGTGAGTCCTTTATATTTTTTGGATATTAACCCCTTAGCAGATATATAATTTGCAATTTTTTTTCCATTCAATAGGTCACATTGATGTTTCCCTTTGCTGTACAGAGGCTCTTTGTTTTATGTAGTCTCTATTTTCTTATTCTTAACCAATATAAAAGATGACTGTTTAAAAATAATTGTAACAATGTATGGGGTGATTAAAGCATATAGATATATGAAATTAATGATGGCAAGTCATAAGGGATGGGAAGGAGGAATTGGGAATACTCTGTTATATGGTAGCTGCACTTTATGTGAAGTGATACAGTATTATTTGAAGGTGAACTTATACTAGTTGAAAATATATATTGTGAATTCTAGGGAAACCACTAAAAAATCTTGTTAATGAAGTATAATTTGTATGCTAAGAGGAGAGAAAATGAAATCATATAAAATGTTCAATTAGAACCAGCGAAGGCAGGAAAGATGGGAAGAAAGAAAAGAAAGAACAAGTGTGATGGATAAAGAATAGTTACAAACATGATAGATATTAATCTATCTGTATCAATATTCAATAAATGTGAATGGTCTAAATAACCAAATTAAAAGACAAAGACTGTCCAAGTGAATAAAAAAACAAGACTCAAATATTCCTTGTCTACCAGAAATCCTCTTTAAATATAGACTTGGGTATGTTTAAAGTAAAGAGATAGAGAAAGGTATATCATGTTAACACAAATCAAAAGGAAATTAACTACATTAATTTCAACAAAACTTTCAGAACAAGAAAAATTATGAGAGACAAAGAAGGGCATTCCAAGATGATAAAGGGGTGAATTCTCTTAGAAGATATAAAAACTCTAAGTGTGTATGCAGCTAACAGCTGAGCATCAAAATATGTGAGGCAAAAACGAAGAGAACTTCAAGGAGAAATAGACAAATTCACTATTATAGTTGGTGACTTCAATACCCTCTTTCAGTAATTGATACATGAAGCAAGCAGAAAACCCGTAAGAATATAGTTGATCTGAACAGTGCTTTCAACCAACATGACATTTATAGGATGCTCAACCCAACAATAGCAGAATTCACATTCTTCTCACGCTCTCATGGCTCTTTCACCAAGACCGACAACATTCTCTGTCATAAATCACACCTTAACAAATTTAAAAGAATAGAAATCATCCAAAGTATGTTCTCAGACCACAGTGGAATTAAACTAGAAATTAATATCAGAAAAATAGCTGGAAAATCCAAAAGAGATGGAAATTTTTTTAAACATTTCTAAATAGCACATAGGTCAAAGAAGTCTCAAGAGAAATTTACAAATACTTTGAGCTACATGAAAAAGATAACTTACTAAAAATAGGCACTCCTCAATGATACACCTATTAATTTAGACTCCCAGAAAGTTGGTCATGCTCTTCCAGGAATAAGGGTACTTCTCCAGTGAGGCTGTCATCTAATCCTAATGTAAGGATCTGACTCAATCACATAAACTATGAGCTCCCCTCAGAGTTTGCTAGGGCGTTCAGACAGGCTTGCATAGTCTGAGGGGCAGGCACACTGTGATTGAAAACTTCAGAGAATAAAGTCTCGGGGAGTAAGGAACTCATTCATAGAGCTTGTTCTATACAGAATATTCAAATGCTGTCTGTTTTTAATTTTAATTATAGATACTCCAACAAAGCTGTAAAACTTTTCAGCTCATTAATTTAAAATATTCTAAAAATGATATTGCATTTGCAAAAAGATCTGACTTTCTAGTCTGCTGGTGCTCACTTAGGCATTTTGCATTTAACTGGGTTCAATAGGAAGGTCTGGCACAGAGTGTAAGGATGCCTCAAAGTTTAGCTTTGACCTCAATATTGGGCTCTAACCTGCTCTTTGGCTTTGCCTGATGTCAACTTTGGAAGTCTAAATAGCCTAATCTGTCTATTTCACTACTCTCTTTTATAACTGTATCTTGTATTTGATCAATGATCAGTGATGGCATAGGGAGCACTTAATATCTAATTGGAAACAATGCCAGTAATAGCAATAAGACATGTCTTTCATATTTATCTTCAATATTTGAAATTTTATTTTCCAATAAAGGCAAGCATTTTAGGTGTAGCTTAGAGTGAAAAGTCTCCAAATTTTGAAATTCTATTCGTTAGCTAAAATATAAATATGTATTTATTATATGAATAAAATGTACTAATTAACAGTGGTACAGTGATTGTGGGTTATTAAATGTATGTCTATAAACAGTTCGTATTTTCAGATATTTCAGATACAACAGGGAAAGAGATTGGTAATTATTATGCATCTTTAAAAGAGAAGATACTAGCCTTTAATATGTCTGACCATCTCATCCTTTCTGAGCAAACAAATGTTTATAAAAATTTGAATAATAATTGTATTAGTCCATTCAAGCTGCCATAACAGGTTATGAAAGGCTCACTGGCTTAAATAACAGAAATGTATTCTCTCACAGTTCTGGAGGCTGGAAGTCCAATATAAGGTGCCAGAGATTTGTTTCTAGTAAGAGAGCTTCCTGACTTGCAGATGGGCAGTGATTTGCTGTGTCCTCGCACAGCCTTTCCTCTGAGCATGGGTTCCTCGCGCCTCTTCCTCTTCTTTAAGGATGCCACGCCTATTGGATCAGGATCCCATATTTATGACCTCATTTAACCTTAATTACTTCCTTAAAGATCCTGTCTCCAAATACAGTCATATTTTAGGTTAGAGCTTCAACAGACGAATTTGGAGGCACACAACTCAGTCCATAACAATAGTATAAGGTAAACCAGTAATAGTAATATGTTTTCAGTGTACTAGCATCCATAGCTTTAAATAACATTAACTTTATTTGAATAAGGATAACATTAACTAAGTCCAGCTATCAATTATTTTTTAACTATATTTATTTTTACTTATTTAATGTCATATAAGTTATAAGAAAAAGTCTTATGTGGGACTTCTTCATATCTTACGATGGCAAATTAAAAGCAGAACTTGATCTTCGCCATCTCAAGATCCCATGAGGAAGAAAAGGATCTAAAAACTCTGGTAAGACATCTTCAATCCAAATATAATAAAAAAGAAAAACGGAATGCAGAAAAGAAGAAATACTTTGAAAACTGAAAAACTGAACAAACATCTTGTCCTTAATTGCAAAAATTCAAAACAATAGAATTCCAAGGGCTTCAAGAAGAAAATTATTTATAATTTTGAGTTAACAGGAGCTAAGTGTTAAACAAAAATGTCAGAATAATTGTTTTAGATTGCAATTATTCTCAGAAATGGTAGATGAAGCTATGGAGCCATTCAGCAAACATACCCTTCTACGAATATGTTTTATAAAAATATTTACCCGATTTTCAAGATGGCAGCATAAGAAGGGTGGTGGAAATCTCCTCCCAAACCATATATATATTTAAAATAAAGCAAATACAACTATTCCTAAAAGAGTGACCAGAAGATACAGTACATGAGCCAGGCTACATCTGAGAGACGCCAATATCTCACGGAAAAGGGTAGCATAGAAGGCTGTGACCTGGTGGGACCTGAGCACTTCCCCCACCCCAGCTCACCAGCGGGAGGAAGGGAATCAGAGTGGGGAGAGAGTGGAAGCCCAGCACTGCTAAACAACCAGCCCTGGTGGCCTGTCCCAGGAGCACAGACACATATTGCATGGTGCACTGGATATGGGAGGAGCAGAAAAACAAGGTCCGAGATTAAGACTGCGAACAGGTTTCCACAGCCGGCTGCCCTGGGACAAAAGAAAAGTGGACAAAATCATCCTGGCACACTTATCCCAGCAGGCTGGGAACTTTAAGGAACTTCAGGTGCCCTAATTATATAGCAATCCAGGTCTATTTAAAGAAGGAAGAACAATCCCAAATGAAAAGTCAAATTCACAATTATTAAAACTGGAAAAAGAAGAACAAATGAGGCCCAAAGTCAGCAGAAGGAGAGATATAATAAAGATCAGAAAATAAATAAATAAAATTGAGAAGAATAAAACAATAGAAAAAATTAATGAAACCAAGTGCTGGTTCTTTGAGAAAATAAACAAAATAGATAAACCCCTAGCCAGACCTATTAAGAAAAAAAAGAGAATCTACTCACATAAACAGAATCAGAAATGAGAAAGGAAAAATCACAATGGACACCACAGAAATACAAAGAATTATTAGAGAATACTATGAAAATTTATATGCTAACAAGCTGGATAATCTAGAAGAAATGGACAAATTTCTAGAAAAACTACAACCTTCCAAGACTGACCCAGGAAGAAACAGAAAATCTAAACAGACCAATTACCAGCAATGAAATTGAATCAGTAATCAAAAAACTACCCAAGAACAAAACACCCGGACCAGGTGGATTCACGGCTGAATTTTATCAGACATTTAGAGAAGACGTAATACCCATTCTCCTTCATGTTTCCCATAAAATAAAAGGGGAGAGAATACTTCCAAACTCATTCTTTGAAGCCAGCATCACTCTAATACCAAAACCAGGCAAAGACACCACAAAAAAAAGAAAACTACAGACCAATATCCCTGATGAACGTAGATGCAAAAATACTCAACAAAATATGAGCAAACCGAATTCAAAAATACATCAAGAGGATCATACACCATGATCAAGTGTAATTCATCCCAGGGATGCAAGGATGGTACAACATTCGAAAATCCATCAACATCATCCACAACATCAACAAAAAGAAGGACAAAAACCACATGATCATCTCCATAGATGCTGAAAAACCATTTGACAAAATTCAACATCCATTCATGATAAAAACTCTCAACAAAATGGGTATAGACGGCAACTACCTCAACATAATAAAGGCCATATATGACAAACCCACAGCCAACATTATACTTAACAGTGAGAAGCTGAAAGCTTTTCCTTTAAGATCAGGAACAAGACAAGGATGCCCACTCTCCCCACTTTTATTCAACATAGTACTGGAGGTCCTAGCCATGGTAATCAGACAACACAAAGAAATAAAAAGCATCCAGATTGGTAAGGAAGAAGTTAAACTGTCCCTGTTTGCAGATGACATGATATTGTACATAAAGAACCATAAAGAATCCACTCCAGAACTACTAGAACTAATATCTGAATTCAGCAAAATTTCAGGATACAAAATTAATACACAGAAATCTGTTGCATTCCTATACACTAACGAAGAACTAGCAGAAAGAGAAATCAGGACAACAATTCCATTCACAATTGCATCAAAAAGAATAAAATACCTAGGAATAAACCTAACCAAGGAAGTGAAAGACCTATAGCCTGAAGACTACATGACACTCTTAAGAGAAATTAAATAAAGAGGACACTAACAAATGGAAACACATCCCATGCTCATGGATAGGAAGAATTAATATTGTCAAAATGGCCATCCTGCCTAAAGCAATCTAATGATTCAATGCAATCCCTATCAAAATACCAACAGTATTTTTCAATGAACTGGAACAAATAGTTCTAAAATTCATATGGGACCACAAAAGAGCCCGAATAGCCAAAGCAATCCTGAGAAGGAAGAATAAAGCAGGGGGGATCTTGGTTCCCAACTTCAAGCTCTACTACAAAGCCACAGTAATCAAGACAATTTGGTACTGGCACAATAACAAACCCATAGACCAGTGGAACAGAACAGAGAGTCCAGGTATTAACCCAAGCATATATGGCCAATTAGTACATGATAAAGGAGCCATGGACATACAATGGGGAAATGACAGCCTCTTCAACAGCTGGTGTTGGCAAAAGTGGACAGCTACATGCAAGAGAATGAAACTGGATTACTGTCTAACTCCATACACAAAAGTAAACTCAAAATGGATCAAAGACCTGAATGTAAGTCATGGAACCATAAAATTCTTAGAAGAAAGCATAAGCAAAACTCTCTGTATATAAACATTTACAACTTCTTCATGCACATATCTCCACAGGCAAAGGAAACAAAAGCAAAAATGAACAAGTGGGACTATATCAAACTAAAAATCTTCTGTATAGCAAAGGACACCATCAGTAGAACAAAAAGGCATCCTACAGTATGAGAGAATATATTCATAAATGACATATCCGATAAGGGGTTGACATCCAAAATATACAAAGAGCTCACACACCTCAACAAACAAAAAGCAAACAATCCAATTAAGAAATGGGCAGAGGACATGAATAGACACTTCTCTAAAGAAGAAATTCAGATGGCCAACAGGCACATGAATGAAAAGATGCTCCACATCGCTAATCATCAGAGAAATGCAAATAAAACCACAATGAGATATCACCTCACACCAGTGAGGATGGCCAATATCCAAAAGACAAGCAACAACAAATGCTGGCAAGGATGTGGAGAAAGGGGAACCCTCCTACACTGCTGGTGGGAATGTAAATTAGTTCAACCATTGTGGAAAGCAATAAGGAGGTTCCTCAAAAAGTCTAAAAATAGAAATACCATTTGACCCAGGAATTCCACTCCTAGGAATTTACCCAAAGAAAACAGGATCACAGATTCAAAGAGATATATGCACCCCCTATGTTTATCGCCACACTATTTACAATAGCGAAGAAATGGAAGCAACCTAAGTGTCCATCTGTAGATGAAGGGATAAAGAAGATGTGGTACATATACACAATGGACTATTATTCAGCCATAAGAAGAAAACAAATCCTACCATTTGCAACAACATGGATAGAGCTAGAGGGCATTATGCTCAGTGAAATAAGCCAGGCAGAGGAAGACAAGTATCAAATGATTTCACTCATATGTGGAGCATAAGAGCAAAGAAAAAACTGAAGGAACAAAACAGCAGCAGACTCACAGAACCCAAGAATGGACTAACAGTTACCAAAGGGAAAGGGACTGGGGAGGATGGGTGGGAAGGGAGGGATAATGGGAAAAAGGGGCATTATGATTAGCACACATAATGTAGGTGGGGGGTGCATAGGGAAGGCAGGATAACTCAGAGAAGACAAGTAGTGAGTCTATAGCATCTCACTATGCTGATGGACAGTGACTGTAATGGGGTATGTGGTGGGGACTTGATAATGGGGGAAATCTAGTAACCACAATGTTGCTCATGTAAGTGTATATTAATGATACCAAAACAACAACAAAAAATATTTTCCTGAGTTATAAAATTCTGTACTCAAAAAGGGCAATAATTATTCAATATGCCACTTCTAAATCCTACATAAGGCCTTAGGACAAGTAAAATCAGAGGTCCTTTTTACATTTGACTGCAACGGTGGATGGCTTACAAGAGTTTTCAGTTTCTGCTAGGTAACATATGAATGAACCTGCTGAAGAGCTATTTATAGAATGGAAAATCAGGAAAAGAAAGACCCATGCAACTTATGATGGGACATAGTTGGTAAAAGCAGGAGTGAATGAGGCGATCACGAGAATGACACATTTTCTGCATGTCCTCCAGTTTTGTGTTCAAAAAGTAATAAAACAGTGAGTGATGTGAGAGAATCACTGGTCAGAAGTATATAAACTGTGGGCCATGTCCACTGTCTTCTTCAATCACAGGCAGAGTGCAAAACATAGAAGAGACTATAGAACTCTTGTTGAGTTTTAAGAGGTCACGTTTATTTTGCATAACAGTCCTTTATCACATGTATATTTTGCAAATATTTTCTCCTAGTCTGTGGCTTGTTTTCTCATTCTCTTGGCAGTGTCCTTTGCAGAACAGAAGTTATTAATTTTAAGGAAGTCCAGCTTATCAATTATTTTTTCATAGAATGTCCCTTTGGTATTTTATCTAAGAAGTCATAGCCATACCCAAGATCACCTGGGCTTCCTTCTCTGTTATCTTCTAGGAGTTTTATAATTTTCCTTCTATATTTGGGTCAAGGATCCATCTTGAGTTAATTTTTATGAAGGGTATAAGGCCTCTGTTTAGATTTTTTTTTTTTTGCATGTGGCTGTCCAGTTGATCCAGCACCATTTGTTGAAAAGATTATCTTTATTCCATTTTATTGCCTTTGCTCCTCTGTCAAAAATCAGTTGTATATATTATGTGGGTCTATTTCTGGACTTCTTACTTTTTCCCATTGATATATTCATCTATTCTGTTTACATTATCTTCATTACTGTAGCTTTTATAGTCAACTAGAAGTTGGGTAGCATCAGTCTTCTGAGTTTGGCCTTCTCTTTTAATATCATGTAGGCTATTCTGCATCTTTTGCCGCTCCATATCAGCTTTAGAATCAGTTTTTCAATATCCACAAAGTAACTTGCTGAGATTTTTTTTTTATTGGAACTGCATTGAACTTACAGATAAAGTTGGGAACAGCCTATTTGTTGACAGTATTTGGTTCCTATTCATGAACATGGACCATTTCTCATTTATGTAGTTCTTTGACTTCTTTCATCAGTTCTGTGGTTTTTCTCATATAGTTCTTGTATGTGTTTTGTTAGATTTAGACTTAAATATTTAGTTTCTTTGAATGCTATAAATGATCTTGTGTTTTAAGTTTTATATTCCACTTGTTCATTGCTGTGACTGGCTTTTGTATATTGGCCTTGTACCCTGCAACCTTGCTATAATTGCTTATAGTTCCAAGAGATTTAAAAAATCTATTCAGATTTTCTACATAGACCATCATGTCAACTGCAAAAAAAGACAGCTTTATTTCTTTCTTCCAAATCCATTTATCTTATATTTCCTTTTCTTGTTTATTGCATTAGCCAAAACTTCTATGATGTTGAACAGTGGTGAGAATGGTGAGAAGGGACATGCTCCTGATCATTGTGAGAAAGCGTCTAGTTTCTCACCATTAAGTGTTACCTATAGGTTTGTCTTTTTTGTCATCGTTGTAGATATTCTTTACCAAGTTGAGGAAGTTCCATCTATTTCTAGATGGCTGAGAGTTTTTATCATGATTCGGTGTTGGATTTTGTCCAGTGTTTTCTCTGCATCTATTTATATTGATCCTGTGATTTTTCTTTAGCTTGTTGATACAAATGATTACATTAACTGACTTTTGAATGTCAAATCAGCCTGTCATAGCTGGGATAAATCCCACTTGGTCATAATGTATAATTACTTTTATACACTCTTGGATTTGATTTGAGGATTTTTTGCACCTATGTTCATAAGAGACATTAGGCTTGTTAGCGTCTTTTCTGGTTTTGGTATCATAGTAATGCTGGCCACATAGAACGAGTTGGAATCCCTTCTCTGTTTCTATCTTCTGGAAAAGATTGTAAAGAGTTGGTAACATTTCTTCCTTAAGTGTTGGTAGAATTGGCCAGTGAACCCATCTAGGTCTGGTGCTTTTGTTTTGGAAAACTATTAGTTACTGATTCAATTTCTTTAATACATGTAAGGCTATTCAAATTTTCATTTCTTCTTGGGTGCATTTTGGCACATTTCAAGGAATTGGTCCATTTTATCTACGTTATCAAATTTTGGGTCATTGAGTTGTTTATTACCCTTTTAGTATCCACAGGATCAGTAGTGATGACCCCTCTTTCATTTCTGATATTAGTAATTTTTCTTCTCCCTCTTTTTCCTAATCAACTTGGCTAGAGGCTTATTGATTTTGTTGATCTTTTCCAAGAACTAGTTTTTGGCTTTGTTGATTTTCTCTGTTGATTTCATGCTTTCCATTTCATTGATTTCTGCTCTCATTTTTATTTATTTTCCTCTGCTTATTTTAGGTTTAATTTTTTTTCTCTAGTTTCCTAAGGTGGAAGCTTAGATTTAGATCTTTCTTATTTTTTAATATAAGCATTCAATGCTATAAATATCTCTCTAAGCACTGCTTTCATTGTACCACAAATTAATAACCCGCATTTTCATTTGCATTCAGTTCAAAATACTTTTTAAATTTTTCTTGAGATTTCTTCTTGAGCCATGTGTTATTTGGAAGCGTGTTGTTTAATCTCTGAATATTTGGGGGAATTCTCTGCCTATCTTTGTGTTACTGATTTTGTTTAATTCAGCTATGCTTTGAGAGTATATTTTGTATGTCTTCTGTCCTTTTAAATTTGTTAGTGTGTATTGTGGCCCAGAATGTGGTCTGTCTTGGTGAATGGTCCATACGAATTTTAGAAGAATGTGTATTCTTGCTGTTGTTGGATGAAGTAATCAATAGATATCAATTATGTCCAGTTGAGTAATGGTGCTGTTGAGTTCAACTCTGTGCTCACTGATTTTCTGCTTGCTGAATCTGTCCATTTCTTACAGAGGGGTATTGAAGTCTCTGACTATAATGATGCATCCATCTCTTTCTCCTTGCTGTTATATTAGTTTTTGCTTCATGTATTTTGACCCTCTGTTGTTAGGTAAATACATATCTTCCTGGACAGTTGACCCTCTTATCATTATGTAATGTCCCTCTTTATCTCTGATGACTTTGTTTCTCTGAAGTCTAACCTGTCTGAAATTAGCGTAACTCCTCCCGTTTTCCTTTTTATTCGTGTTACATGGTATATATTTATCTTTTTATTTTAAATCCATATGCATCTTCAAATTTGAAGTGTGTTTCTTATAGACAACATATAGTTGAGTCTTGCTTTTTCATCCACTCTGATAATCTCTATCTTTTATTTGGTGTATTTAGACCATTGATGTTTAATGTGATTATTGATACAGCTGAATTAATATTTATTATTAAACACCATAGTTATTATTGGTTCCTATTCGTTGCCCTTGTTTTTTGTTCCTATTTTTATTCCCCACCATGTTTCTGACATTTGTGGTTTTTATTTAGCATTTTATATGACTCAGTTTTCTCCCCTTTCTTTGCCTATCAGATATATTTCTTTTTGTGGTTGCTCTGGAGTTGCAATATACATTTATAATTAATCCAAATTCACTTTCAAGTAATACTACACTGCTTTATGGTTAGTACAAATTCCGTATAACAACAAGATGATCCCAGTTTTCCCCTCCATCCCTCGCATCACTGATCATTGCTCTCACGCATTTCCCTTATATATATGCCAGGAAGTTAAATCTACATGAGAAAAGCAGAGCATCAGAGAAGGAATAAGTGAGGCTAAAATAAAAACTGCAGTTTTTCTTATTCTTAATTGATCTAACAAATAGCAGTTAGTAACTTCTCCTCCCAGAAATTTGCAAGTCCTTGATAACTGCACACCATTAGGGGTGATATGTGACAACTCTTTAGGAAAAGGAAAGAAACCAGAGTTTTTGTAAATGAGGAAATGAAGGCACCTGGGAGGTGTGACATTCTCCTAATCCTGTATATCAGTGGAAAAGCAGAAACAGCTCCTGGTTCTTCTGAGCCCTGATTTTAGCAGAACATTCATCCATAGTTCTGGAACCAGAGACTGAGGCTCAGAGTGGAATAAAGTGATTTCTGGTGCGGAGCCAGAAGCCATTGTTGTGCCTTCAGTGACTCTGAGGTTTCTCTTAAATACCAAGAGAGATGAATGCATGTTTTAAGAATAAAGCAAAACACCTTTGAACCGTGACATTCTGAAGTTGGTGATCATCAATACCATAATAGCCAATAAGTCTGACCAAAGATCTCTTCATGAAAACCTCTTCAAGTGATCAGAGATAAAAACTGTGCCTAAAAAAAGATTCGTTAATACTTGTAAAATGTGGATGACCTAAAGATAAAAAAAATGCAAACCTATTTGATTGTAAATAACTACCTCAGCTTGATTTATGTACTTTAGATTTTTCCAGTCTGAACAACACCCTTGTTCTTTTAAAGACACAACTGAGTCTTATAAGCCTCAATTCCTTGACTGGAAGATTCATACTATGGATAGTTTGTGAGATCTTGAAGTTGGGTGCTGTACTTAGACGAACACTTCCTGGGGATAGCGAGACAGGATGGAAATACAACCTGTAAAGGGTCCTTGTGTTGTCCTCTCCCTACCCTTCATTGTTTATTGTCTGAACGTAGCTGCCCACCCTCCTCAAGTTCCCAGCCTGTTCACACACAGTTATGTCTCCTCTAGTAGTTATTAAATGCTTCAGGGAAATGGCAAGTTTTAATAAAATGGTTGAATACCAAATAGTCATTGTTGTGCACAAGATCCATCATTGGGTGCTAAAATTAATGGATAAAACTTTGAGGAGAAAGAAGATTGCATAGTTCCAAAGTAACTCCTCCCAAGATATTAACTCCAAATGATCAAGGTGAACACTGCCAGCAATAAGACATAGTGACATCACAAAACCCTTGATATGACGCTCTGAAGACTTAGCATCACTTCATTGCCAAAAATATATAACCCCATGCAAATCATTTGACAAATCTAAAGTGAGGAACATTGTACAAAATAAGCCACCAGTAATCTTCAAAAGTGTGAGATCATGAAAGATAAGACAAGACTGAAGAATTGTCATTGATTGGAGGAGACTAAGGGAGATAATAATTGAATGCAATGTGCGATTCTGGATAGGATACTAGAACAGAAAAAAAGACAATAACAGAAATGATGGAATTTGAATGAGGTCTGTAGTTTAGTTAGTAGGATTGTACCTGTATTAATTTTATTGATTTGGTTATTGTGCTATAGACATCCAAGGTGGTAACTCTTTGAGCTATTTCTCCAACTTTCTGTTAATTTAAAATTAGTTCAAAATAGAAAGTTTAAAAAATCATTGTGCTCAACTTTTAACATTTGAAGTACTATATTTTCATCCCTTTAATAATTTGTGTCATCCTATTCAAAAACTTTATATTTTTGAACATAATATTGTAATGAGAATATGACTAATGCAGACTATGGGTAGAACCATTTTGAAAGAAAATAAAAACTTTGCCAAGCCAGGTTTGTATTCTCAAATTCTCATGCTGCTTTTTCAAAGTTTAATTTACACCCTGTTTTGTGTTTAAAATACATTATATGCTGGTGGTATTGTGAACTAATATAGTTTGCAATAGACATGGGATTTAACTTAGAAATTCTTTTGAATGTTGCCTGGAGTGGAGGGACTCGCTAGTCACAGTTAAGTGTTTAATGATGTAGTTGGAATCCTTATTCCTCAGAGACCTCAGAATCTATTTCTTGTAGATTATTTTAAATGCTTAAACATTAGGACTTTGGTTTTCTGGTTTTCCATTTTAAGAGGTGTTTAAAAGCAAGTGAGACATGGAAAGCTGAAAAAAATAAAATGATACATATAATCTTGAGTGTTATCACTTGCAGGTAGCCATAATCATGGGTAGTTATGAAGTTCTAGTCATCTCAGCTAAGAAGTGCCAACCAAATCCATGCTTCTCCATCTTTGATACGCATAGGAATCTTCCTTGGATTTTGTTAAAATGCAGATTCTGAGCCAACACGTGCTCGGTGGGCCCTGGGATTCCGAATTTCTAACCAGCTCCCAGGAGATGCTATGCTCTTGGTCCTTGGGTGGCATCTTGAGTAGCAAGGATATAAGTGGCTGGAAAGGAGATGTTATGGATGAGCCCTGTCTACCCCAGGCATGAATTTTCAAAGAAGGGATTTAGTTTTAAACAAGTGAGATATTTAACTACTTTAAGATAGTATAGCTAATAAAAATATGAGAAGTCTCTTCAATGAAAAACAGTCTGGAGACAGAGAGTGCTATATATGTCACACCAGTGGCCTCAAAGTCACACGTTGAGCAGAAACACAGAGAGCGCTGAGACTGCGGACTCACCTGAGCTGCAGCTGAACCTGTCAGGTAGTAAGAAAGGAAGCACTTGGCCCAGGCCCACAGAATCCCCCAGGACCATGTTGTCCACTGCCACCAGGGGGCGCGTCGGCACAGCGTTTCAGGGTCGCACAGCCGACTATGGATGCAGGGTGGAGCGGGAGGAGAGGGCGGAGAGGAGTGGAAGGTGAAAGGAGATAAGGAAACAGATACAGCGCGTCCAACGTGGGGCCGTCCCACCGTTTCAGAACTTGACCTCGCTGTCTCTGGTGAGAGGAACTTGGTTATGGGTCATACATTTACAACTTGGAGGGTATAACACTAAGTAGCTGAGCTGGGCTTGAAGTGGATTCCAATCTGCGGTTAGATTGCAGGTGGTGGCGAAGAGGGTTTTTAAACCCTCCTACGGATAAGACAGGGTTGTTAAAATGCCAAGAGCAACTGACTTAGGCATCGCTTTCTTTGGAATGTTTTGTATTTTCAAAATGCTTCACTGATGCAAACATCCTTCTGAGGAAGGGCTGTCGTCATCTTTCTAGCGGTCAGTGAAGAAACTGACGAACAGGGGCGGAGATGGCCTGCGCCTTCAATCTGTGGCTGAATTCTCATCAGAAGCCCAGCTTCCTGCTTGAGCCAGCAAAGGCTTGCCACCTGGGTGGGCTGCCCCTTCCCTGCCGCCTTAGGGCTCCTCAGAAACAAGCCCAGGGCACCAGGCAGCCAGCGAAAGGCTGGCAAAACGGCTCCCGTGGGCAGGCAGGCCTGGGAGCCCCAGTCGTATGTAGCCTTTGGCCCAATCCTCCCAAGGTCAAACCACGTTAATTCCTTTCATTTAAGTCAACTTGTCTTAACTACTTACACATAAACAGATTCTTTTAATTTTTATTTATTTTTTGAATCACAAATATAGGACGTGATGATGCCAGAAAATAATTCTAGAAATATGAATAGTATAAAATAAAAAGGGAAAGTTCCTCTTTATTCATTGATCCCCACCTCAGACCCTGTGACCTCACCTCCAGACCATTGTTGATCATATTAAAAAAATAGGTTTTCATATTATATAAATATACTTTATATATATTTTCATAAGTATATATAGAGAAACACACACAAATGATTTTGCTTAACTTTACATAAATAACATACAATTCATAAGGCAGCTTGCTTATGCCATTTAAGATGTATACCATAGTCTATTGGATGAGGTTTTGAAATTTAAAAATGATCAAACATTTTACAGATCTATTTTCTTGATTCAAAACATGGGATTCCTAAGCCTGATATTTATATGTTAACAAAACCAGCCCCCAGGGCCCTCCTTGGGTTCCCCTGCCACACTCAGCATCCTGTCAGCTCAAGTCAACACCAACGTCGGGGTTTTGTGTTTTGTTTCCCAGTGATTCTGATAGAATGAGCAAATTGCTCAAATTGTGAGTACTTAATTTTTGTCTTCCGAGGATGTAAAATTTTAACTGCTATTATTTCCATGGCCCTGGATTAGTTATTTTTACAGGAGTCATTTTAATTTTTAAAAAATAGGACACGTCTGAAATGGTAGATAAAGCCATAGCTATAGGCTGTGTGTGTACTCTCAGGCTCTGTTTTTTCCAGATACCGAAAAACAAATCAATTAAAAATAGCGAAAAAAAAGGGGCTAGGTAATACGTTTTCCTTTCTAGTTTTGGCCTCCAGGACCCATCAAAAATATAGGTGTCTTGCCAGTGGGTTTCAGCCCTGGGCAAGTTCGCTATGGATTCAACGTGACCAAAGAAATTGACAGCAAAACGTTCTTGGGGTGAAAGGGTTATACCCAACTTTATTTCCACGGTGGCAGGTCAGTCACTAAAATCCTGTTCACTCAGAGCGAGTCTGCATGCAGCAAGCTGGTCTCTGCCTCTGGGTCCCTGTGTCTGAACACCATCCTCTGGGCCTCTCTGCCTGCACAGCTATCCCACACAGTCGTCCCACACAGCCGTCCTCTGGGCCTCTGTCCTCGGTGCTGCCACCACTCCAGCCCCTGCTCTGCTCTCCTGCAGCCTTGCAGCCGTGCCACTGTGTCATGCCCAGAGCACTGGGTGGAGCTCTTTATATAGAGTCATTGCCCACAGGTGTGCAGTGAGCTAGTCAACCAGGGCCAGGTGAGAATCCTGGCCACAGGAACTCTCATTTTATCCACACTCCACCCCTCCAGGATTCTCTCCTCTCAATCTATGTGCCCTTAGTCCTGTACAGTGTGGTCCCTGTGCAATGAAGCTCGAACATTGCTCTCCAGCCTCTTCAGCAAAAAGTCTTGCAGACACACAGGCCGGACTCGTGGCTCTGTCTCTGACCACTGCCTCTTTAGTCTTAATGGCTTAAACTGCTGCACTGGTTTCAGGTGTTGCCATAGCTCCAGTAAGATCCTATTTGGCTTCCCATCTAATTTCCTTCCATCTACTCCTGCCCGTATTAAATCAGCCCACATCTGGGTCTTCATAACCTTCATGGGGCCCCTTAAATTCTTCTTGTGAGTCACCTTGCATTTTGTAATCGCTGCCTCAAGGCGGGCTGCACTGTCAGGGAAGACAGCTTTCCCATCTCTGACCCCGACAGAACAATTCCATCCACCCCTAAGTCCCACAGCCACCGGCTCTGCCTGAGTATAGGGACAGACCACAGAGTGCTCCACGACCTGGGGAGGGGGCTGCTCCTCTCCCTGGGGAACTTTCAGCTGCTGGGTCTTTATTTTCTTTACAACCACTGAGCATGCTTTCAATACAGGAGGGGCCAGTGCCTCCGGCATCACCCCTTCATCCTTCCCAAGCTCCTCCATTTCTGGGGCTGATGGCACCTTTCTCTCCACTCCCCCAAGTGCCTCCTCTGCTACAGTGCCTCGCAGCAATGCTAGCTCAGTCTTCAGAAGGTCTCTTACCTTCAGCTCAATGCTTCCCAGCTGACGTTCTTGTGCCACCTCCGCCCGTGCTTCCCTCAGGAGTTTGTCTTTTTCCTTGATGGCCTCTTCCTCCTTCAGAGCACCTGGCAGAGCTGCCATCTCGTTCTGTAAGAATTGTTTACCTCTCCAATGGCACCTTGCTGCTGGTGTTCTTGTGCCACCTCCTCTCACATTATTGCCATTTCCCTCTTCAGGGAATCCACAGAAGTTTGCAGCTTGAGTTCTCGTGCTGCCATTTCTTGGGTCTGTAGACCTTTTTAATACTGTGAGAAGCAGCCAACCCACAGTCCCTGCTGCCTCACAGGCACTCTGTTTCTCAAAGGATTTACTTACTATACCAAGGGCCACCCCTACTGCCTCAGGTGTCACCTCCACTTACCTTCAGTTCTGGGGTGGGGCCCAGTCCTCTAGAAGGCAAGCCACCTCAGGCCACATACCCACTGGGGGACAATCCACTGTCTCCCCATTCACAGGGTTAGCCTGGTGGAGCACCCCTCCCATAAGGGCAGCCTGTCTTTTTCCTTGGTCAACAGTGAATCCTGCCGACTATACCAATTGTCTTGTCAATGGGTTTCAGCCCTGGGCAAGTTCGCTGTGGATTCAATGTGACCAAAGAAATCGACAGCAAAACGTTCTTGGGGTGAAAGGGTTATACCCAACTTTATTTCCATGGTGGCAGGTTAGTCACTAAAATCCTGTTCACTCAAAGCAAGCCCACATGCAGAAAGCCAGTCTCTGCATCTGGGCCCCTCTGTCCACACAGCCGTCCTTTGGGCCTCTCTGCACAGTCATCCCGCACAGCCATCATCTGGGCCTCTGTCCTCGGCGCTGCCACCACTCCAGCCTCTGCTCTCCTTGCCTACAGCCTTGCAGCCATGCCACCATGTCATGCCCAGAGCACTGGGCGGAGCTCTAGAGAGTCATTGCCCACAGGTGTGCAGGAGCTAGTCAACCAGGGCCAGGTGAGAATCCTGGCCGCAGGAACTCTCATTTTATCCACAACAGGCTAGGCTGTCCCTTTCTCTAGAATAGCAGATCTCAAACCTTAACACAAAAGATTCTCTGGGAGCTTGTGAACAACGCAGATTTCCAGGCCTCCTGGGTCCACTTCCTCAGGATGGGGCTGGGAATTGACATTTCTAACAAGCTCCCTTGCACTTTTTCCATCCATCAACATTTGATTGGAAGAATGGGTTGGGTGGAAATCTTTACTGATGACACCTCTTCTGCTTTCCTCTCATTTTGAAGGAAAAGGGAGAGAAATGAATGCGCAGGAAATGGGTTGTGCTTTTTCCATTAAAAGCTGTGCCCAGATCTTTTGCACATCTTAGGAATTCTTCTAGGTTTGTCTTTAAAAGCTTGACCCCCTAAGTATGTGACCTGTTGCCCTGAAGTTACCTAGGGTAGTATAACCGGTTTGAGAAGCACCTGATGACTTTCAATTTCAGCTGGAGTTCCTTATAAAACTAGCTGATCTGAGAGGTCATTTGTCTCTGATCCAGAGGCCGTGGTTGGTTATTCTTGGCTTCCTCTAGACTTGGAAGGGAACTGAAGCATCAGGTAAGAAACAATCTATACCTACACAGCTTGAAAAAGAACAAATCACAGCTCTGCTCCCACCCCCAACCCCTGCCCCATGGGCGTGGATCCCACAGGCACAGGGCTGAGGGAAAGTAACTCCCATCCACCTGAAGCTCAAGGACAGGCAAGAATGAACTGTGGTGAGAGAAGTGGGGAGAGGGTTTATCGCCAGAGGGTTTATTGCCTGGGGGGCGGGGGGTGGTGCAAGGGAGACTTCAGGGGGCAGGAGATGTTGTAAGTCATCATATGGAACCCATGTAGGGTGTGTATATCTATATATAAATCATTGAGCTAAATGCTTAAACTATATGCATTTTACTGTTTGTACATTATACTTCAATAAAATTTTAAAGAAAAGGTGATGAGCGGCTGTGAATATGACAATAATCCACCAGGAAAAGAATCTACAGTCATAACTACATAGTGAGTCAAAAACCACCATACAAAAGCAGGCAGTTAGGCAAAGAGAAAAGAAAAAGGAAAAGAAATCTGCTCTAAAATAAGCAGTTTCTTTTAACTCTAGTTATGAACCGCATGCTTAGAATAATGCGAGCCCCTTGTAGACATGACGCTCCAAATGCCTCCAGGCGGGGGAAGTGGACTCCCACATGAACAGGAGGGGTTATTTTGTGCTTTTTGAAATGCTGATGGCTCGGGGAAAGTCTATGGGCAGTTTCACCAGCTTTATTGATAAAGGCTGCAGACAAAAATGGGGAGGTTGTCAGGCCTTCTTGGGGGACATTAGGGTTTTGTCCCAATCTGGGTGGCTGTGCATGTGCAAGGTGACCTGTCCGGAGGTCAGGAGCAGCTGGCCAGTTTGGGCAGAGTCACACTCATGGAGGCTAGATAGTGACCAAGAGGCCTGGACGGGTAGCCTGTGGGCACATGAGGAGGGGCTGCTGCGCCCGAGGACTGTCTCGGGAATATTCCACGGAATAGTTCCTTTGCATTCCCCATCCTCTAACACTTGGCCTTATTATGCTTAAAGGTTTTCTACAAACATCTAGTGGTCTTTCCTCTTTTTGCCTGGGCTGCCTTTCCCTGTGAGCTGCCATGGTGAGGAAGCTGACTTGTCACCTCACTGAGCAAGTGGATTCTCTGATTTTCTCCTCTCCTCCCTTACCCCCTTCTCGACTGGTGGATTGTCTGACCCACTAGCATTGTCTGGTGTGATGGAGACACAGTCTCACGTTGTTGTAGAAACTGCTCGGTCAGGTCTGGGTGCTGTGGATGAGGGGAGGCTGGAGACCTGGAAATAAGGCAGATGGGAGTGGGGAGGCTGATTGTCTGGGCGGAGGTGAGGCCCCACCAGCAGGCTGATGTAAGAGCTGGTTGGAGCTGAGCATCGGTGAGTGTGGTCATGGAAGGCTTTTCATCCCTTGTTATAAAGGCAGAGCTAGGAGAACAGGACCACTCTCTGCCCCCACTTCAGGCCCACAGTCTTTGCACGCAACTGAAACTGGAATGTTTATAGGTGGTAAAAAAAAGGGGGCATGGATGGTGATCCCCAGCAGGTGGCCCAAGGTGAGGAGGTGCCTGTCTTATTCCTGGAAGAGTGAAGGCCCAGCACATCTTGGGGCGATGCCTCTCTTTCCAAGCAAGCTAATTCTCAGACAGGTGGGGCCTGGAATTTTCTCCCTAAGGTTCCCTGTACAAAATGTGAGATCAAATGCAAACAGGTTAAGAAATAAAAGGCAAAAAGCTACCTCAGGATTGATGAGAATCCTGGTGGTGAAAGATAAATAGCACATTAGCTCTTTCAGCTCCTGTTTCTAACAAAATCTGGTTTGCTGGGGGAACGCCTGAAGACGGGGAGAGGGCAGTAGGACCGAAGTCCTCTGCGGTCTGTCTCCCTCCTCTGGGGCTGGTGGAGGCCTTGACAGCCTGCTCCCTGCCCCCACCAGAAGGGTGCCTGTTGGAGGGAGGGGAGATGGGTTGTCCCTGGGCCAGGGAGGAACCTTCCCTCTCCCTGCAGAAGGCCATTGCCGTGGCGGGTGGAGCCCACCAGGCTGACAGTGCTGTCAGGCTGGGGACCAGAAGCCCCCAGTCCTCTTCTCTGGCTGGTGGTTGGTCGCTCAGGGGTCTTCACCTCTGCCTTACTTCAATATCTCACTGCTCTGAAATCTGTCCAAAAACATTCACTCAAGTCATTTCTATGTCACAGATGTGATCTCGCTCCCTCTTGCTCTTCTGCCTCCCGCTGCAGGTGCTGAGAGGATTCCCAGGGAGCTGCCGTTCCTGGTCCCTCCCCTCTGCCTCCTCCTCCCTTCCTGACTCCTCTCCAATCACGGGTTTGCATTCCCTGTGCCTGTGGCCATTTGCCCCTGAGCTGGCCTTCATTTCCTCACTCAATCAGCTCCAGAGTCCCTCGCTCACTTTCATATTTTTCCTATTTCACTAGGAAAAGTGATTTGGGTGCCTTTCCTGGTTAGCTGAATGAAAGAGTATTCTGAGTTCTTAAACTCTCATTTCTGCATCTCCGAATGTTTGATGGAGGTAATGCAACGGGAGAATTCCCTGCACCCACTCCAGCCTGGTACTCTTAAATGCTCCTCAGTACCTAGTACCCAGAGCAAAGGGAGGAACCAGGCAGTGTGGGGAGGCGCCAGGCTGAGAATGGGAGGGAGTAAACAGTATGCCCAGGAAGCCAGTCTTCCAGGCTTGTTGGGTGGAAAGGCCCCCCTGTGGAAAGGACCTGCTTTGCCCTGTGCTGTGACCCTGCTGCCTCAGATGCTCTTGGGGACCATCTGGGAGGCTGTGGGCTAGGAGGCCACGCATGGGGTGGACACACATGGACTGTGGGGCTTCCCAGTGTGAGCAGTGCAGAAACCTGTACAGAGGTTCCCTTCTTCCTCTTTGCTTCCCTAGATGTCTGCAGCTAGATACCCTGACATGATCGGATTCCACGGAGACAGTCACCCAGACAGACACCTGGTTTCCAGGCGATCCTTTCTGGACAAGCCCTTTTGGTTTCAGCCCTACCACACCACGAGGGCATCTCTTCCTCAGCGCTGTATCTACTGTCCCAGCCAGCAGCCCTAGGGGAGGCACCAGGGAGGAAGCCCGTTAGCTGAGAAGACCACCAGGTGTCCTCTATAAATGGCACCTTCTGCGGGGCTGTGGGCCCATCCAGGCTCTAGGACAGATAGTCAGCACCGTAAGTAGGTTAGGGCAAGAGCAGAATTGGAAGCAGGCGAATCGGGGATATGCCTCTGACCTCAGGGGTAGCAGCAGGTTGATGCTCCCCGTGGAAGGCCAGGAGCCTCCTTCTGGGGTTGGCCAGGGACCCGCAGGCTGCCTCGTCCAGGGACAGTGCCACCTGTCCTCCCCTCAGCCCCAGCACTGCACTTGGTTCAGTGCGATCGGGAATGACATGTGAGCCCGGGCCAGACAGGGAAGCCAGGACAGCCCCTGGAAGCCGAGAGCCTCTGGGGAGTCTTCTTCCAGGTCCGGAGCTTGATGTGCAGGGGGATCCCCACAAGGGGGCGGAGGGAAACCCCGGAGGCCCGCGGGAGGAGGCTAGCCCTGTGGCTGGAACGCGCAGCCTACCGCACTCGCGGCGACCCCTCTTTGGGCACAGGGTGGGTGGGGGACGCTGAAGAGACCCTCTGTTTCTCCGAAAGTTTAGGGCGAATCCTTTTTCCTGGAGATCGGCCTCTCGGTGGCGGTGTGTTTCCCGAGAGGGAGCCTCCTGCGCCGCCCCCTTCCCCTGGCATCGAACCATTGAAGCTTGCGCACGGGGCTCCCTCCCCAGCTCAGTCTCCTCCCCACGCGCCCCTTCTCCGCCGTGCTGGCCAGCGTCGGGTTGCGTCCCCGGCTCTGCCCCCCGCCCGAGCCCGAGCCCGAGCCCAGCCGCCTCGCCGCTGCAGGCTGCGGGGAGCTGCTCCCGCCGCGCTCCCGCCTGGCTCCGTGCCCCCGGCGCGCTCGGCCCCGGCTCCCCGCGCGCGGACCATGGAGTAAGTAGGCGGGTGGCCCCGCGACGCGCTCCTGCAGCCGGCGAGGCCGGAGCCAGCCCGGGTGGCCTCTCCAGCCGGCTGAGTTGGCCAGCGGCGGGCCCTCCTCCCGCCGGTCCTTCCCCGCTCCTCCTCCTCGGCCGCCGCCGCCCCCGCCTCCCGGCCGCCCCCGCCGCCCCCGCCGCGCCGCCGCCCGAGGCCGAGCGCGGACGCCGAGCGTGGGAGCCATGGCGCGCGAGGAGGAGAGGGACCCCGAGCGCCGAGACGCGGCGGCGCGGGCCAGCGGCGAGGAGGAGGAGGAGCAGGGAGCCGAGGGGCTGAGCGACAGCGACGACGAGGACGAAGACGAGGAGCCCCGCAGCCGCGAGGAAAAGGAAGAGGAGGCGGCGGCGGCGGCGGCGGCGGCGGCCGGGCGGGAGCGCAGCGAGGACGCGCGGCTGCAGCGCGCAGGGCTGCCTACCACCGCCGTCCCCGCCGCGGCCGCTCGCGACAGGGGCTGCCGCCGCCCGCCGGGGCCCCCGCCGGGGCCGCTGCCCTGCCTCCCGAGGATGCCGTCGCCCGACGACGAGGACCGCGAGCGTCGCCGGAGCCGCCGGAGGGACCTCCTGCTGAGCCAGCTCTGCTTCCTGGCCTTGGTGGCGCTGCTGCTCTGGTCGCTGGCGAGCATGCAAGAGCATAATGGTGAGTGCTCGCCGCCTGCCCCGAGTGGGCGCTGCGGCTCCAGCAGCTCGCGGCTGCCTGGGCTGGGCGCGGGGCAGGCGGGCTGGGCCGGGGTACGGGGCACCGGGACACCCACTGCCCCTCCGAAGGGCTCGGGAGGAGGGGGCCCTGGATGCAAGGGCCGCACCCTGGAGAAGCGGCCGGCGCGCTGGGGCGCCCAGCTAGCCCTGGGAACCCTTACCTGTGCTTTTTGGCTCTGTTCTTCTTACCACAATCTGGAGGGACCGGTGATGACAAGCGGTAGGGACGGTTACCTAAACAGGTCCCTAAACATGGCCAGTAATAAAGTTGCCCTGGTGAAATTCGGTATTTGTGTAGGTAACCACCTGCACACTCTGGCTAGTTGAGGGCGTGAAGGGGGCGGTTGACTGGTGAACACTCAATTCTCCAATGTTCCCCATATAGAACAGGCGGGATGGAACAGGTAGAGATCTCCTGCAACCCGCCTTTCCCGAACAGGTGCCGGGAACTTCGGGTGGGAAAATGTGTTGGCCACTGGGCTAGGGTTTCAAAATGGACTTATCTCTTAACACTGACCGCTCACTAGGAAGGCTTTTGTGAACTTGCGGCTCTGAAAGAAATGATTTAGACCGGACTGCCCAGCACTCTGTACATTGCTCTCAGGGTGCCCTTTACCCACAACTTTTGTCTTCTCTTTGTCCTTGGCCTTTCTTGAGCGGAAACAGAACCTTGTGAAGAAATGTGCTCAGAGCAGTTGTCCACTGCAAACAGTTTGGATCCTGGGGTGCAGCTGTCTAAAATACCGAGGATAAACTTGGAAGAATAACTATTGTAAAACAGTTTTATATCCCGGTGGTTCAAGTTGCACCATTCCTGGGAAAACAGCCATATAAATGGCTGTGAGAAAAAGCAGTTACAAATGTGTGCTTTGGTGTTAAGATCGACATAGCTCAAACACAAGGTGTTATGAAGTGCAGAATAAAGGCAGTTTGATAGTGATAGTAAAATATTTCTAAAGGAGCCATTAATTAGAAAGGGGAATTGGCTAGTCTGTGGCTTCCTGGGGAAAGCAGATGGTCCGTCTTGGTTCAGGTCTTCGCCGACCTCTTGACAGACTTCCTCTTATATGGTAATGTGAGAGAGTCCATCCTGGTCTTCAGGGGAACTGTCGAGACTCCATGGCTGTCTCCCTTTCTCCTGAATCCCAGCTTGCCTGGCAATGGGGACTGACATCAGGAAGAGGACTGTGCCTGGGGGAGGGAAGCTGGACCTCTTTCCCAGGGTAGAGTCAGAACTGCCAAAAGCAGTTACTGACCAATTCTCGGGAAGGGAAGAGGGTGTGCATCACTCCCCTTTTAATCTTCCCGGTTTTTATGAGTGCAAAGCCCATCTGTACTTCATGCGACCTTTGCACAAGACCGTTTCTAAGACAATTACATGCCAGCCATTTTCCCTGCATGTTGGAGCTCTATGAGTCATAGAGTTCCACCACTTTCCAGGATATAAAAGACATTTTTCTGGGTGGAGTATGTGACCCATCCAGTTAATGGTCACCCAATCCATCAATGGCAGGGGGCTGCCTGGCTTCTGGGAAGGCTGGGGTGTTCCAGGGGAGGGGGTGGCAGATGCCCTGCAAACTGGAAACCTGGTGACTAGAATGCCATGTTGCAGTGGCCTCCCTGGCGGTGACATTTCTGTTCAGGTGCCACGAACCCCGATTTTGTTCCATAGCACAGCCTCTCCCCCTCCCTTCCCATGATTTCTGTCCTTCCTACCATTCCTATCCTCTTTCTCCCTCCCCAACCCCTTCTGTAAATGCACAGCTTGAGAAGCCCCCCACCCCCACCCCCCCGGGCCCAGCCACTGAAGGTAACAGTGAAAAGCCAACAGTGTTAAGGGGGTGCCATCCAGCCCCCAGATGGCTTGATAGTTGTAATTCTGTCTCATATTACCCTTTCCTCCACTAGATAATTGATAATTTAATTATTTGATGCACAGCAATATCTTGCAGCAGGACACAAGTTTTTTGAGATAATTTGAAAACTGTTAATTAATATATGCAAATATGCAAATGATTTTTTTTTTGCCCCAGGGGATCAGCATTTACCATACTTAAGCATTTGAATAGTGACTTTTTACCCTGGAAACTTGTGGCTACACTACTTAAGGGTCCTTTCAGTAAAAAGTTTGGAAATTAGCCTTGTTTTAAAGACACTGTGATGTGGAAAGGCTAAGTGAGTCACCCAAGGACATACAGCAGTTGAAGAGTAGAGGATGAAACCCACTCAAGGTGACCTGGCTTTTTGATCCCCCCTGTTCCCAGGTATTCATGTCACTATGTGGGTGCAGCTTTGTAGTATTTATATAACCACATGGGGGTACCTTCATAATGATCACAGGTGATATTTTTATTTATTCATCTTGAAAGCCGTGCAGTGATTAAGTGTAACTTCTCAGAAGCCTGTTTTCTAACACATACTGATTTTTCTTTTTTTTATAACAGGGACAGTCCTTTTTACCAAACCACAGTGGAGATGTGTGGCAGTTATGTTATAAAATGTGGTAGAATATTTCTAATTGTATGGGATCTGGGATCCCTTTCCTGACATCTAACCAAACTCAGCAGATTCTTTTCTGCCTGAGATGGGACACAAAAGCCAGAAAGGGTTAGTGCTGGAATCAAGAAAAATGTTAATTCTCACGATGACAAAAGCAGTAATAATAACTGGAATTCAGTGGGCTCCCCATCACCAGGCATGGTGCTAAGAACACACCGTGTGCATTGCCTCGCGGAGGCTGCAAACACTCGTCTGAGTCTTCGGGGTAAAGAACGCAGAGGAGCCCAAGTCCGAGCCCTGTTGAGCTGTTGCCCAGGCAGATCTCATTTTTGGTCTCTGTTTTCAAAGCCAATTAAAGTAAGGTGCCAGATTTGCTAAGGAGGGTTTCCTTTTTTTTTCTCAGTAAGAATGGATTACTTCTGTATGTTGTGAGTGGTTTAAAAGTGTTTCATTTTTCTTTGAAGTAAGGAAGCTGGCTGTCTTTTCCTATAATGGTGTATATAATGTCCAGAGGTTCCTAGGGAGGTGAATAGTGAATAATATGAAAAAATTATATATATATATATATACCTTGAGCTATTTTCTGGTCCAGGTACTATTGCTGTAGAACAAATTACCCTAAAAGGTAGTGGTGTAAAACTACTCTTTTGTTTTTTGGTACATGGACACTTTGGGTCATGAATTGGATAGGACATGGGAGGAATAGCTTGTTGCTGCCCCATTATGTCTGGGTCCTCAGCTGGAATGATTGAAATCTGGGTGACTTGATAGCTGGCTCTGCAGTCACCTGGAGGCCACATCACTCCCAGGTCTGGAGTTGATACCAGCTGTTGGCTGGACTCTCATCTGCCCTGTTGACCAGAACACCTGCCTGTGGCCTCTCCATTTGGCTTCTCCCCGTGCCTTAGCTTGAACTTCCTCAAAGCATAGCACCTCAGTTCCAAGAGAACAAGGTGCAAGGAGTGGCTTTTTTATGTCTTAGCCTCGGAAGCTGTTGGGTATCACTTCCACTATCTTCTGTTGGTCAAGGCAGTGGGATGTCAACTCAAGCTCAAGGAGAAGGGACATAGATGCCACCACCTACTCAATGGTGGAGTGTCGGGGTACATTGTAAGGAGAGCATGTGTGATGGGAGGCACTGTGGCCATCTTTGGAAAACCAGAGATGCAAAGGGATAATAACTTAGGAGTGACTGCAGACATCTCCTGAAGTGGTAAGTGATGAATAATACAGACCTGTATCTGTACCTATGGATCTGTATACATTTATGAAATGCCTTCTAGTCATGAAAACATTTCTGCTCATCTTAACTGGTGGGGGTCCAGAGGCGGCGTGTGAAAAAAGGGCTGCAGGGGAGATGTGAACTGCAGATTTCAGTTGCAGATCTGAGAGCCCACCTTTAGCCTCCGGGCTTCCCGTTCCTCAGAGGATGGTGACCAGGACATTTTGGTCCTTCCTGCAGTGATAGGAAGGCTGGGCTGGATTCTCCACCTTATCTTCCCTCCCTCCCTCCCTCCCCTTTCCACGCTTCAACCCCTCTTGCCTTTCTTCTGCTCCTCAAAAGGTGGCGCTTCTTCTGGCCCCAGACTCCGAGCACCTGCTGGTCCCACTGTCACCATTACTGCTAGTTAATCCTTCATCCTTTACCACCAGGCCCAAGACATTCCTGCTTTAAGCCCCCCTTTTTGCTCTCTGCACATACTCTATTTCCATTCATACCATTTATCACAGTTGGCAATGGTGTATTTATTTGGTTGTGATTTGAGTAATATCTCCTCTTAACCGGATTCTAAGCCCCAGGAGGTCAGGGGTCCTATGAACTTTCCTTACCTTTGTCACCCCACACTTTGCCCACAGGAGATGCTCCAAAGATATTTGTTAAGAAGCTGTTTTGATTTCTGAACTATGGTGTCTGTGATAAAAACTAGCTACTGTGTGTCAAGAGTCCATTTACTAGCCCTCAGTGTTTTCCTGACTTATTCTGGCCCCTGTCCAGCAACTTCGATGTCACCGTTTTTTCAGGGACTGACACTGAGCTGTGGAAAGGTGAGTGTGTTGCCTAGTGTCACTTCATTAAGAGGCAGGATTTGAACCCAGGCACGCCTGTGTCAGAGCTGCATGCCACTGCGCCCCCAGCCTCAGCCTAGGAGGACATGAATAGAAAGTGGGAACCACGCTGCCTTTTTCAGTCAACTGGGGAGTGAAGGAGCACCAGAAGGTTGCTTTCATAGAAGCAGTGTTTTAGAAACACATTGCTTTTCAACCTTTTCTATTTTCTGCCTAAACACATATAGATGTATCTCTTTTCTCCTGGCTTTTCTTAGCTGCTCATCAACCCAGATTTTTCTCAAAGATTTCCTCTACTTGCAAGCCTCAAATCCTTGTGGGAAGATTTTTTTTTTTCTTACCCCGCAGGGTTGGCAAAGCCAAAAGAATTGCAAAACCAGCGATTTGCTGAGACTTCCAAGGCCTGGTGCAAGTTGGCTGATAGGATTTTGGCAGCTCTGTATCTGCTCAAGATCCCTTTTCCTTGAGTGAAGTAATTTTGGGGGTGGGGAGGTAATAATACACAGACTTTTATAATGGAGAGACTGAGGTAGGGGGAGTTCAGGAAATGTCCCTGAAGTTGTACAGCAAATGGGCGGTACTGCCGGGAGGGTAATCCGAGTTTCTGTGGCTTTTTCCTGCCTTCAGTTTCTGTAGGGCACGTTTGGCAGTGATTTTTGTTTATCGTTGGCAGGGGTTTCAAACATGGTGTTATCCCATAGGATTTGAGAGTCTGAAGTATTAAGGACTCAGCAGAAGAGGGTTTTCTATGAGCAAAGCGGTGAGAGGCACCATTCAGTCAGTTTTAATCACCGAGTCCTAATTTCTCAGACTTGCATGAGGTCTGCCCAGCTCTCTCCTGTGGCTACAAGCCTTGTAGGGTCCGCTTACAGTTCTCTCATGCTGTGAGGCCTGGGGCCCTCACCACCCCTCACTGGTTTCCCCTACTTTGTCTGCATCTTTGTAGATGGCCCCTTGTGAAACTCCCTTCAGTGGCATCCCTTGAATAAGTTCCTCCTTGGACCCCATTGGTGTAAGACACAGGGATGGACCTTCATTCATTCACTCAGAGAACACCTGGCAGGCTTTTTGCTAGTTGCTGGGGTGACAGCAGTGTCTGAGATGGATAGATCCCCAGAGTATTGTCCTCGTGGTACTCAGGCGTTAGTGGGTGAGGATGTAAATTGGCACTCCAGACACCGTGGGAGACCAAGACCGCACCAAGATGATCAGATTTTAGGCACAGACCCCAAATGAAGCCTTGACCTCTTAATGAGATGGATTAAATGGATTTAATGAGATGGTGTAGAGAGGGGAATGGAGGAATTAGAATGGCAATGCATAGATATTTGAGATTGGGACAGAAGCTCAATGTGCCTGGGCCCATCTGTGACCATGGGGCATGTTGGTCATGACCCTTTAAACTTCAGAGTTTAAAGATTAGGGGAGCATTTCAGGGAACAGAGGAAAGGCCTTTGTCATTTCTAGGGCTGTCCAAACCAACACAAGTTTCTTATTGAAATCATGAAATCTAGCCATTAGTCCTTGCTTGTTAATCACTGTGTATTTCTAGGGGAAAACAAATAAAAACCTCCTCTGTGACCTAGTTTAGAGGAACTTCACATTGCAACTTAATATTTTTCTCCTTATCTTTTCCCTTTGTGCTCCGCATTGTTTGACCTTAGCAAAAGTCATTTTCACTTCAGCAAAACACCGTGGAGTTTAAACCAGAAAGAGCAGGTTTCTGAAGTAGGACTTTGCTGGAAACCCAGAGGTGTGCAGAGGGGCACAGATAACCAGCTGACATCAAGAAATCAACAGCCCCCTTTTGAAGAAAGAACATGAAATAGTCACTTTGGGCCATTTTGACTTTGATTACTGGTAGGACGTGTAGGCGGAAGGCACCCGGCTGTTGAAAGTCAGGCTGGTAAGTAGTTGCTACAGATGACGGTCCGTGAGTGATAGGCAGGAGGGTGAGAGCTGTATCTTTGATTGGCTCTGTCGGTCTGTCTTCTCTGCCCGTTGTAATCACTGGGGAACTTTAACCCACACTCACAGCTGGGTCCTACCCACTAGGAATTCTGATGTAATGTTCCGAACATTGGGCATTGGGATGTTTTTGAAGTGAGGTGGGTGTCTCCAGTGTGCAGTCAAGACAGGGCACCACTGGGTTGCTCAGTGGTCAGTCATGTGCCTCATCACAGCCATGCCAGTGCTTGCTGCACCTGAGCTGTGAATACACCAGGCTTAGTTATCCCAGCCTGAATGGGAATTAATATTTGTTTGCTTAGTTTTCTAGGCTGTTAGCATTAATCGAAGCCCAGACTTCCGTCTGGTCGCCTTCGTCGCCTCTTCTTATATACAGCGCCATGATTCTGTCCAGGCCTCTTTTGAAGCAATCTTTCCTAGATTCTTCTGCCCAGATGTAGTCTGAACAAGTTGCTTATTAAATCTGCTGCCCAGCTGTCCTTTGATCTCCCTTCAGCTTCTCCCTGCATGTGTGTATATGTGTGCATGCATGTGTGTGTGTTTGTGTGTTTCAGCTCTCCCTGTATTGAAAGCCCTGTTTCCTGGAACCTGTGTACATGTCTTTCTTAGTTTATTCCTTCATTTGTGATATACATTTTTGGGGATCCCACTCCAGGTACCTCTCCAGACACAGGATGTAGAAACAACAAAACAATGGTTTGAGATATTGTGGGTTTGGCAACACACTAATTCAACCCCCACACTTAGAAGATAGGCTAGATAAGTAATTTAGGGTGGGGCACATTTTCCTTGGAATTTTGAAGGTATTAGTCTTCTAGCTTTCAGTGCTGCCTCTGAGAAGTCTGATGCTGCCCTAGTTTTTAATTTTTTTTGTATGAAACCTGTTTCTTTCCCTCTAATAGCATGTGTGGTGTTTGCTCCTAATGTTCAGTCATATCACAGTTATGTGACTGGTGTTGTTCTGTCATGCATTTTCCTGAGAACTCAACTGGTTCTTTTAGTCTGGAAACTTGTCTCTGATGATTTCCTCCATCCTAAGCTGTCTCTTTTCTCTCTCTGGACTATTATATGGGTGTTGGACTTCCTGGGTTGATCTTTTGATTTTCTTATCTCTTCTCTACTTTTTCTCATCCATTCGCTCTAATTTCTATAGGTTTTCTTAACCATACCTTCTAATTCTTATCCTGAGCTTTTAATTACTGCTGTCATAGTTTTAATCTCTGACAGCTCTTTTTTCCCGCTGGAAGTTATTTTTAGTAGCATCCTGTTCTGCTTCATCAGTACAGTTTCCCCTCTTATATCCCTAAGTCTGTGAAGAGTAGTCTTTGAAGTTTACTTTTCTCTAGATGGATCTGTTTCTCCATGTTGCTGCTGTCTATCTCTTTTGTTTTGTTTTTCGTATTCCATACTTTCTTCAAATGTCAGGTGATCCTTGGCATCTGTGTATAGGTAGTGAAGCCATGTGAAAGGTGACTGGAAGCTGTGGCAGGCGGAGGGTGTGTTGAGGGTGTCTCTGTAAGGTGGTCTGGCTGGGCTGTGTCACTGGGCCGAGCTCCAGTTTTAGATCTTCACCAGGGGGCTGGGTTCAGATATCCCAGATAAGGGTCACCCTGTGTACTGTCTTGAGGGAAAAGTCCTTCTGGGTTACTTCTGGGAATCTGGTGGTAGAGGAGGCTGGGGTTTAGAGGGGTTTTGTTCTATGGAAACACTGTCCTAGACTCAAGGAGTTGTCTTAAGGACAACTATGAGTATGAAAGAGCTCAGCAATTTATTCTGATACCCTGCAGGACCACCCCAAGTTGTTTAAAGCTTCCTTCTTCTCTCCCTCCTTTCTTCCTTTCTCTTTAAGTCATATACACACAACAGTGTGAAGTGTTGTTGCCCTCTGGGAGGGCTAATGGTCAACGGTGGGGAAGGCATGGCTTTCACCATATCCTCTTTTTTTTAAATGAGCTTTTATTGACATAGTTGTAGAGCCACACAAAAAGTTGTAAGAAGTTATGCAGAGAGATTGCTTGTACATTTTCCTGTTTCCTCTAATGGCAACACTTTGCAAAACTCTAGTATAATATCATAACCAGGAGAGTGATATTGATAGAATCCACCAACCTTATTCAGATTTCCCCAGTTTCATTTGTACTTGTGTGTGTGTGTGTGTGTGTGTCATGTGTATTAAGTTCTGTACAGTTTTATCACCTGTGTACATTTCTGTAACCACCGCAGTCAAAGTACTGGACAGATCCAATATGCCAAGGATAACATGCTGCCCTTTTATAACCACTCACACCCCACACACCTTTTTGTACAAAAGGAACAGTCAGGTTAAGTAACTCCTATCAACTGCTCCAAAAATAAAGTTAATTTAAAAATTGTAACTTTAAGAATTAAGGGAAATTCCAACACCAGTATTGTCGCTGTACACCAAAGCCTGCTTGTAAGTTGGGGACAGAAAAAGGAGTACGAGGCCAGACTACATTAGTGCAATTAGGACATGGAGCACTTTCTCAGTCATTGCAGTTCTATTACCCTCAGGTATAGACCCCTGAGCTAAGTGCCAGATAAAGGCCACGTGTGGCTGGTTAACAGTTTCTTTGATGAGTAACATTTTTTTTCCCTCTGATTTGCACAATATTTTGGTATGAATGCCCCATGAAAATGGTTTGTTCAAGTCATTTGTTCCTTCCAGCAGTTAAGCCATGCTCTTTGCAGTACTACTTTCACCAGTATCTGTTTTCTAGAGTTTTGGAGATGCAGATCTTGGAGACCTTTGTATCTTAACATCTGATTTTTGTTTGAGGAAATTGATGTGAAAGAGATATAAATTGAGGCCAGAAGCCACGTTTTCTGACTCCTTGCTAAGTTAATACTTAAGAAAAAAACAGTAGAAAGTGAAGCATAGAAACATATTTAATGCAGATGGACTCAGTGAAATTACTGCAAATTCTGGAATGTTTCTGAAGTGCTGAAATCTTGCTAGGAATTACTCAACATACAGTGTAGTCACTAAGTGGGGAAGATAAGGGAATTTCAGGGTGAGCTATTCTTGTAGTAAAAAGGAGATTTGTTTGTTGAGAAATAATGGCTTGTGGGACACTATTAACTTGCTTTGGAGAAAGTTAATATCATTGGTTTACATTTTACGTAGGTAGTCATCTCATATAACCATTAAAATGATTGGTCATTTTGAAAATGAGTGCCCATTAATCTTTCTTGTTAGGGGCCATTATAAGATTTCAACTTTTTGCATCCCTGGTGTTGCAATTCTAGCCTGTGATCTAAGCATTATGTCCAAAGAAAGCAGTTTCCTAGGACTTTAACAATCCAGGCTTTGAAAACCTGTTGGTAATGACCTGATTCCGAGTGGGATTTCACAGTTTGGTCAGTTGAAGTAACAAATATTTGTTGGAGTAGCAGTAAGAAAACTCACTGTATCTAATTTCAGTAAATCTGGGCATGAGGACAGCTCAGTTCCAGTATTTTCCAACATTGTGGTATATTTCCTTCCTTATAAATTTAAACATTGATAAAATACTATATGTAATGTCTTGGATCCTGCTTAAAAATTTTAAAAAACATACAGTAAGATTGACAATCAGGATACAGAACAGAAATATCACTCCCCCCCAAAAGAAAACCTATCCCTTTGTAATCATACCCTCCCCCATCCCTGACCTTTTATCTGTCACTATAGTTTTATCTTTTTGAGAAGGTCATAGAAATTGAATCCTATAGTATGTAATCTTTTGATGCTGGCTTCTTTCACTCAGTGTAATGCTTCTGAGATTCATCTAAGTTGTTGAATGTATCAGTAGTTCCTTCCTTTTTATAACTGAGTAGTTTTCCACTAAACATGTACAACAACTTGTTTATCCATTTACCTGTGGAAGAACATTTGGGTTGTTTTTAGTTTTGGTAGTTACAAATAGAGCTGCTGTGACATCCAAATCTAGGGTTAAAATTTTTTTTCTTGCCTTATTGCACTGGCTAAGACTTCCAGTACAGTGTGAGTTTGAGTGGACATCTACACCCTGTCCCTAATCTTAGGGGGAAAACCTTCAGTCCTTCAACAGTAAGTATGATGTTTGCTGTAGGATTTTCACTGCTGTCCTTTATTAAGTTGAGGAAGTTCCCATCTTGTCCTAGTTTGCTGAGAATTTGTATCAGAGATGGATATTGAAATTTGTCAGATGTTTTTCTTGAATCAGTTGACATAATCCCATGGCTTTCCTTCTTTAGCCACTTCTTATGATGGATTATATGAATTGATTTTCCAAGGCAAAATCAACCTTGCATACCCTGGATAAGCCCCACTTGATTATAGTATGTTTTTCATTTTATGTTTTTGTAGATTTGAAATGATCATATTTTGTTGAGGACTTTTGCATCTATAATCACCAAGGGTATTGGCCATAGTTCTCTATTCTTGTACTATCTTTGTCTTGTTTTGCTGGTCCCATAAAATGAATTAGGAGGTATTCCCTTCTCTTCTATTTTATGGAAGAGATTGTATAGAATTTGGTGGATTCTGCTTTTTAACTTTTAAACAGTTCTCCATGACATCAAACTTAAACATAATTTTCAGTGTCTGCCTGATAGTAGTATTAAAAATCACAATATTTTTCTAAGTATTATAGCAAGTGACATTTATTGAACCATTGGCACGCTTGAGGCACTCTTCTGAGTGCTTTACCTGTGTTGACTCCTTTAATTCCCACAACATCTGATGGAGTCGGTACTCTTATTATCTCAATTTTACAAGCAAAGAAAAATAAGACAAGAAGAGTTTAAATAACTTGCTCAAGCTCACCAAGTTTCTACTTGCTTGGCCAAGTAGGATTTGAACTAAGACTGTCTGACTCTAGATCCCTCGGTCTTAACCATGACATTGTATCCTCTGATTATATTCAGGCCTCCATTTGGGCTGTTTAGGTATTTTTCATGTCCTCATGAGAGTGAATATTCTGGTACTGAAGTCTTTAATAATCTCTGACAATTTCTTTAGGCTGGGTCCTAGAAGTGCTATTTCAGTGTGAAAGTGCATGCCCATTGTAAAGGCTAATACATACAGCCACGTAACTTTCCATACTGCTATATAACTCTCCAGTAATTTGAGCAAACTAGAAATTCTAATAGCAGTGTTTGTGAGTACTCAATTCAGTGTTCTCTGCCATAATTGAATATAATGATTATATTGCATTGTTAAAATTCATTTTGATTGCAGAGATGGCGTGTCATTGCTGTTGTTTGCCTTTGTTCTTTACTAGGTAAGCTGAATATCTAAAAAAATATTTGTTGGTCCTGTATATTTCTTTCCTGTGAGAAAAATTTGTTAATTTCATTACCCATTTCTTTTTCTAATGGGATAACAGTATTTTTCTTAATGATTTGTAAGAGCTCTTTATATATTCTATATATAAGCCTTTTAACCTACTTCAGAAATTTTGCCCATTTTTTGAGGGGGGTGCATTCAGGAGATTTTCTTTTTTTGTTTGTTTGTTTTTAATTAACTTTATTAAGGTATAATTTACATAAAATAAAATCATCCATTTTAAATGTTCAATTCTCGGAGCTTTGACAAATGCACATCCGGCACCACTGCCGCCTCATTCCAGGTTGAGAACATTTCTGTCCGCCAGAAGGTTGCCTTGTGCTCCCCAACAGGCAGTTGCCCCTGGCATCTCGGCCCCAGCTCTGGCCCACTCATCTGCTTTGTCTCATATAAACAGAACCACACAGTGTATACTCCTTATCACTCAGCATAAAGCTTTTAAGAGTCAGCCGTGTTGTTCCACGTGTCAGTAACTTGTTTCTCATTAGAGAGATTTGAGGCATGACATCGAGGAGATTTTCATTTTTATCTAGTCAAAACTGTATTTCTTTTCCCTTGTATTTTAATTTTTTTCATTGTTTTATTCAGATCTAAGATCACAATCCGTGTTTATTCACATCTTTCTTTGTGTCTTTTTCCTCCTATTTTTATGATTTAATTTTTTAAACATTTACTTCTATTTCATTTAGAACTTATTTCAGCATAAGATGAAGACTGAACTTAGATTAATGGGTTTAACAGATTGTTCACTGAATAACCTTCCCTTTACCCACACATTTGTGGTACCCCTTTTATCCCAGCTTGTTCTCTTGTATACCGGAAGCCATTTTTGTGATGTTTATTTTGTTCTATTTACCCATTAATTAATTGTTGTAGTTTATTAGCATGTTAATTATCTGATAGGGCAAGACTCCTCTTCTTTTGGAAAAAAAACTGTTTGCTATTATCACTCATTTATCCTTCTATGTGATCTTCAGTCTCTGGTTAAATTTTGCCCAGATGCCTCTGGGTTTTGACAAATCTATAAATAATTTGTGGAAAAATGGCATTTTACAGCACTGATTCTTCACATTCATTTGATCAAAGCTTTAAAAAGTTTGTCAAAATTCATGATTATTTCTCTTTTTCTTACATTTACTTGTGGAAGTTATTCTATTATTATTTGTTGTTTCTATTGTTTCATCCTTCATGTGTTCTTCTGAAATATTTCTTCTTTATAATGTGGTCAGTGGTTCTATAATAATGTCTTCTTGTGTTGACAGTAACTGCACGAGTTGGGGTGAGGATTTAATGAAGTGTGTAACGGTTGAATCACTGTGTTGTGTATTTGAAACCAATATAATATTATATATCAACTACACTTCAATGAAAAAGAAAAAATTGGTTTTATTCTTTATTATTTTATTAAGTTTTAAGCTACACAAGTATAGTAAAAACAAATTTGTTATACAAACCAATACCTTGTATTTTCCAATAAATTGTACTTATAGGGAATTTATAGATTCATACTGTAGTTGACTAGTATTTTACTGTTTGCTGTTGCTTAAGTTAGTTTTCATTATTCTATGAAGTTTCCCTTTGTTTCCCTTTATTTCTAGTTTTCTAAGGTTTTTATTTATTTTTAACCAGCCACGGATGTTGTTTGTGGTCAGATGCCTTATTAGCATTTATTGAAGTGTTCAGTATAACCTGATATAAATAAATACCCATAGGAAGCTGCTCCTGAAGTAAACCCTAGGTAGCTATGATACATGTTTTTCTTCTAATATGATGTTGGATTTCATTGGTTCTTACATCCTATAGAATTTTTGCTTTTATATTCAGATATTGACATATATCTTCTTTGCCAGGTCTTGGTGTTAGCGTTACACTAGCTTTACAAAACAAATGGATTATTTGTATGTTCTTCTACATTCTAGAATATTTTGTGAAGCGTGGGGAATGATTTGTAACTAAAACTTGAAAGAACACTCATAGTACTGCCTGGCCTGTAGACTGCTTGAAAGTAATTTGGATAACATTTCAATTTCTTCTACTAATATTTTTCTTGTAGGTAATTTGCTTTCCTTGAGAAATGCCAATTTCATTATTTTTAAAATGAACAAAATTATGCATTGCATTTAACATTTTTAGCCTGTTTTGTCCATTGTGATTATGTAACATTTTCTCATTACAAACTATGGGTTTCTCTTACTTTTTTCCAGGATCATATCTGATTGTATTTTGTTTTTTATTATTTTTGGAAGCTCCGTCTCTTTTGTATCTTTTTCAGTTTTGCTTTTCTTTCTATTTTCGGAATCATCAATTACAGCTTTAATTTCTAAAATCTTCTTTGTTTTCTTTACTAATATGTAATATCTTGAATTAAGTGCTTTATTCATATACTTTAATTCTTGCTTAGTAAAGATGCATTTGCCTTTGGAGGCAGTTTTAGACTTACCTTATATGTTTCAAAATGTCATGCAGTCATTATTGTACTTTTCTGAATAGTCTTGTAATTGTAGTGTTTTTTTTCCCCTACAATTAACTATTTAGGAGAGTGATTGTTATTGACTGAGAGTCAGGCTCAGCCACACTCAGAAGTTGTCAGAATGCTTTTAATGTGTATATTTTAAAATACCAGTTTTCAGGTTTCTTTCTTTCACTTTGTCCAGAGTATATGACCTTTGATGGTGGTTTTTCACTTGTGTTGGTCACTTTTCTTGGAACATGAACTGTTTGTAATTCAGCAACCATCTGTCTTCCAGGCCTGTCATCTTCTCTTTGATCATTTTCCTCGTTTTGTCATTTGTCATTCACTGTATGAAAATGTCTAATTATTTTTTCAGTGAGTTGATGTTCACCACTTTGGGTCTGCTCTACTCACTTTTATTCCACTGAGGTCTTGTTCATGCATTTCTGTTTTTTTAACCATTTCCTATCTTGTGCATGTCCATATTAGCTAGTTCCCATTGTAATCTTAGCCTTTCTGTCCATTTTAATGTTTCTTTCATACAGCCCATGTTTCCTTGCATGTCACTGAGATTACAAAATAGATTCTTTGTAAAATCTACTTCCTGCAGTAAACTATTTTTGGAAGTGTAGTATTCTCTTTTATGTTGCAGAGAATTTTCAAAGTGTTTTTGAGTTATCCACCTTTGGAAGAGAAGACCTGGGCCATGGGTGTGCCTGTGAACAGACCCCCATGTCCCTCAGAGCACACACCTTGGCCCACTGTGCCAGGCTACTGTGAACGTGTCTTCAGCTGAAGGTCGGGGTATTGTTCATGGTCCTTGGCCAAATTCTCTGTGTTGGTGTTGACTTTTCTGGGGCGACTCAGCTTGCCTGAGGAGATCTCCTGCTCTCCCCAGGTAGTTTGAATATTTAGATGGATCTTTATTGAAACAATTTCAATCAGTTGATAGTTCTTCTTAGTTCTGCCATTTAGAGACAGTGCATTACAATCTACCCCCCACCCTTCAGCTTGTCTCCTAGCCATGATTCTTTCCATCTCTTTTCTTTTCTGTTATTCCCCAGAAGGCAATGTACCCCCATCCATCTCCCGCTTTCCCTCGGAGAGTTGCATTTCCAGGAATTGGGGTCTCTGAATGGATGGATATAGAAAGATGTATGCATGGGGTGGGGGTGTCCTTGAAAACAATTCCTTTCAGCAGCATTTTTTTGAGACAGGGGTTCACACCTGCAGGTCAGTGTGCTTTCCCCAGGTCCCCCTGTCATGTTCCCTTCTTGTGTTTAAGAAGCTCACCAGCACGCAACATCTTTTCATGTATTTCTATATTTCTTTCAGTGGCAATGCAGGAAAGGGGGGCTCACATACCTTTGGCTAATTGTCAGTGCATCTCAGAATGCCTGTTCATTTTAGCTTGAAATTTTTAGTTTGTTACAGAGAAAACATTTAATTCATGGATAGAGGGATTCAAGAACAGCTGAATCTAATATTAACCAACTGGTCATTGTGTTTTCCAGGTTCATGCCTCTTTCACATATTTACCTTGCTTAACTACTTTCACAGAGCCATGGGTTAGGTATTATCATTCTCATACGAGCTAAGGTGACTTGCGCAAAGCCTTGACAGTGGTAGCTTCCATTGTGCCGAACATCTCTGGGGGAAGAGATTACTGAGTTGTTCCTACGAGTGAGCTCACTGAGAAGCTACCTGAGTGTGGTAGGCAGAATAATGTCCCCTTCCCCCTTGGAAGATGTCCATGTCCTAACCCCTGGAGCCCATGAATTTGTTATGTTACATGGCCGGGGGAATTTGAGGTTGCAGATGGAATCGGGGTTGCTAGTGAGATGAGTTAGAGGTTGGAAAGTGCCCTGGATTATCCAGGTGGGCCCCCTGTAATCTCGGGGTCCCGATAAGTGAAAGGACGTGGCAGGAAGGGCAGAGCCAGCGAGAAGTGATGTGATGGCGGAAGCGGAGGTGGGAGAGGTGCAGACGGAAGATGGAAGGGACCAGGACCCAAGGAGTGTGGGCACCTCTAGGCGCTGGAGAATGTAAGGGAGGAGTATGTCCCTGCAGCCAGTGACTCCTGCGGGGCTTCTGACTCCTGCCACTCTAAGATTTAAGGCACTAAGTTTGTGGGAGTTTATTACCACACCAATAGGAAACAAATATACTTAGCATATCAAATAATTGCCATAGTCCAACTCTCTGAAAAAGCGGGAATGGGGAGTCCTGGAGTGGTGGACTCTGTGCACACCACACAGCCGTTGGCATGAGTAGTTACTGGATTGCCCTTTGGTATGCCATACATTTATCTCTCGTGGTGTTACTGTTTGCCCCCCTCCCCCACCCCCAGCCCCACTGCCATAGAGAAGATCAGGCCCCTGGGAGCAGCAGCTTCATCCGTTGTGTTCACTGACTTATGCCCAGGGCCCGAGAGGGAGGAGGTCAGTAAATATTTAATGGATGATTCATTTTGCCTTGATGGCATTGTACCCACAAAGTGGAACCTAAATTGCATCCTTGATGAACTACTGCCAGCTCTTCAGGTTGTAACAGAAATAAAAAGAAAGAAGAAATTGAGTCAAAATTCCCTCCAAAATCAAATATCAATTGTCAGTGTTGTTTCTAGAGTTTGGTCATATTCATAAGTATTTTTTGTATAGTTTGTAAATATTCCTCACATGCTGAAGGATCTCTCATAAAACAGGGTAGATGGCCATCATAAAATAAATACCATTGCTGTATGCTGCATTCTTGACTTATATGATGTTCCATATTGCATTTTTTGTGACTTAACGTATTTAAATAAAGATAACTGTCAGATTTTTAAAATTATTGTTTCACAAGCTGGTTGGCATTCCTTGAAATATGTAGGATATTTTGTTGAATATGTAGATGTGGACCTATATAATTAACTGTTGGTTATGGAAATATTATAGGTTATTGACAACGTTTGATTATTGTTAATTGAACACTTTCATGCATGAGTCTGTTATGTGTCTCTAATTCTCTGCTTAGTACTGTGTCTGTGGTAATGTGGAAGGCCTGGTAGCTGGTAAAGCTGGACCATGCCTGTGGTTACCAGGCTTCCACATGTTTCTGTGTAGAGCTCTGCCCGCTAAGTTGCCTGTCTTAGCATGCTTTGAATGGCTTTTAAAGTTTTGTTTAAACTTATTTATAAGGTGTTCTCTGCCTGGCATCAAGTATCCCCACTTTGTCTCTTCAACCTCAGGTTGTACTTCTACCTAAAATTGCTCCTCCCAGAAACCCCCAGAACATCTACAACAACAGCTGAAAGCAAGGGCAGAGCATTAGTGGAGCAGGGGTGGCAGAGAAGCAGCCCTGGCTTGGAGAGCACCCCAGAGGGCGATGAGTATTGGACGACGAATCTCCTTGGGGAGGTCACATGATGACCTTCACTTGTTTAAACAGACATTTTGTTATTCTTATCATCTCTTCTTGACAGTTGCTTTGGTTTTCCTACATGACTGCCTCTCTGATAACAAAATAAGGAGGAAAAACAAAATTTTAATCGTTAGCTCAATTTCTCAAGAGCAACGAGATGTCCGGGGGTTGGGGGTGGGGCTCTCCCCAGACTCCCTCCGGGTGTGCCCACCGGTGGTGTCACCCGGATTGCAAACAGCGGCTCCAAGCCTGGGGGGAGAAGGATGCCCACTGCAAGGCAGGTTTGGACAGTTGTTTGCCTAAGATGGCAAGAACAAAATCTTTCACTCTCGAGCCAAGAAAACCATAAATGGACACGTCTTGTCCTGCCTGGGAAGGGATGCTCCTGAGGGGCTCTGGGGAGCCATAGTGTCCCTTGATGGCTCGTTCGCCTTGGTGTTTGTTTTTTCAATGTTACCATTGGGAAGCAGGGTCGGAAGGAAAGGAGGAGGAAGAGGAGATAAGAGGCGCGCTTGCCTGGGTGTGCTCTCTTCCGATGAGCATTCTGAGTGTCAGCAGAGTGAGGGTTTATTTTAGGAGACACAGGAATGGAATTTTTTATGTTGATACTGTGCAGGACTGATCCATGTTGTTCCACCACAAAGGACAGTAAAACTCCATGGTCCTCCTTCATCTTTATAGTTTTTGCCATGAAAACGTTCATTTCCTCAGCTGCCTGGATGACAAATCCATGGGTAGGAGACTTGGCTCATCTTGTCCATAACAGGAGTATTGGGCAGTGAGTCTGGAGACAGGGGTTCTAATCCCACTCCTGTAACCAACCTGCATGTTCCCTTTTATTCTCAGATTCCTCATCTGTAAAATGTTAGCATTTACGCTAAATTGTCTTTATGCTGGTGACACTAAAGCTCTCAAGTTTTGTCTTTAATTTTAAATCTCTAGCCTCCTGCAAAATGTTGGAAATATGCTTCTTTCTAAGGCTAATTTATAGCCAGACCAATACAGCTTTGCTTCTGGGCATGTCCTGAATCATCATTCATTTTTATTTCATAGAATTACTCTTACAAATGTGATTTTTCTGTTGATTTCTCAGAGCCATTGAGATTGCACAGCTCGATGGATTTCTTCTCCGTGTCATAAATTTTTGCTTGTAGTAAAAGCCAGTGACGTTCAAAGCAGGATCCTTGGATCAGTAACCTGAGTATCGCCCGTCACTCTCTGTGAGCTTGCTAGACATGCAGAGTCATGGTCCCCACCTCACCTCCTGAGTCGGAATCTTTGGGGATGGAACCCAGAGACTTTGTTTGAACAAGGTATCTTTTTGCACATGAAAGAATTTTGAGATGCACTGCCACCAGCCATGGCAGCAGACAGGTGGTATGATTTTGCCCTGCATGTGTGAGCAAACCCCAAGCACGTGTTTGCTCCTTGAGGGGCTTTACTTCCCACAGACCTAATGGGTGTCATTTGAAATGCCGAGACAGAGACGCTTCTGTGTTCCTGAAGCTAATGCTGCTCTGCTGAAGGCCTAAGGATGTTGGGAGGGAAATACAGACCTTGGTGTAGAAGTGAGGATGGGCTACCTTTCCTTATGCTTTGGCACCATCCTCCTTTCTGCCCCAGGCCTAGTTCCTCGCAGTCTCCCAGGCATGACACCTTTGCTGACCTAGAAAGGAGCTACAGGTGCGTGACAGCATGCTGAGGTCAGTGGGGGCTGTGAAGAAACCACCTGTGGGCAGAAGGTATTTCTGGAAGGACTGTGAGAGGAACAATGTCCACAACATTGCTGCCATTTCTGTTACCCGGCATTTATTTTGAAGTTTGGCCCTGGGCTTCAGCTCCCAGCGCTGAGCCGGTGGACATGCCCCTAGCCTTGAGTTTGGTGCAAAGGCCTGCAGCGTGGAGGTTCTCCCAGTCTCTTCCGGGAGAGCCCGTCCTGAGCTGCAAAGAGGTGCAGTGGTTCTTGTCATTGTTCGCTGATGGGAGAGTCAGCCACATCACTGTAGATAATTACAGATGTTTATCAGTGTGGGTGCCAGGTCATACCACAGACACACGCAGACACACACAGACACACACACACACACGTTATAATCGTCCCTCCCCAGCAGAGGGTGTCACGAGGTTTTTCTCTGCTTACCCAGCCTTAGCTGGCACTTGCTGGATTATGGCAGGGGCTGGGGCTTATGTCCACACTGCGGTTCGCACTGAGTTAAATGGCCCTGAGCAGTGAAATGTCCCTACTCGAATGATCTTCTCTACTCAAGGAATACTACTTGACTCATTTCTTATATCCTCAGTTATCCTTTGTTTAAACTACCATTTAATGAGGGGTACCAGTCATGCCCTGCATGTGGATGTCCAGCCTAGATGCACGGGGGGCAGAGAGGCTGGCCTCAAGCTGCGCTGCTGAGAGGAAGGGCTTCCTGCTGCAAACGTTCAGGAAGGTACTGTCCGCTCATTGCCCCTGTCTGTGTGCCCTGGGGCGGGGGTGCGCGCTGTGGTTTATACAGAGGTGCAGTATGGCCTAGCCACGGTCTGGGTCCCTGCAAGGTGCAAGGGACACATTTGTTTTCACTAAGGAGCTCTACCTCCATCTCCAAGTGTGAATGTTTCTAAAACAAAATGCAGGGGCTTCCCTCCTATCCCAGGACATCCTGGATTCCTGTGTCTTCGTCACTGGGCCTCTGTACAATCTTCCTGCTCGGGTTCCCTGCGGAACATGTGCCAGTATGTCCCTATTTCCCGTCACCTTTAAAGTGTCTTAGCTTGGGCTGCTATGACACAATACTATAGGCTGAGCGACTGAAAGACAAATACACATTCATTCCTCATAGTTCTGAAGGCTGGGAAGTCCAACATCAAGGTGCTGGCAGATTCGGTGTCTGGCAAGAGCCATCATCCTGGCCTGTAGATGGCAGTCCTCTTGCCGTGTCCTTGCGGAAGGGACAGGGAATCTCTCTGGGGTCTCCTTTCTAAGGGCACTAATCCCATCCCTGAGGGCTCCACCCTGCTGACGTAATCCCCTCCCAAAGGCCCACCTCCCAATACCACCACCTTATGGGTTAGGATTTCAACATACAGATTTTGGGGAGACACAAATATTCAGTCTGCAACAGAAAGTAAGCCTGGACCCTGAAGCCTGCACTTCAAGCTCCCAGAATTTGGCCCCAGTCTACCGTGGAGATGGAGGGCCAGTTCTTCAGGCTGAGGTGGCGTGCGGATGGTGAGAGGCTGCAGTGCTGGTGACCACCCAAGTGGGGTGATGGCTTCGCCAGTCCTTTCAGCACTGTTTGGGCGCTTACTCTGTGACAGACACCCAGACATTTAATCCAGCCCCTCTCCTGCGGCCCAACTCAGCTCCTGTTCCTTGACCCTTTATTCTATCTAATAGTGAAGTTTCCTGTTTTTGAATTTATCCCTAATTTAATTTGACATAATTACACCACTGATGGGAGCCACTCCTTGTCGGCACCATATGGAGTTAAAAAAGACACAGTCCCCGCCCTAGAAGCAGCTGGAGTCCGTCGGGGGAACAGGCGTGTGTGCACGGCAGGTCTAATGCTGCATGTGCCATGCTGGAGAAAGAGCCACGGGAGATTCCAGGAAGCGGGCAGCGTCAAGGTGCGACGCACAGGAGAGACGGCTCATTCACCTTGTGAAGTTCATTGTCATTACCAAAGTCACTCGTGGGCGACTTCCTGCTTGGAAAGATTTAAGATACCCCTGAAAACGCGAATGTCCTCTTTGAGCCGCCTGGCGAATCCCCAGTATCTGTGACCCTGTCCAGAAGCCACACAATAATCAGTCAAGCACGTCCCCATTTTATGCCTTTTTATTTATCCAAAGTAAACATGTGGTGTCTCATCATGCTTAGATGGTTTCAGTCTGTGTATTTCATCTTGCTTATTTCCATTCCACGGTGTCTATTAGAGGTTAACTTACCTCCTTTTTAATGCCCAGTTAGAATCCCAGGATATCCTGTGTGCCCTTGGATGCAGACCTCGCCCTTCTCCCACTCGCCTTCCGACTCCCAGGCGCATTGGCCACCAGGAGGTGCAGGGGGGTGGAGGGAGAGAAGGGCCTCTCTTCTGCTCTCCTCATGGCCCTCCGCCCCACTTCAGGCGGCCTCCCTGGCTGGGACTCCGTTCGCACGGAAGCCCTGTGTCCGTGGCCTGGCTCCAGCTCTGGTGATGCCCCTTCTCCCCTTACCCTCCCCACCCTAGGGATGCTAACGGCTTCCCTCTGCTGCTGGTCCCGGCTTGCCCACCTGTTGGGAGCCAGTTTGACCCGTCCGCCTGATGGCACAGCCCAGACGCCCGGAAAGAAGGAACCACAATGTGGCCCTCTGAAAGGAACATCCCCGCTCTCTCTCCTTACTTATTATGTGTTTGGAAATGATGTTATTGGTCACTTTCACCTAAATTAGAAAACCAAATTTAATATACCCTGGGAGAAAAGCCAGAGCAAGATCCCCCTAATTCTTCCAGGTGGCAAAGATACCTGGAGACAACTGCTGGGCGTAAAAGCCACGGGGCATAACCTTCTCAAAGAACATGGCTTCTCTCTCACTTACCAACTGCACATCTCCCTGTGTGGCCCCGGGAGATGGCTGGTTATCCAGAGACGGGTAAGATTCCTCAAGGGAGGAACAACCTGAGACAGGAGCAGTCACAGGGGGGCCGTCAGGTGAGCAATAGGGGGCCAACAGAGGTGAGGCTCAGAACCTCAGTTTTGAGAGAAATCTCCTGCGCCCATGGCTGCTGTTGCCCTTGCCTCGTTTGAATCAACACTTAGCCTACAGGCATGGATCTGATGCCCACCAGCCCATTGGGCCTCTGAGCTACCCTAGTCCCTGTGCAGCCAATTCCCTGTAGTAAATTTGGAGTACCTGGTGTAGCCTGTTTTCCTCACTGCTTATCATTCACATGGATATATCAGAGGTGGTTCCGCTTCTTAGTTCTTCTCATCATGTTGGGCATTTGAGTAATTGTCCTTGTTTTTCCCATCCCAGAGACTGGAGGTGGACATTCTCACACAGTCCTCTGTGTGACCGTAGTCCCTCTAGGTGACACCAAGCACCGGGGCCATGAGATTAGTTATTCACCTTTTCACATTGAAATCCTTTTAGGGTTCTAGATCTCAAGCGCCTCTCCGTCCCTGCAATAGCTAGGGAGTTGCTCGCAGAGAGAAGAGTTTCCTAAGTAACTGTTGAAAGAAGGAATTTCCATGTGCAGATGGAGAAAGCATTGCCTAGTTGACCTCAAATGAACCACCAGCCAGGCCTTTTGGCTCTGTTCCATGGCTGCTCACTTTGAACAGGACAGAAGTGTTGCTGGGGGCCACCTGCCCTGGAGAAGCTGACCCGGGAACCAGGGTCTATCACTTCGTTCAGGGTCCATAGCAGCCTGGATGTCTAGGAGAGGTGCTGTGGCTGGTGTAACGTGAGTGCTTACAGAAAACCTCTCCTTAGCTTCCCTACGACAGGGCTTAGGAAGCCAGGTGTCTGCTGTAATTCAGGAGACAGCTGTGACTTTGAGGATGAATGTAGGTGTTGATAGTGAGCCATGTGGCTTAAGACCACAGAATAACTCGGGGAAGCAAGGAGCTCATGCCTGTAGAAGCTTGGGGTCTCCATCTCTTCCTAGAGAGGCAGCAGGCTGGCCCATACTTCATTGTGCACTTCTGTACTTCACCCCCACAATGTTTTTGTTAAGAAAAAAATCTTAAAATGAGCATCAGGGGCATACTGAAAGGTCAGTGATAGGACAGGAGACCCACAGACAGGAGTCAAGGATGCAAGTGTACAAAGGAGGGAGGGAGCGTCCCTTGGGGAAGGTGGACATGTATAGCTCAGTCTCTGAGGGCTTATAAACCTGGATTTTTCTTTTTTAATAACTGAGCTGGTAGACTTTCCCCTCTTCTTCCCTAGGCTGTCCTCTCCAGGGACTGTCTAGACCTCAGATGCTTCCAAGTTCTGCAATTAACTTTAAAAAGAAATGTTATATTGTATAGTGCTTGGCCTGAAATGATGATAATGAGAAATTTTGAAAACACAGTGACCACTTGATGAATCCAGTCCTCATCAATACGTAGGGCAGTGATCACGTCATGCCCCCTTTTCAAGAAGATTCTTTACATTTTGAGTTCAGAGACCCTGCAGGTTTCAGAAGCTGGAAGTGTCCATTCATTTTCCTTTCCCTCTCAAAGCAAAGTTCTCTCTGTGCGGAAGGGCGTGGCGTGCAGCTAGGACTGAAGCCGGCCTGGCTGCCGCAGGTCTGGTCAGGGCGGGCGGAGTGGTCAGGATTTGGCTAGCCAGCTCCCCTCCCACCTGCCTTCACCCACTCTGCCATCTGTACGTCATCCCGGAAATGGACTGCATGAGAATTAATTACCTTAGGAGGAGGCCTGGCGTGGGGTCCCTTTCAAGTCATGGGAATCTGCTCTCCGGGCTCTAGCACCGGCCCACGTCCCATGCAAGCTCATCGCGGCTCTGCTCTTGGAGGCATCTGAGAACCAGCAGGGCCAGGCTGGGATTTGGGGTGCAAATTTGATCTCCCCCATGTTCTCCTGTGCGGCACCCTGGTCTCTGGTTCTCTGTCACCTCAGTACGCTGCAGCATCCTTTGAATGAATGTTGATGGCATGAGCATTGGGGTGTGGCTAAATGCAGCTGGACTGAGGTCAGGCCCCCCTGAAAGGAGAATCAGGCAGGGCAGGGAGCTGTGAACCATACAGCTCCCAAGTGGGGTGCTGACTTAGTCTCAGCAAGTCCCGACCCCAACTGCCCCTCCCAGCCTTGCTTGCCTTCTGATAGAAGCCCAGCCTTAGTCTTTGCTTCCGCTCATTGCACTTCAAGAGCCTGCGCCCCCTAACATTTTCCTCCTGCCTCCTAATTCCGACCCAAAAAGGAAATGACAAGGATGGTTTCAGCGCAGGAAGAATATGATGCGTTGTGTTATTTTTAAAAGTTTTTTTGAGTTTATATATATATACACACACATGTATATACATAGGCATGCACTACACACACACAGAGAAAAGTGTATCTATTATAAGTGTACAGCTCAGTGAATTCTCACAAATTAAACAGCAGCTGCCAGATCAAGAAACAGAGCAGGTCTTGTACCCCTGAAGCCCCTTGTTGTCGCCCTGCCAGGGAGCGACCGTTGTCCCGACTTCTAACCGCATGGACTAGTTCTGCCCATTCTGTACGTCATTTCAGTGTAGCCTGTGTGTATGTTCTTTTGCTGAATATTACGCTGGTTAAGACCCATGTTCATCATTCTGCCCGGTTGCAGATTATTTGTCATCACTGCTGTTTAGTGTATTATAACAGGATTTGAGTGATTTCCAGTGTTGTCTGTCATGCGCTGTGCTGCTCAGACGCTCTCACAATGCCTTTCCATGGTCATGTGTGCACACCTGGGTCTGGACCTCCGCATGGAATCACTGCGTCTTAGGGTGTGTCTATGTGTTGTTTTGTAGATTTTTATAAGTTTTCCAAAGTTGCTGTACCTATTTAAAATGTAAGTTGGATTTTAAAACCAAGAGGATAATTGAGTTTGAACTTCATGGTCACATCCGTGGGATTGAAAGGCTTTGTGGGCAAATCACAGCCAAGACGGTGTACACCTGTGGGACGGAGACGCCGCTGGCACCGCGGCACCCTGGTGCTCCGCCCGGGCGGGGCTCGGCCACTGCAGGGCCTGGCCCGGGGAGGGCGGGGCCAGCGCACAGGCGTGGCTCACACCTGCCTTCGCCGGCCCAGATGCAGGTGTCACCTCACTGCTCCTCCGGCTTCTTTCTCCCTCTCCCCCCACCTCTTCATAGAGTCTCTCCCTTTCCTCTCACAACATTTCCAAAGGAGTTGTATTCCCCTCCCTCACCCACCACACACTCACACACACCACACCCACCACGTACACCACACGCACCACATACACACACAAACCGCCACATACGTACACGCCCACACCACACACACCCCACACACCACACACCCCATGTATGCCATGTACACACACACACGCACACACACACCGGCCCCACACACAGCACACCCACACACACCCCATGTATACCATGTACACACACACACGCACACACACACACCCCATGTATACCATGTACACACA
>JAQQAC010020895.1:4013830-4054979 GCA_029783875.1 Phataginus tricuspis | reverse complement strand
CACCCCATGTATACCATGTACACACACACACACACACACACACACCATGTATACCATGTACACACACACACACACACACACCCCATGTATACCATGTACACACACACACACGCACACACACACACCCCATGTATACCATGTACACACACACACACACACACCCCATGTATACCATGTACACACACACGCACACACACACACCCCATGTATACCATGTACACACACACACACACACACACACCCCATGTATACCATGTACACACACACACACACACACACCCCATGTATACCATGTACACACACCCACACACACCCCATGTATACACACCCCATGTATACCATGTACACACACACACGCACACCCATACACACCCCATGTATACCATGTACACACACACGCACACACACACCCCATGTATACCATGTACACACACACGCACCCACACACACCCCATGTATACCATGTACACACACACACACCCACACACACCCCATGTATACCATGTACACACACACACACACCCCATGTACACACACACACACACACACACCATGTATACCATGTACACACACACACGCACACACACACACACCCCATGTACACACACACACACACACACACACCCCTTGCATGTGGGAAGACTGGCTCCTGAGATAGAGTGTGTAGTTGGGAATCACAGCGTGGAGAAAAGTGTTAATTATATGGGAGAAAGTGTGATTACAGAATGGGAACTCTTCAGAGAAAAGCTTATTTAAGAAAAAAAAGAAAACAGAACCAGTCCTTCCGTAGTCGCTGAGGCCCCGCCTGCTCCTGCTGTGGGCGCCCGTGGTCTGCCCGCCGGGCTGCATTCAGCAGAAACAACTCAGAGACCCTCAGACAGAAACAGCCGGCGGGGCGTTGTCCCAATGACACATCACCTTCCTACCCAGCGTCTCCCGCCGTGGGCATCGCCCCGCCAGCATCTCCTGCAGGCTCATAGATCCGGTGAGGTCCCGTGGCTTGGGGCAGAGGCCAAGGGTCTGGGTGCTGGCTGTCCCAGCCTTCCTCGGGGCACCATGTGTGGACGTCTCTCTGGAGTGGAGGCTGCAGCTTGGGTGACCTCCCACACATGGGGCCCTGTGCCCAGGACCTCTGTAGAGACCCAGCTCTCAGCTGGACCTCTTTCTGCCAGCCCAGGACCCCTGGCAGGTCTCTGTTGTGACGGCTGTGTCTCCTTGAGCCAGTGGAGTGATGGCACCTGAGGGGAAAATGACTGGACACAACCAGGGGCCCTACAGGCAGCCTTGGCACTAGTTCAGGGGCCCTGGACACGAAGGGGTGTCCTGGGGAGAGGTGCCAGCCTGGCTGGGAGTGAATTTGCAGAGCAAAGGCGCGTGACCAAGTTGGCTTGGCAGAGTTTATGTCCGCGTCGCTGACCCCTCTCCTGGACCCCTGCAAAGCCTTGAGCCAGGAGGCTCCCCTCTCAGGGCTGAGGCCTGGTCCTCAGGCTCGCCAGGGCGCTGTGAGCCCCTCTGCCGGCCAACAGAGTGGGGTCCCCCCGTCTCCTCTGTCTTCTATCTGCCTCCACCCAAGGACCTAATAGAGACAGTTGGTTTAACTAGGTGTGAAAATAGTGGTTTTCAAACCGCATTTATTATTTTCTTCTGGCCATCCAATGCCTTAGAAGATTCTGTTGACCCATAAAACCGTATTAATAAAGCATTAATCTGTTCATTTTCCCTGAAAATCATCAAAGACACATACATCTTCTTTTCAGGGCTTTTGGTCACCCTGCAATAACTGGGCTGTCACTCCAATAACTGAGTTTATGTAATTGCAGCTGAAAGCAGAGGCTGGTGGCATTTCCATTAGCCATCGCAGCCTTAATTGGAGTAGATCTGAGGGTTCTGTTATTTTGAAATGGTGCGCAGATCTGCACTCTGAAATGTGTGTCTGCATCATAAACTGGACTCTGTCCAGCATTTCCCCAGTTCCAGGTTGCTGGGAGCTCCGGGGAGAGTAACACTGCTCAGGACGGCCTGAACGACACGTGTGCAGCTGTGCAGACAAGCCGAGCAAAAGCCAGCATGGACCTCACCTGCAGCAACTCGTCTTCCTTGGGGAGGAGTAAATGCCTCAGGAGTCGTAAGCCTCCTTTTACGGAGTGTCCACTGTCTCTGGTTGGCAGGTGCCAGGCTCCTGAGTTTTTGAAGGCGGGAGGCCAGATAAAGCAGGTAGGCCAGGGTGAGGACTAAGCTGGGGTGGAGTCTCTGCTGGCAGCAGTGACCTCCCGGGAGCTCCAGAACTAGATCCCAGAGTCGATCCTGTCTGAGGTCAAAGGGGCTGTCCTTTGGACCCTCAGTCAGCCAGTCGCTGGCCACTGGTTGCCCCAGACGTGGGGGAAGGGTGTCCTGCCAGGTGAGGCAGCTGCTTGGGAAATGGGGCAGGGGAGAACCACTAGCAGCCAGCGTGCACGGCGGCTGGGTGGTGGCTGTGAGGTGAAGGGGATCTGGGTGGCACCAGTATATGAGCACCACACCGCTGTGGGCCTGGTGACGGGCCTCCTCTCTGGACCCACCAGTGTGGGTCATGCCACTTGGACTGGCCTGTGTCTGTGTGGTCCTGCTAAGACCTTGCAGCAGGTTTTGAGAAAGGCAACCCACTGGGTCCAGGAAGACCGTGTAAGTGGGCAAAGCTGGGTGCCAGAGCTGTGCTGGGAGGACGGGACAGTGTTTGGGGGCTCGTTCCTGTTTGAGATGTGGCAGAGGTGGGGCTGTATGCTCAGCCATGCCTTCTTGCCCCATTCGTGTGCGCTCAGCCCAGGGTCTGTGCAGGCAGTAGGTGGGGCATGGAAGCTCCCGCAGGTGCCCCCAAACCACAGCTTTGTGCCTGGCCCGCCACCTCGTGTTGTCCCCTCTCAAGCTGGGGACCCTTCCTCAGGCCCTCCACTTCTCCTTTTCTCTGTTCTTGAGGTAGGCTGTTGAATCTCATCCCGTCTCACTCGGGCCAGGTCCGAATTCCAGAAAATTGAGAAAGTGCCTGTCAGTGGATCTCCAGAGCTGCTGGGGGGTCTCCCCGGGGCAGAATGAGCAGGTAACAGTGATTTGCAGTGGGCTCTGAGCCCTTCCATTGTCTGTCAGGGGTGCTTGAGAGTTTTCAGCTCTGTCCTTCCTTGGCCACGGTGCGTCCTCCAGACTCGCGGTGGTGGCTGTGAACTCAGCTTTTGGCACCCGTACTCTTGACTGGGGGCAATTGTGATGAATAGTGAATGAGCATCTCCAGGCAGTGGGGGTCATTCTACCGCAGAATGGCTGCCCTTTGTCCCTCTGCAAAAGGGTGCTGAGAAATGAATGCCAAGGACTGTGGAAATGCTGAATAATAAGTGAACTTGATCCCACCAGGTGGCAAGGTCTGAAAGGCTCCCTCTGATTAACCCAGTTATAGCTTTGAGGTCCCTAGATGGTGCTTTGGAAAAAGAGAGATTGTCTTCAGCAGAGCTCTCTGTGCCTTGACGCTATCGGATCCCCACCATAGACTTCCACCTCAATACTGAGTCTAAGGTTTTGAGAATAATAAAATAACTCAAAGGAGTTCCTGGAAAAGGTAGAGGCGGGGAGGTGGCCTGTGGGATTGTGGATGGCTGTGCTGAGACCCAGATCCCAGAGGAAGATTAATTGACAACTCAGGGAGGGGCGATGGCTCAATCTGCAGCCAGTCTGCATGGGCCCTGATGGGAGTAGATGAAAACCCCAGATTGTGCAGGTGTCTCAGCTTCATTCATTCACTTACTCATGCATTGAGTCAATAGATAGGTGTGAGATGAGGTGAGTCTTGCTGCTGTTGTGTTTGAGATGTCCCGCATAGACTGCGGTGTGGATGACAGAGGTCTGGGCTGTGGGAAGGAGCAACTCTTCACTGTTTTCCTGAGACTGTACTGCAAGCAGCCGGGTGGGATTGCAGCTGACATCTAGGTGTTCTGAAAGTATGGGTCAGTTTTTTATTTTCTTCCTTAATTCATGGGGCAAGTTCCCTCAGTCCTTGTTGAATTGTAATTTTCAGAAATGACAAACCTTAACTCTCACAGATATAAATGAGCACATATTAAAGATTTTACTTAATTCCTATGATGATACTGGTAAGATGCTACAAACTTTGCAAAGGAGAATCCAAAGAACAGGCACGTTTATAGATCAGGAATGTGGACATGAACGTGCAAACAGAGGCGAAATTCCTTTCTTCCACAGCAGGGGACAGAAGTCAGAACCTAGTAAACAGAATTTTATATGTATAGAGAATAATTATTTTGCATCACTACTGATTTACAGAATTGTAAAATAGCCCAAGGGCAATGAAAAGTAGAACCAGACAACCTGGAAAGGTGTGTACTAGACAACACCTAGTTTTCTACTGAAGCACAAATTTCCCCCCATACTGTTCAGTATGTTAAGTGTTAAACTTGCTCAAAAAGTGTCTTTCTTTCTCCTTTTTTAATGTACAAATAGCAGTGAAAAAAGTTTTTTTTTTATTATTTTAGGGTGCTTTATATCTGTTTTTATGATAATAAAGCAAGGCTATTACTGTCCAAATAATTTGAAGAGTTATTTTGGGAGAGAATTACTGAACTTAACCTGTGTGCTTTCCCAGGACCTATGCTAATGAATAGAAAGCATGATTTATAGGTTTTATGTATATGATTTATGAGATGCTGGGTATATGAATAACACTATAGTAGTGATTCTGTGAACCAGAGATGAATTGGCTCAAACAACATAGAAACTGTTGTGGGGTGGGGATGGGAGGTGAAGGAAAAGGGCACCTGTAGAAATATCTAGATAATTCTAGAACACAGTTCCCCCAAACCCCACCCCATCAAAAAAAAAGCATTTGGGAATTTGTTCATGCATTAATTTTTAATCTCTGAAAACTTTTCATACAGTTTAACTGAAGCTGACATTTCTCACCATTCAAATGGACCCCAAATTCCTACAAGTTTCTATTTTGTCTGCCCTTCTGAAGTTTATCCTGAACAGATGGGTAGCTGTAATGAAAAATGGAAGGATGTGGGAACTTATGGCAGGATTTAGCTTACATAGCTTCTTCTGGTTTATTGTGAAAACATTTCTTCTTGAACCTTCTTCAGCCCTTGACCTGGCTGACCCATCCATTCTGATGGGAGCCCATCCATTCTTTCCTTGACCATCTGCAGTCCAGTCCCTGTTTTTTTTTTATCACTGGGGCTGTTCTGTGTCTCTCAGTAGCTCCTTCCTACCCTCTTTCCATCCTCAGAGCAAAGAGGAGTCTTTGAAAGGTTGTAAGGAGCAAGAGAATGACATGAGATAAACGTTTTCAAAAGGTCTTTGTGACTGTACCCCAGGCATGGTGTGCGTCTCTCCCAGCTGCCTCCCCTTCCCTTGGACAACCATGTCCTTGTCCCCAGACCCAGCTGACGCTCAGTTCAGATGATCATGAACTTCATTCTGCTCAGGAACACCTCACCAGCATTTCCAATTTTCACTGGACATTTCCACCTGAGTATTCTTACACCTCATACTCAGCCTGTCTAAAATGCAAATAATCAAACCTCTTATAATTAAATGTAGTTCTTTTTTGAACTTATTTGAACATCCACTCGCCAAACAATGTCAGTTATTCCTTCTCAATATCTCTCCTATCTGACCTTTCCTTTCATCCACTGCTGTACCAGGATCCAGGCCTTCATCCTGTCCTCGTGAGTCTTGCCATAATGTGAGTCTGCATTAATCTTAATATCATCAGTATTCCTTCAGCACCTTGACAGTGGGTACCATGAGCCAGGCCTTGCCCCAGCTGTTAGGGTTCCTGCACTGAGTCTCCTAAGAGGATGACCCCATTAGATGCTCATACTAATAAGTGTGTTTTCATAAACTGAGATGAGTGCGAGGGGGAAAGTGCTGCAGAGCATGTCATGGGAAACCCTGCATTCGACTGGAGGCCCAGACAAGGGTTCTTTAAGGATGTGGTCACTGAGAGAACAACTAGGAATGAGCAGACACTACATCCATGAAGGGGAGGTGGAGGGGTGAGATTCTCAGGTGAGGAACCTAGTGTTTACCAAGTTCTGGAGGTGGTTGGAGGCATGGTGCATTAGAGAGACTGAGTCTGAAAGATCTATGTGTTTTGCTGATGTGAGTGAGGGGCAGAGTCATGTGGGATGAGCTGGGGGTGGGGAAGGGCAGGGGCAGCCTGATGCTGTGCACAGTAAGAATTCAGGTGGCACTGTGGGTGGACCCTGAGGGCATTATGCTCAGGGAAATAACTCCAACAGAGAGAGACAAATACTGTATGATCTTATTTATATGTGCAATCTGAAAAAGCTGAACTCCTAAAACAGAGTAGAGTGGTGGTTGCCAGGGGCTTAGAGGAGAGGAAAATGGGGAGATGTTGGTTAAAGGGTACAAACTTCCAATTATATGATGAATCAGCTCTGGGGATCTAAGGTACAGTATGGTGACTACAGCACGGTTAACAATACTGGATTATATACTTGGAAATTGCTTTGAGAGTAGATGTTCACATATAAAAAAGGTTCTTATGTGAAGTGATGGCAGGGTTAACTAATCTCATTGTGATGACCATTTCGCAATATATACGTGTATTGGCCTACCACATTATACATCCTAAACTTACCCAACGTTATATGTCAATTTTATCTCAATAAATCTGGGGAAAAAAAGAACCAGGTGTCTATCCTCAGAGCAAAGAGGAGTCTTTGAAAGGTTGTATGGAGTAAGAGAATGACATGGCCAGATAAACCTTTTCAAAAGGTCTTTGTGACTGCCGTATAGTGTCCAGAAGACAAGATGACATGAAAATTCTCCTGATCCCAAAGAAGAGGGAATGCTGGGTAATGTCATAGCTGAGCTGAACTTACTAGGAAGCAGGTGATATCTTTGGAGCTGTGAATGAGGAGCAAGGAGCATATTGTCACTAATTCCTTCATCTTCCATGGTAGCATTTGCCTATCTCAGCAAATAAGGGAGGCGACTCTAATGACTATACAAGGGCAGAGGATGGGGTTGGGGGGTAAGTGGATTGGAGAGGTGATGTGAGATCCTGACATGAAAGAGAAACCCTCTGACCAGTTAAAGGGGACTGTATAATAAATCTACTCCCCACAGAAGACCATGCTAGGAAGTTTGTTTCTTTTGATCTGGGCTCTTGTTGAGCTGGGAAAAGTCATCTCCAAAAATATCTTATGTTAGAGGTGCCTCAAGTGGGTTTGGGATTCTTCCTTATACTACTTGCATGGTCTTGAACCCACGCCAAGAAATTAGCATACTAATGTGCTGCACACTAGTAATCACCTTGGATTCCTAGGAGTATCATAATTTTCTCTGCAATTCTAAGTATAATTAAACCATAGAGACTTTCTTATAATAGTATTCCACAAAAATATATACATATATATTTAAAAAGTTTGAAAATATTTTAGACTATGCAGAGCAATACTGCCTGTATAAGTATGGTTAGTTTGGGCAGATGATCAGAAAAACATCTTGAGCCTTTGTTCTTTGGCCAAAGAGAGTAGATATATGGATTATTATTTTATTAGTTAAACACACCTGTTTAAAGTGATCAGGAATTACTAAAATAATAAAGATAGGACATATGATTTTCAAACCAATAGAGGAGAAACTTGGTATACAAAATAGTTATTCCAAGGAAGAGAGAAAGGAACAAATAGAAGAAGAAAAAAAGAGGGATAAATGGAGGATATGAAAGAGATGGTAGAAATAAATTCAAATACATGAGTAATAATAAATGTAAAGGGACCAAATTTATGACAGATTGTCAAGTTGGATTAAAAATTTTTCATGTATATGCTGTGACAAGGGACACATCTACAACATAAAGGCACAGATTGTTGAAATTAAGAGGATGAGAAAAGATGTCAGCAATACTTCCCAGAAGACACCATATAAGATTGGGTATTATTTTCCAATCAAGTAGCTTTAAAGACAAAACTTATTTGGGATAAAGAGTATTTAATGGTCCATGATACAGTTAACTAGGAAGATATAACAATTTGAAACTTCTAAGCACTTAATATAGTCTCAACATAAAGTTACACTGATGGTTTTTCAAAAAGAAACTGAAAGAAACTGACAAATTTATCATCATATTGACAGATATTAATACAATTTTCTTAGTAACTCACAAATCAAAAAGTCATTAAGGATATAGACCTTTGAACAAAGGTTTGATCTAATGAACATATATAGGACATACTCTCAATGATATATAATATATATTTTTTCAACATATATAAAATAGAACATATTTTAAAAATTCACCTTGTGCTGTCCCATAAATCTCAAAAAATATCATGGACTTGACATCATACAGATGAAATTTTTTTGTTCACAGAGACATTTATTATTTTGTTATATGCAGTATGTCATATTATATCACATTACATTATATTTATTATATTGGAATAAAGGAATATTAAAAATGAATTTTTGTTTGGTTTAAGAAGTTAGAGGAAAAAACAAGAAATGACCCAAAGAAATTAGATGGAAAGAAATCATAAAGAGTAGAATCAGTGAAATAGAAAAACAGCTAGAACCAGTAGAACCAAAATTGGTTCTTCATAAAAAGCAATAAAATACACAAGCTCATTGACAAAACTGGCAACACAAGTAAATAATTTTAGGCAGAAAAGGAGGACAGACATAGGTACAGCTATTGCAGAGATTAAAAAAGTGACTCCTAGTATATTAGGAAACTTGTATGAAATTGACGTTTTTCAAGAAAAATATAACTGAACAGCATAAATGAAGAAGAAATTGAAAAGATGTACAATATTAAAAATTTTAACCAATAGTTTAAAATGTTTATTCATCTGTTTAAATGCTTTAATGTATTTCCTCATGAGCAGCTGAAAGAAAAAAATGTGATCATCTCAACAGATGTAGAAAAACATTAAACCTATTGTCCATCTCTATCTTGATTTCTATCTCTAGCTCTGCAAACCAGAACTAATAGGCATGTAAAGAGTATCAAAACCTGAAAATAAATATATAATCATTAATCAAGAAATATAAAAGCCTTTCCTTCAAGATCACAAATAAGCAAGAATTCTCTTTATCTCTGTGTTCAACATTTCATCTGAGACTGTAGCTAATGTAATAAGTCAAGAAAACAGACTGAAGGTAGGAATAAATTTATTTGCAAACATTGTAATTTTCTAATTAAAAAAAGATTATTATAGATCATTAGAATTAATGAGAAAGCGTTTCCAGGTTACTAGATAGAATATCAATATGCAAAAGTCAATCCCATATCTATTCATCAGTTACATAAATAAAAAAATACATACCACTTAGAAAGTAAAGTCAGTGACCCTGCTCAGGTACTGTCTCCTTCCCTGCTCAGACAACCTTCCTACTTAGATACAGAAACCATTCCTTGGACATCTTAATGCCCAGCCTTCCACCCTTTCTCACCAGAGTTACTTCCTCCGTTGCTTGGCTTAAGAGTTTTCTGATTAAAAGAAAATTAAAAAAAATTAAATCCAATTTCTGAGATGTCTTCAGCTCTTTATAGAGCTCTGTGGCTTTCTCAGGGCACTCTTTAGGAGAGAAGGGTATAATTGAAAAGGTAATAATTTTGTGGATGAAAATATGAGATCTGTAGCTACTGAAATCTCCAATTCCCAGTCCTGTCCAACACGACAGCCAAGGGCCGCATGCAGCCAATCGAGCACTTAAAATGTGGAATTGAGATGTGCTGGAAGTGTTAAACACCCACCAGAGTTTTGAAGACTTATTTCAAAGGAGTGTGAATATCTCATTAATACAGTTTTATATCCATTATGTGTTGTAATGATAATACTTTTGATATATTGGGTTAATAAGTGAATTATAAAATGAATTTCACTTTTCCTTTCTTATTGTGAATACTAGAAAATTTTGTACATTTTGGCCTGCATTTTTGGACATTGTATTTCTGTGGTTCAGCACTACTCTAAGTGCAATCATTCCTGATTGTGTGGCTTGGGGTTAGGGCTTCATTTTGCTCAGGCTTCGTTGTCTCCTTTGTACGTAGGGGTGATAAGTGTCTCATGTACCTTAGATAGTTGAAAGCATTCAATGGAGAAACCCATTCCCCAATTGAGTACGTGATAAATGTGAAAGCTTTTTACCTACACTGGATGATTTTCTCATTTTTCCACCCATTTTTGTTCTGGAGTGCAGCATATTCCCAGAAATAGAAAAAAAATGGCTTAGAGAAAGTTGACCGCATTGCTGGCATCTTCCTGTTTATTGGCACCAGGGATCAGGACCAAACTCTAGGCAAAGTTTTGCTATTTGTCTTCTTTGTAGACTTCCGTTTATAGAGAGAATTCTGCGTGCCTGGCATCCTTGAAGTCCTGCTGTGGTTATACAGAGTGGTAAAAATGACTGTGCAAGCTGAAACTGTGCCAAGCGATCTCAATACTCAAGGAGAAAAATTAGGATGGTTCTGTGAGCTTTGAAACTCTCTGTTACATCATTAAAAACTGTCTTACTATTGGTTATACATGTACAGTGAAATGAAAATAGTAGAACTAGTCTTTATTTAGTACACTTAATTAAAAACACTAAAATGTCAACAATGAAAGTGTTTCACTTTTTGAGGGAAAAAAACTTACCAAGAGTAGTTTAAATAGTGCTTACGGTACAGATGGAGAATCTCTTCTAGGCTTTGGCAAGCTGCCCTACTATTTTCTGAGTTTGGGTCAGTTCCCAACATTTTATATTTTGCACTTTCAGTTCCATGAGATATCTCCAGGAGTTCCTATAATGGGAAGTTTTTTTTGCTAGCATCACTTCCTCCCGGACATCTTCATCCTTTCTGTTCCAACCACTTTCTTCATTTGTGCCGATAAGTTTGTCTTCACTGAGCTCAAAACCAAGCGTCCCCACAGTCGGCTGTCCTGTGATGCCATATACGCTCCATTCGTGTTTCCTTTGCTGTGTCACCACGTTTCCTTTCTTGGCTGCGCTGTCTTGTCGGCCAGTTCCTTCTTGTGGTCATCCTTGTTGAGCGTCGCATGGGTTTATCCCCGGGAGAAAAAGAGGCAGCAGAGCCCCACGGTTTGTGGCCTCTGGGTGGACCCGAGGCAGTGACCAAGTGTGACAGACTTTGACACACTCGTGTGTTGGTCACCAATTGTGGTGAGCACGTTATTTGCCCAGTGATCGTGGACTGAAGAGCCAGCGGCGGGGTTGGCACTCTTAGTGATTCCTCAGTTAATGTATGGTGGTTACGGACGCTTGAACTGCGTCACCGAAGCCCCAGTGTCGTTCACCTCAGTTGTGGCGGCTGGAATGGCTGCCTCTCAGAACTGTGCAAAGCAAGGAAGCCGTTCTTGGCATGCTCAGGTTATTCCTCAGGGGAGAGGCCGCCAACCCCTCAGTCCTTGTCTCTCATCCCTTATCTGATCCGGAAGGCGCCTTTCCTATTCGTAGTTCTCAGATGTTATCCCGGGGAGGGGGAAGGGTGCCAAGTATGCAGAGGGAGATGTGCAACGGTCAGGGAGCATTAAGACATTTGACAGCATGTGTTGCCTATCTGTTGTGCTGGGTGCCGTGCTCGAGCATATTAGCTGGCAACTGAAAGTGCCTTAAATTGCCTTCACTTCTGGTTTTTGACAGCTGACTTTCCAGTGTATTTTCCAAACCACCACTTACACCATTTTCACGAGACTTTAAAGTGACTTCTCACTTGCACAAGTTTCCACTATCTTGACTGCCGGGATACACGTGCTGTTGGGAGCATGGGGTCCCAGAGATGGGGATATAGTCTACGTCTTGGCATGCCAGATGGGACAGTCCATTTTCTAAATAGAACAATGAACTAATGGACACAGTCTAAACTTGCCTAGTTCCTGGTTAATTATTCAAAGCATGTGTCACCAAAGGCAGTCACATTTCTCATCATTTTCTTTCTTCAGTGGTTTTAATTGACCCAGGAATTATGGCTACCATATTCTAAAGGCCGTGTTATGGTTTATTTAGAATCAAATGTCTTTGCCTGGAGGGTTAAATTCCACTGAAAAACTACTTCAGCCAGAAGAGAGGTGTGCCCGAGGGAGAGTTTCATGATCTTAGAGCTTTAAAATTTCTTTAAATCCCTTTGAGATTCCTTGCCATTAAGTACATTAAGTAGTTTTGGCAAATGATTTATTTGCTTAAGAAATCCAAAACACTTTTTATAAAACAGCTCTCTGGCTTCCAGGGTGATGCTTATCGAGCTAGGAGTGTGCCAGGGGCTTTTGCATACCACCGTGCCCAATCCCCATAATGGCCTTATAAGATAGGAACCTTTATCTGCATTTACAGAGTGGAGGAACCTGAGGCCCAGACAGGAAAATGAAGGTGCCCAAGGTCTTACATCTCTTAAGAGTTATAGTTGAAGTTGAGTGTGTCTGATTCCAGAGTCCTTATACTTTTCCATATAGAAATGATTGTAAAGGCCTGGCCTCCTGGGCCCAGCTCACCTACCTGGTCCCATTGCAGACATCATAGGTGATAACCCCCTGCCTATGTCATGCTGCTGCCCATGGAGACGCTGAATGGTACTCAGAATGGAAAATCCTTCTCACTGCTTCAATGAGAAGTTACAAGAGCAGAGAGATTTGGGTTTGTCCGGACTAGGGAGACGCCGATCCAGGGCTGATGCGCTGCTGTCAGGCCAGTTTGACCACCTGCTGCTGAGGGCCAGAGGTATCCCTCCCTCTCTCAAGCATTTTCCCTGTGCTCGCTTATCCTATATTTGGGATACTAAGGGAACTAAAGTGTTCCCTGTGGGATAAGTCACAGACAGGAGGAAAAACAATTATGAGTTGAAATCCTGTCTGTGAAACCGGCGTCTTGGTGTGGGGTTCCCTAACAGCAGACCCTCAGATGAGGGCTTGGGTGCAGGCAGGTGGTCCAGGACTTCCTCCAAAAGCAGGGATGAGGAGAGTGAGGTGGATGTGGGGGGCCAGCACGAGGTGCCTCCTGAGGCAGAATAGTGCCGTGTGCACCGGGCTCAGCCCTGCCTCTCTGGGAGAGCCGTGACATGTCTCTGGGCAGGAAGCCGGGTGCTCATCCTCCATTTCCAGTCCCCTACTGGTGGATGGCTTCTCACACTCCTCCTGTCCCCCAGAATCAAATCTTCTATGCTTCCCAGCTGCTTCTGTGCTGACTAACCTCCCCTAGTGCTGGCGACATTCCTTAGGCAGGGGCGCTGGCAGATGCGGGCACAGGGATGGGGAGGCTGTGGGCAGAACTCCCCACCAGGGATACTCATGTGTGGGCCTGGGGGACCTGGTGCAGGGTCCTCCATGGTCTGCTCCAGCCGACTTCTGGTGCCTGATTTTCCCAGATGGATGGGCAGAAGGTTAAGTTGATCCCATTTGTCCCACTTTAGTAAGGCACCCGCATGCTTTATACCTGCACACTGAATGCCATGGGATATACAGACCCCAGCTGGTCCTTGTCTGTGGCCAGGCTATACATTCTTGGTGGTTGCAGCCCAGTGGTGTGGATTTGAAATTCATGGTGGTGGTTGATTCCATCAAAGACAACACAGAGCGCTGCGTGTAGCCTCTAATAAATTCCTTGTTATCTTTTACAACCATCTTGGGCAAGTATTGTTCCTCTTGACACAGCAGGCTGCGTTAGCCAGAGTGAATGTTATCCCAGACAGCTATGGACTGACGACTAAAGAGTGTTGGGGCCAAAATAACTAGCTTTGAAATGGAGCCAAACAGCCTCTTAACAGTGGGAGGCAGGGTGAACCCACATGACCTTTGCATTGAGGAGACCCTTAGCTTTGGGAAGTCCCCAAAGTTGTGGGTAGCAAAATCTTTGCCACTGAAGCTTGGAGCAAAAAGAAAAAGTACTGGTGGTGACAGGGTAACAATAGATTTGTGGTAATAGACGCTAATTAGCCCAGACAGCTGATTTTAATCAATGCTGTCATCTGTTGAAATCGGCTAGCTGACCGTGTTTCAGTTTCATCTTTTCCAATAGGCGGAGGCTCAAGGAGCATTCTTTTCCCTTCCTACCTCTCTTATTTTAGCTTTAAAAACCTAGAATTAGAATGGGGCCTCATTTTTGAGAGCCCCCTTCCAGCCGCCCTGGAGTTGCCTTGGTCATTCTTTTCCGGGGTGGTGTCTCTCCGGGGGGTGTGAGGTAGGTAGTGAACAGCTCCACATTTCTTATGCGATAGGTTTTCATGGCGATCCCGTGATGACTTCTTTGCGTCCTCCAGTAGAGCCTCCAGCGTGGGGGCGGCATCAGCACATATTTAGAATGAATGTGTTGATAGTGTCTGTGTTCAGTTCTAAAGAGATACATGAAGAGATGGCGCTTGATTTCCCAATCTCATGGTAGGAGCTGGGTGTGTATGTAGATTTATAGAATTATGCAATAGCACTTTGTCTCTTGGAGCGAAGCAAGGTCATGTGGAAACATCTGGAGCAATTCCTGGATGCTTGGTCTTCCCACGGGGTTAGGCAATAGTGCTGGTCCTAATATGCCCCCAGGCAGCAGACAGAACGGTGTCGTTTGTAGAAGGCATCTGGCATTTGCCCCAGTGGTCCATGGGCTCATCTGCCCTCTCCTATGGGAGGACATGGAGGATGGGGACAGACCTGAAGCTTCACACCCCCTGGGCACTCAGGGCCCAGGTCACATCCTGGAAATTTCAATCAGTGACCCGACATATTGTGTGTAAATAACCTGCCACCGTTGGTTTTTGGAACCAGTCATCTTTAAGCTGTTTTCACTACAGGAGACGTATGTAATTGTTTCCGAATCCAGGGTCTGACGAAGGCATGCATGGCACATACTAGTGGATCCTTTGCCAAGCGTCCCCTTGGCAGAGCCCCTCTGCTACCCCCGGGGCCTGAGCTCTTTGAACAGTCAAATCAGCATCCGCTGGGCTTCCCGGACCTGTGTAAGCCCTGTAGTCTGGCATTCACTTCCCTGTTTCATGGTTAGTAATGTTGAGTCATCTGTGTCTCTGCTTGTAGGAACCATGTCTATACATCATCCGTGGTCTCCCAAGGTCCCGGCGCGGGTTTGGTGAGCAAGGAGCTGTGTGAAGTCGTACCTCTGTCCCCAGCTTCCCCGTGTTCCTCAGGGGGCTCTTGTCTCTTGTTGAGTATCTGTGGTGGGCCCAACCCCATCTGGCAGGAAGAGGAGCCCAGAGAAGTGTATGAAAAATGTTCCTTTCCTCAAAGAGCTTCAGGAGTGGATGGAGAAACGAGGCATTCTCATGTGGGAAAACGAAAGACCTGACATTCCAGAATCAAGTGTGAACAGGAGCAGCCCAGCGTGGAAGGGCAGAGGAGAAGGAGGCTCCGGGGCAGGGAGGGAAGGCGTCACAGAAAGGGAGGGATACAGGCTGACCACAGCTCTGAGTGTGGTGTGGATGTGGCTTCGTGGGAAGGGACGGGATGCGGATGAGGTGGGGGGCCTGCTGAGAGACACTAGGGTGTGGCTGGGACTCTGGTGCGGGTAAGGGAACTTTCCTCATCTGAGGGGGGCAGGTGCCCTCCTGAGCGTCTGCACTGCAGGAACTCAGGCCCGTTCTGCCAGGGCTTCTGGTTTTTCAAGATAAGCTGGAAATCTGGCTTTTAATATGAAATTGAGGAACTTTGACATTACTAAATGAACACAGATGTAGCCGTTGACTGGCATGGGACCTTGGGAAATAGGTGGTCTTCCAGGCTTTATTTACTTTCCTAAAGGGAGAGGACAAGACCTGCACTGGTGCTGGAGCTGCGAGCCACACCGGACACCTGAAATGCCGTCTGTCCAGCTGGGGCCTGCTGTGTGTGTCACGTACACAACGGCCTCTGAAAGCTTAGTGCAGAAAAAGGGTGTGAAATTAATAAATTTTATCCCCACAATGGAGTATTATTCAGCAATTAAAAGGAATGTAGTCCTGATACATGGTACAACAGGGATGAACCCTGAAAACATCATGCTAAGCCAGAGAAGCCAGTCACCAAAAACCACATACTGCATTTCTGGTTGCACTTATACGAAATGTCCAGGACAGGTAAATCTAGAGAGACAGAAAGTACACTATGGTTGCCTAGGGCCAGGCAAGGGGATAATGAAAAGTGGCAGCTGACGGGTACAGGGCAGCTTTTAGGGGTGATGAAAATATTCTCAAGTTAGAATATGGTGATGGTTGCGCAACCCTGTAACCATACTAATAATCATTTACTTGTACACTTTAAATGGGTGAATTTTATAGGATATAAGTTCTGTCTCAATGAAGGTGATAATAACGGTTCATATTTATTATATGACGATAGGATAATATTTTGGATATACTGGGTTAAGTAAAATACATTATTAAAATTAATTTCACCTGTTGCCTTTTACTTTTTTAATATGTCCACAAGAAGCTGAAACTGCATCCATGGCTCGCAGTATATTTCTGTTGGACTCTATGTTGTACATTCTCCAAGGACTTTCCTGGTTCCAAAATTATATTCTCCCACCAAGCGATACCCAGGTTTGGGCTTCTGATGATTCATCTTCTTGTACCATGGCTAAACCTCAACTTAAAAAGAACTTCATTTGGGTCTTTTTAAAAATCATTTGCAAAAATAGGGTTTTAAAGAGAGATTCTGGAAGGAGGCACAGAGTCAGTTAAGATGCTCCAAGAGCTGGGACTGTCACTTTCTCCTGTCCCCAAGAGCCACTGACAGCCCTCTGTAACTGTGGACAGGACTGTTTTAAAATTTACAATCTGAGTCTGAGCAACAGTTTCCTCAATCCATCCTCCACTTGGAAAGTTGGCACCAGGACCACTGAGGCCCAGAGGAACAGGCAGTAAATCTCAGGCTGGCAAAAGGGCTTAACAGAAGCTTGTGTGCCTGGATTTCTCATGTCCTTATGGCTCAGCCAGAGACCACCAGAGTGTCTTTTATTCCCCCAAAGATTCAATGTCAAAACATGAACCTTGGCCCCAGTCTCACCTCAGAAGGTGGGCTGAAGGTGGTCTTGGCAGGCATCTTCCTATGGGAATTGTTCATCAACTGCCCATTCTCTTTCCTGCCTTCTGCTGGGCACTGAGGGGAAATGCAGAAGTCCCAGGTATATCTCTGTGTGCACAGACCTGGAGGTACCAGAATGCATAAAACCTGGTCCCTGGACATGGCTTGTGTTTCTACTGTGAGGTGAGTCTCTCTCCTTCACTCCTTCAGGTGGCTTCTTGAAGCTGGGAGAGCCTCTGAGCCCTGGGGCCACAGGCCCTTGGCAACCCCTGTGCTCTTCCATACTTGCATTTGGGTAAGTCCTCATTTGGCAAATTGCCCCTAAATTCCATCATCTCTATTTTTACCTGGTTTCATTTAAACAACTGGTGCAGTGTTCCCAGTCCTGGGGAGGCCCAGCCGCTGGCTCCTGGGGGCTGGTGGCCCTGTCACACTTGCTCCCACCAGCTGTCATCCCTCTTGAAGGGCCGTTTCCTGTGTGGTGAGCACTTTGCACTCATTTCAAAGTTTGGGCAAGGACATGGGGGGCGAGGGCTTGCAGTAAAAGCCACTTCTAATGTTCCTCCAGGGAGCAAGGCAAGTGTCTTCAGTTCCTTGGCTGCTTTTGGAATAATTGTATTCACAGAGAAATAGTAACAGAAACAGCAATGATGAGGAAGATGTTAAGAGTGAATGCTTTCCTGTAGTTTTTCCTCTAAGTATGAGCTTTCCAGAGTTCGACAGAGAGGAACAGGGAGACACAGAGGTTTCTCAAGGGTTCAACAAAGGCCAGTGTCTATAGAAATCAGAGTGATTTGCATGCTGGCAATAAATCACCAAAGAAACATGCCATTTTACCAGAAAATTTCCATTTTAGCATTAGCTCAGGGATAGGGCCTGCTTCACAATGAAATTAGAGTCAGGCAGGTTTTCTGGTAATAGTGATATTCGGAGACGAGACCGCAAATACAGCTGCTTAAAGATAATTTGCCTCTGAGCCAAGTTATTTCATGGGTCTCCCAGGAGAGGACTTTTTGCTGATACAGCTTTGCTCCTGAGGGGAAGCCCTCCAAAGCCCTCTGGTGAGAAGATAAGTCAGCCTGTGGTTCTGGAAGAGGAAATGAAACAAGTGTGCGGCTGGCGAGGCAGCAAGGCACCGGGGTGACCTGCCTCTGACACGTGGATGTGTCGGGAGTGAAGTCTTGGCATTCACAAGGGTGGGTTCTGGAACGGCTGCTTTCACCCGCTGCATGCTGCCAGGAGATTCTCTTCTCAATGATGGGTGTTTGTCATGCACTTGACCACACTGGAGGTACCACGACACTGTAGTGGTGGCGGTGCGGTCACCAGAGCCTTTCAGGCATAGCAGATGCGGTCTTGGAAGCAGGGCACTGCTGAGGGGCAGCACCCCGCTGTGTTTTGGAACCGAGGTGTTGTGGCCACACAGCAGCTGCAGGGAGAGCCCCATCTGGAGGTGTTCCTTGTGCACTTGGGTCTTGGCCACATTGCAATAATCTTTTTTTTTTTTATCACTCTCAGAAAGTCTAAGGGGGATGTTATTAATTCATGTACTTCTGGAACCTTCTGCAACTTTATCTCCCCCTAGTATTTTTTATGAAAATGTTCAACCTTAAAGAAACGTGAAAAGATCTGTACAGTGAACACTCAGATACTCACCACCTCACCTCCACCATTGTCGTTTGGCCATTATTTGCGATATTTTTTTGCCATTGTAAACTCCTAATGATTCTCTCATCATGATTTCCTTTTAAAAAACCAGCTCTGCCCTTCCTGTGTCTCCACTGGAAATGTGCAGTGGAAGACTATGCAAAATAGCATCCTAGTGTAGCTGAGGCGAGGATCCAGGCGCCCTGAGTTAGACGCAGGTGAAGGTGAAAGCCATGTTCCTGGAGTGGGAGCTAGGGGGTGGGGCGGACCAGGCTACGCTGCTGCAAAGCCTCTGTACCTCAGGGGATCACCTCTATTCTGCCAGGACAGTCCCAAAGCTGACCTTGGACAAGCATCCCTCTCGTCTAGTCCAAGTCAGGGCCTGGACGCGCAGCTTGTGACCTTTGACAAATGGCTGTCCTGGATTCCAAGCTGTTGTCTTCTCATTTGGGTAATGGGAATAACACCCTCCTCACAAGGCTGTTGTAAGATTAAATGAGGTGTCAAGATGCAGTGAAAGTGCCCCAGAAGATGCCTGGCATGAGGTGAGCCACACATGGTGGCAAATATTGTGAATACAGGTACACATAGACCTTTGAACAGTGCCCAGCACATAATGCTCACAGCAGGTCCATTTATTGTATTGCTGAAGGTACATTTGTATTGTATTTGTTTATTTATTTTATTTATTTATTTTTGTATTTTTTTATTAGGGTATTATTGATATACACTCTTATGAAGGTTTCACATGAAAAAACAATGTGGTTACTACATTTACCCATATTATCAAGTCCCCGCTCATACCCCAATTCAGTCACTGTCCATCAGTGTAGTAAGGTGACACAGATTCACTGTTTGCCTTCTCTGTGCTACACTGTTATCCCCCTGATCCCCCACACCATGTGTACTAAACATAATACCCCTCAGTCCCCTTCTCCCACCCTCCCCACCCACCCTCCCACACCCCTCCCCTTTGGTAACCACTAGTTCCTTTTTGGAGTCTCTGAGTCTACTACTATTTTGTTCCTTCAGTTTTGCTTCATTGTTATACTCCACAAATGAGGGAAATCATTTGGCACATATCTTTCTCTGCCTGGCTTATTTCACTGAGCATAATATCCTCCAGCTCCATCCATGTTGTTGCAAATGGCAGGATTTGTTTCTTTCTTATGGTTGAATAGTATTCCATTGTGTTATGTACCACAGCTTCTTTATCCATTCATCTACTGATGGACACTTACGTTGCTTCCATATCTTGGCTATTGTAAAAAGTGCTGCAATGAACATAGGGGTGCATATGTCTTTTTGAATCTGAGAAGTTGTATTCTTTGGGTAAATTCCAAGGAGTGGGATTCCTGGGTCAAATGGTATTTGTATTTTTCGTTTTTTGAGGAGCCTCCATATTGCTTTCCACAATGGTTGAACTAGCTTACATTCCCACTAGCAGTGTAGGAGGGTTTCCCTTTCTCTGCATCCTTGCCAACATTTGTTGTTCTTAGTCTTTTGGATGGTGGCCATCCTTACTGGTGTGAGGTGATATCTCATTGTGGTTTTAATTTGCATTTCCCTGATGATTAGTGATGTGGAGCATCTTTTCATGTGTCTGTTGGCCATCTGAATTTCTTCTTTGGAGAACTGTCTCTTCATATCCTCTGCCCATTTTTTAATTGGGTTATTTGCTTTTTGGGTATAGAGGCATAAAAGTTCTTTATATATTTTGAATGTTAACCCCTTGTCAGATATGTCATTTACAAATATATTCTCCCATACTGTTGGATGCCTTTTTGTTCTGTTGATGGTGTCCTTTGCTGTACAGAAACTTTAGTTTGATGTAGTCCCATGAGTTCATTTTTGCTTTTGTTTCCCTTGCTTAAGGAGATGCATTCAGGAAGAAGTCATTCATGCTTATATTCAGGAGATTTTTGCCTATGTTGTCTTCTAAGAGTTTTATGGTTTCATGACTTACATTCAGGTCTTTGTTCCATTTTGGGTTTACTTTTGTATATCGGTTAAACAATAATGCAGTTTCATTCTCTTGCATGTAGCTGTCCACTTTTGCCAACACCTGCTGTTGAAGAGGCTGTCATTCCCCCATTGTATGTCTATGGCTCCTTTATCATATATTAATTGACCATATATGGTTGGGTTTATATCAGGGCTCTCTAGTCTGTTACATTGTTCTATGGGTCTATTCTTGTGCCAGTACCAAATTGTCTTGAGTACTGTGGCTTTGTAGTAAAGCTTGAAGTTAGGGAGCATAATCACCCCAGCTTTATTCTTCCTTCTCAGGATTGCTTTGGCTATTCGGGGTCTTTTATGGTTCCATATGAATTTTAGAATTATTTTCTCTAGTTCATTCAAAAATGCTGTTGGTATTTTGATAGGAATTGCGTTGAATCTGTAGATTGCTTTAGGCAGGATGACCATTTTGACAATACTAATTCTTCCTATCCATGAGCATGGGATGTGTTTCCATTTATTGGTATCTTCTTTAATTTCTCTTATGAGTGTCTTGTAGTTTTCAGAGTATAGGTCTTTCACTTCCTTGGTTAGGTTTACTCCTAGGTATTTTATTCTTTTTGGTGCAACTTTGAATGGAATTGTTTTCCTGATTTCTCTCTCTGCTAGGTCATTGTTAGTGTATAGGAATGGTATAGATTTCAGTGCATTAATTTTGTATTCCACAAATTTACTGAATTCAGATATTAGATCTAGTCATTTTGGAGTATATTCCTTAGGGTTTTTTATGTACAATATCATGTCATCTGCAAACAGGGACAGTTTAACTTCTTCCTTGCCAATCTGGATGCCTTTCATTTCTTTGTGTTGTCTGATTGCTGTGGCTAGGACCACCAGTACTATGTTGAATAGAAGTGGGGAGAGTGGGCATCCTTATCTTGTTCCCGATCTTAAAGGAAAAGCTTTCAGCTTCTTGCTGTTAAGTATACCGTTGGTTGTGGGTTTGTCATATATAGCCTTTATTATGTTGAGGTACTTGCCCTTTATACCCATTTTGTTGAGAGTTTTTATTATGAATGGATGTTGAATTTTGTCAAATGCTTTTTCAGCATCTATGGAGATGATCATGTGGTTTTTGTTCTTCTTTTTGTTGATGTGGTAGATGATGTTGATGGATTTTCAAATGTTGAACCATCCTTGCATCCCTGGAATAAATCCTACTTGATCGTGATGGATGATCCTTTTGATGTACTTTTGAATTCGGTTTGCTAATGTTTTTTTGAGTGTTTTTGCATGTATGTTCATCAGGAATATTGGTCTGTAGTTTTCCTTTTTTGTGGTCTCTTTGCCCGGTTTTGGTATTAGAGTGATGCTGGCCTCATAGAATGAGTTTGGAAGTATTCCCTCTTCTTCTACTCCTTGGAAAACTTTAAGGAGGATGGGTATTAGGTCATCACTAAATGTTTGATAAAATTCAGCAGTGAAGCCATCTGGTCCAGGAGTTTTGTTCTTAGGTAGGTTTTTGATTACCAGTTCAATTTCGTTGCTGGTAATTGGTCTGTTGAGATTTTCTGTTTCTTTCTGGATCAGCCTTGGAAGGTTGTGTTTTGCTAGAAAGTTGTCCATTTCTTCTAGGTTATCCAGTTTGTTAGCATATAATTTTTCATAGTATTCTCTCATAATTCTTTGTATTTCTGTGGTGTCCATAGTGATTTTTCCTTTCTCATTTCTGATTCTGTTTATGTGAGTAGACTCTTTTTTTCTTGATAAGTCTGGCTAGGGGTTTATCTATTTTGTTTATTTTCTCGAAGAACCAGCTCTTGCTTTCATTGATCCTTTCTATTGTTTTATTCTTCTTGATTTTATTTATTTCTGCTCTAATCTTTATTATGTCCCTCCTTCTACTGACTCTGGGTCTCATTTGCTCTTCTTTTTCTAGTTTCGTTAATTGTGAGTTTAGACTGCTCATCTGGAATGTTCTTCTTTCCTGAGGTGGGCCTGTATTGCAATATACTTTCCTCTTAGCACGGCCTTCACTACGTCCCACAGATTTTGCAGTGTTGAATTATTGTTGTCATTTGTCTCCATATATTGCTTGATCTGTGTTTTTATTTGGTCATTGATCCATTGATTATTTAGGAACATGTTATTAAACTTCCATGTGTTCGTGGGATTTTTCATTCTCTTTGCGTAATTCATTTCTAGTTTCATTCCTTTGTGGTCTGAGAAGATGGTTGGTACAATTTCCATCTTTTTGAATTTACCGAGGCTCTTTTTGTGGCCTAGTATATGATCTATTCTTGAGAATGTTCCATGTGCACTTGACAAGAATGTGTATTCTGCTGCTTTTGGGTGTAGAGTTCTGTAGATGTCTTTTAGGTCCATCTATTCTAATGTGTTTTTCAGTGCCTCTGTCTCCTTACTTATTTTCTGTCTGGTTGATCTGTCCTTCAGAGTGAGTGGTGTGTTGAAGTCTCCTAAAATGAATGCATTGCATTCTATTTCCCCCTTTAATTTTGTTAGTATTTGTTTCACATATGTCGGAGCTCCTGTGTTGGGTGCATAGATATTTATAATGGTTATATCTTCTTGTTGGATTGGCCCTTTTATCATTATGTAATGTCCTTCTTTGTCTCTTGTGACTTTCTTTGTTTTGAAGTCTGTTTTGTCTGATATAAGTACTGTTACTCCTTCTTTTTTCTCCCTATTAGTTGCATGAAATGTCTTTCTCCATCCCTTCACTTTTAGTCTGTATATGTCTTTGGGTTATCCATTCAGTGACTCTATGTCTTTTGACTGGTTCATTCAGTCCATTTACATTTAGGGTGATTATGGGTAGGTATGTAGTTATTGGCATTGCAGGCTTCAGATTCGTGGTTACCAAAGGTTCAAGGTTAACTTCCCTACTATCTAAGAGTCTAACAACTCACTTAATATGCTATTACAAACACAATCTAAAGGTTCTTTTTTGTTTGTTTGTTTCCCTCCTCCTTTTTCTTCCTCCTCCATTCTTTATATATTAGGTATCATATTCTGTACTGTTTGTCTATCCCTTGATTGACTTTGGGGATAGTTAATTAATTTTGCATTTTCTTAGTAATTAGCTTTTCTGTTTTCTTTACTGTGGTTTTATTACCTCTGGTGACATCTATTAAACCATGGGAACACTTCCATCTATAGCAGTCCCTCCAAAATACACTGTAGAGATGGTTTGTGGCAGGTAAATTCTCTCAGCTTTTGCTTATCTGGGAATTGTTTAATCCCGCCTTCAAATTTAAATGATAATTGTGCCGGATAAAGTAATCTTGGCTCAAGGCCCTTCTGCTTCATTGCATTAAATACATCATGCCACTCCCTTCTGGCCTGTAAGGTTTCTGCTGAGAAGTCTGATGATAGCCTGATGGGTTTTCCTTTGTATGTGATCTTATTTCTCTCTCTGGCTGCTTTCAATAGTCTGTCCTTATCCTTGATCTTTGCCATTTAAATTACTATATGTCTTGATGTTGTCTTCCTTGGGTCCCTTGTGTTGGGAGATCGGCGCACCTCCATGGCCTGAGAGACTATCTCCTTCCCCATATTGGGGAAGTGTTCAGCAATCACCTCCTCAAAGACACTTTCTATCCCTTTTTCTCTCTTCTTCTTCTTCTGGTACCCCTATAATGCGAATAGTGTTCCATTTGGATTGGTCACACAGTTCTCTCAATATTCTTTCGTTCTTAGATATCCTTTTTTCTCTCTGTGCCTCAGCTTCTTTGTATTCCTCTTCTCTAGTTTCTGTTTCATTTATCATCTCTTCCACCGTATCCAATCTGCTTTTAATACTGTCCATTGTGCTCTTCAATGATTGAATCTCTGACCATAATTCATTCCTGAGTTCTTGAATATCTTTCCATACCTCCATGAGCATGTTAATGATTTTTATTTTGAACTCCCTTTCAGGGAGAGTCATGAGGTCCATATCATTTAAATCTTTCTCAGGAGTTGCATTCATAATTTTACTCTGGACCAGGTTCCTTTGCGTTTCATATTTGTATATGGCACCCTCTAGTGCCCAGGAGCTCTACTCTCTGGAGCTGCTCAGCCCCTGAAGCAATGTCGGGGATTGTAGGGGAGTGGTATTGGTGCCTGGGGGGAGGAAAGAGCTCTTTCCTGCTTCCTGGCTTCTATGCCTGTCTCCACTGCCTGAACCAGTGGGCCAAGCATACAGGTATAAGCCTCTGTGCTTTGCATTTTTAGTTGCTGTAGACAGATCTTCCCTCTGGCTGGCCTAACACCAGGGTAGAGTTTCCCGGTTTGCAAGCCCGGTGGGGCTAGTCAGGAGAAAGGTGCACTAGTCTGCCTGTCACAGAAGGGATTCTTGGAGCTGTGTAGGCAGCCAGGGAGCTGGAGCACCTCAAGATTGTGAAATCTCCCAATCTGCTGGGCAGAGTGCACCCAGACAATTTTGTCTACCTGTCCTTTCTCCTGAGCAGTAAGCTCTGTGCAATCCTTGCCCCTTTAGCAGCCCTCTTGCTAAGGGCTTCTTTGTTAGGAAGTCTCTCAGACTGCCCACCTTTCTTTTGTCCTAGAGCAGCTGGATATGGATCCCTGCTTTCTACAAGCAGCTGGAATCCTAGTCTCTACAGGAATTCTACCTGTCTTAGCTTTCGAACCCCCTAATTATGAGAGTATCATACAAGCACCATGAAATGTAGGTTTGTGCTCCCAGAGAAGATCTCCAGAGTTAGGTATTCAGCAGTCCCAGATCTCCACTCCCTCCCTGTTCCATTTCTCTTCCTCCTGCCGGTGAGCTGGGGTGGGGAAAGGGCTTGCATCCTGCAGGACCACAGCTTTAGTATGTTACCCTGTTCCTTGAGGGCTGCTCTTGTCTCCAGGTGTATGCAGTTTGTTGCCGTCCTCTTTCCTGTTGCTCTTTCAGGAGTAGTTGTATTAGTTATATTTTCATATTATATGCAGTTTTAGGAGGAAGCCTCTGTCTCACCTCTCATGCCGTCATCTTTAATCCCCATTTGCATTGTATTTAGAAACAGTATTAACAAGAGTGGTAGTTACTATAAAGTTAAGTAAGAAGAGCCAGAGATAAAAAGTCTCTCAGTTCACAGCCTGAGCATGCCCTGCATGCATTTGTGGCGAGAGCTGCTGCACTTGCCTCAGCAAATGAGAATTTTCTGGTTTATTGCTTCCCACGAAAGACTGAAGCTACAAGAGCGCATCACCTGCGGCCCTTTGGAGAAGGCCTCTGGGTATCCTTGCCATGTACGGGACATGGTTATTGGAGCTCTGCCCTCCCATTAGGTGACCGCCTGTAGCATGGATGGACAGGCCCTCGTGCTCAGTGACTTCCCACGTGTCATCTGGCAGTCGTGACAGTTCATGCCTGTCATCGGAGAGGATGGTCAGCCCTACCCACAGATGCCATGTGTTTCTGATTGAAGACCACATCAGGGTGGCCCTGCAAAGGCTTTCTACACTTCAGAACCTCCAACCCATCCTTAGCTCACCTCACGTGTCAGGCTCCTCATAGATGGGTGACACTGTTCATAGCACCTTCTGTGGCTTCTCTGAATGCTTCTGAGGCAGGGAATCCTCTCAGAGAGATAGAAGTTTATTCCAGGGACTCCTCTTCCTTTCCCATCCTCCTTGTCTGCTGCTCTTTAGGACTGAGGGACACTCGAGCCTGCTATTGGGTTGCTATGATGGGGAGCAAGGGAGTGAATGACAACATGCAGAGCGCCATGCTCGTGCTCCAGAGTGCTGGTCATTTGACCTGATGGATGGTGGATCCTTAAGAAAAGGATGAGGACTTTGTGAGGAACCTTCGCCACCTCTATTAAAAAACTTTGTGTACAGGTGGCTAATATAATGCATGGAAGAGTTCACTGTGTGCAGGGCCAGCTTCTAGGAAGAGGTTCATGCGGTCATTAAGGTCACATAGAATAGAAGTTGCAGCGCGATAATTTGAAGCAAAATCTGGCATTTCTGATGATACTTGTAACAAAAGGTTTAATCTGATACATTAGTCAGGACACTTCATGCTGTCAGAAACAAAAAACAATTCAGAATGCCTGGTGCATTGGGGAATTATGGGAGGGTGTTTCTGCAAGTATGCTGGTATGATCCGAGGGCCAGTGATGTCATCAGGGACCCAGTTCCTTTCTCTCCTTTACCTCCCTTCTTTATATGAACTTCATCCCATGGCCAGCTTCCCCCATGGTGGCAAAATGGCTACAGCGGTTCCAGGCATCACCTCTTCATACAGAAGAAGAGAAATACAGTATCAGCACCTCTCTCTCTGTGGAGTGAGAGGACTTTCTTCCCGGTAGCTTCCAGCTTCCCCTCGCATCTCACTGACCTGAATTGGGCCACTTTGGGCAACTCTCATCTCACTGACCCATGGGGCCAGTTGCCACTCCTGAATGGATTCTTTTGGCCATGTTAAAATAATGGCCAATCCCTGAAGTTGAAGTGAGGTCACGTTAATCCTTCTCCATAACTTCCTGCTGCTACACAACAGGGAAGAGTGGAAGGGGTCTTAAGACTAGGGCCACAGTGCTCATATCTGCCACAAGGGACATTGACTAACCTGACGCACGGTGTCTGTGGCCCATTCACCCTGTCATTCACTCATCCTTCTGCCACGGAGCAGCTTGGATGTGATTCCAGAAGAGACAGGCATGCTCCTATGTTCCCTTGCTCCATCACCCCTTCTCAGCCTGTGTGTGTGTGTGTGTGTGTGTGTGTGTGTGTGTGTGTGTGTGTGTATGTGTCCCCTTTTGCTGACCTCCTCTCCCTTATTTTCTACTTCTTTCACAGAAATAATAGAAAAGGCTTTTCACTTTTCTCTTTTTCTTTGTGGCTCCGTGTCAGAGGACTTCCTGACCTTGGTGGGAGGTGGCTGTGCCTGAGGAGTCCAGAGAGGAGTGGTCTGATGAGTCTTCCTCCCTTTGGAGGGAGTACGTGGGCTGGAGGGATGGGTGCAGACAGGCATGCAAGGAGCAGACTGACCTGAGTGGGACCGGGAGCCTTCAGCTAGAGGCATGTACTGGGGCCTCTGAATATTGGTGGCCCTTTTCAATGAGTGCTTCATGGGGGAGTTACTGAAGTCTGCTCCTGTTAGGACTCTAGAAAATAAACGAAAGCCTGATACCTTAGCAAATTCTGAGTCAGTAGGAATGCACTTGGTGGGCTTCCCTGTGGGTGGTGATGGGGGACAGTTGCTCTCTGGTGCAGGTGAGGAACTGGTGCCTCTCCTCTCTGCCCTTTCTGTCGGTTGCTCTCAGACTCAGGACTGAAACTCCAGAGGCCTGGCCTGGATCCCATCTTCCTTTTCACTCAACCTTGTTACTCTCTGATGGCTGGATTCAGTTTCCAACTTGGAAAGGTGCAAGCGGTGGGCCAAAGAGTCAGAAAGAGAAGAACGAAGTGACTTTGAGTCGAAGTGGACCGCACTGCCGGGCCTCTTTTTAATCCCATCCTTCTCGTTGGGAAGCATCAAGAATATATTTTAGTTCTGGCATCAGGTTCCTTAGTGAGAGGAGAGAAGAGAGGAGGAAAATATTATTAGAAAATCTATGTGTCCATGGTTCTGGGCCAATCACACCTTCCCACTTGCTTCAAGAGACAATGTTTCCAAGATGTGATACCCCCTCACCTCCTCAGGACCCAGCCGCAGCTGCAGGGTCAGGTCGGACCCCCTTTGCAACAACGGTGTCCCCTCAAGCATGACCCATGTGTCTTTCTGCTTCCTGGCACGAAGGTGGGAGCTGGCTTGGCCACTCAAAAGTGCAGCCCAGAATTTGGGAGAGTTCATGCCTCTGGAGCAACCTCACCAGTGGGTGCCTGGAGCCACAGCCCTCATCTTTTGGGTGGGAAGTTTGGGGAGGCAATCTGGGTGCACTCCTGGCCTCCACTGAGATTGTGCTGTACTCACCGGTGGAAGCAGCCTCCACAGTGCACCCTCACATGTCCCGTTTCTCTTTCCCTCTCCTGCCTTCCACGTTCCCTCCCTCCTCCTTCCTGCCATCCTCAGGATGAATATGTGCACCCAGGTCTTTGCCTCAGACTTGGTATTTGTGAAACCCAAACAGGGACACCTGCCAACGGGGCAAACCCTGCCTTGCAGTCTGAAGCATCACGGCGATTTCACGATGACGTTTGCTGCCTTTGTTTGTTTGACTGGACCAGCCTTTGGCTGTCCCCTGGCCCAGGCCGGCAGGGTGTTTGGGGAACTGTGCATAGGCTTTCTCTTTCCACCATCAGTGGCCAGCATCCACTCCTTGCAGCCTGTACTCGAACTCCTTATCTCTGTAGCCGCCTTAATTCCCACACAACTTTCCTGGTGCTCCCATAGCCTCATTACTTTGAATCACAGAAGCATTGGGAGGCTCTGTGTTCATGACAGGATGAGGGACCTTTATGTGGAGCAAAGAAAGAGCTCTCTTCTGGGCAGGGCGGTCACTGGACACAATGAGGATGAAGGCAGAGAGGTTTGGGGAAGAGCCTGACTGGGTTTCCGTTTGGAGTCTACCAGACTTTCCATGGATGGGATAAAATGTGAGCGTGTAGCACTGAAGAGTCTCTCAGTTACTGTAGAGGAACTGGCTCAGGCTAAAAGGGGAATGCGTCACAATATGTCATGAAAAGTTCGTGCTTAGTCTGGGGTCTGGTATTCAGGGGCTGAAGTGTTGTGCTCAGGACCTGGGCTTGTGTTGGCTCGTATTTTGGCTCTTCTCACCTTTGTGTGCTGACTACATTCTTCGACCCCAAGCCTCCATGGTCTTCAGGTTCAAGCGCAGTGGGAGAGAGGGGGGGAGTCTCTCTCCTGGGAGCTCTGCTTTGATTGGCTTGGCTCAATTATGGGCACATCTCAGAACCAATCATCACAGTCTGCAGGGTGTGGGGCTCTGATTGGCCAGGCCTTTGGTGAGTGGAGTTCCTCCCAGATCAGGTTGACTGGGCATGGGAAAGGGTCATCACTCCCCAAATGAAAGTGTGAAGTAGATCAAATTAGGGGAAAGGGATGCTGGGAGGGAGAGGTTGGGACCAAACTCCAGTGCAGTTAAAAAGTAAATCCCAATTGGGATTTACTGAATCCCTCTTCTATGTAGGTACTGGGGACAAATATGAAAAACTACTGCCATCAGGTACTTCCCAGTCTAATGGAGCAAATAAGAAACATACATGTGTGGCTGGAATGAACTGTGTCATCTGAAGCTGTGATCTCCAAAATTTCTTATGAGTGGATATGTATTTAGAAATTGTGTTATATTTAATATTGTAATACATACTATGTATGCACTTATACTTCAGCCTTGTACCTAATTTTGTATTTGTAAATTTCAATGATATAAAGAGGGACTCCAACATTATATAAACTTTAGATCCCACAAAACCTGAATCCATCCCTGATTTTTATATACCGAGAAACATAGATTTCAGGGGAACTAAATGAAGATGAAATAAACCATTTAAAAATAATTGTTACTAGAATAAGACATGTCAGTTTCACTAACGTATTATAATTATAAATATTATTTTGCTCTATTAATATGATTTTATTGAGGACATGATTGAATATCCTTAAATCATTTTTGAAAATATTAGTTCCATACTTTGAAATACAGCTCATTGAAGGTCTGTTTCCTTTAATGAATTTGAGGTTCAGTTTAATATTGGTGTTTAATGGATGTCCTACGTGAAATAGGTGATTCACCACTATACGTAAATCCAGATGGAAGAAAAGCATCGTAGTGGGCTGTACCCACTTTATCAAGATGTTACTTTTCAGTTTTATTCACCAGTTATACAAAGACTTTTGTTACCATCTTCCTATTTTTCCTGGTCTCAATCGATAAACCTTGCAACTTTTCAGGAAGTGTTATATTTCCATATTTTTAATAAATGGGTCAAAACCCATTGAAATGCTTTGTGTGGGATGTGTTTAATTAGATGACATAATTGTGCTTCCAACTTTTGAGGTGGAAAATATGACTATTTTAGACTGCTGATTTTTATCATTCTGGTGGTGGTGATGGGGAAACAGTTTCTTGATATTTGCTTTCAAATAGAACAGATTTCTTTAGCAAAGCAGGTATTTTTTCACCCAGTTGTTAAAATGTCACCACTGAAGTTTATGTGTCCGTGTGTCTTTTTTTCTGAAAATATCTGCTAGATGCATACTTAGTTGGTGGCCACATGTCTTCTCAGTAAAGGTTGGCATATTTGTAGTAGTTATAAGAGAGAAACATATAATTCATCTTTAAGCTCAACAGTTTAAAAAAATAATTTGCTGAAAGGTAATCAGTGGACATCTGTATGGTATAAAAAGATTTCATGATCATGCCCCCATCTCATTTCAAATAGTGCAAAGATTCTACTGTTTCAAATAATACCCACGAGTCTGCTCAGCTGAGCACACGTCAGGGGTGCCGTGGTGGAGTGAGTGAGCTGGGAAGTGCTCTGAATCCATTCTGAGCTCTTCCATCAGGCCCCTGTTGGGCACTTACATTCATTATTCAGTGTGCTGGCACATGGACTCATTATGGGGGCTCCTGTCAACCTGGATTTTAAATAGTAAATAAATGCATATTTTTCTTATTTTTAGATTGGTATGTGGTACAGATGAGGAGGTTCTCATCTTTTCTTCCCACTCTTCAATCTGTCATGGAGCCCATCCTCCTGGAGTGCACGAGTCTGAAGGATGGGAACACACGTCCCAGGGGACTCTACTGGCCTCTGGTCAGATGAATACCCTAGATTTAAAAGTCCAAGCTAAAGGGACCTTAAAGGTCATTCATGCCTTTCAATTCTCAGATACAGCCCCTGAGATAACGTGAGTCAGTTTCTCCAGCAGCCTGAAGTTAGTGACAGATCTGGCACCAAATGTTCAAAATGATGACTTCCTGTGACCATGAGCCCAGCTTCTGGGGTCCTGGGAACAAACTCATTTGTTTTCTTTAGTAGGGCCATGAAGAAAGATGGAGCTGCTCTGAAAAGAGAATGTTCTGCAAGCAGGCTGCTGGGACCTGACCTTCTCAAGCCTTTCAAAGGAACTTGACAAACGAGCCAGTGAGGCGGATAGGGGAGGAGGAGTGTCAGGGCAGCCAAACAGCAGTCAGAGGGCAAAGCATCATCTTGGGCCGGGGCTTCCTGTGCTGCTCCGCAAGGGGCCTCTCCCGTCCCCGAGGATGCTGAGGGGTCCCTGCATTTCAGACTTCAGAGATGGAGAGATCAAGCTGAGGAGGGTGCTGGGAACTTTGAAGCCCACATAACAATGTCTGTGAGTGAATTAAGGATAACTAGTAAACATGGGGCGGCAGAGCGTCTCAGTCTTCAGTGTGAACGTGAGTCACCTGTGTAGACCCAGCGGCTCATGCTGTGGGCCTGAGGGGGCCCCAGACTCTGCGTTTATAACAAGCTCCCAGGTGCTGCTCACACAGCCGGTGCAGGGATCATGCTGCAAGTGGCAAGGCTCCGATGCAGACAGTTTTATCCAGGAACCCCGAAAGCCTGGATTCTGGTTCGGGTGTGCCACTAAAATTCTGGGGCCTGTCATTAAACTTAACCCCCTATCAAGGGGCATTAGCCTGAGGAATGATACAGGATCACCCGGGGATCCCAGGGATTTGATGACTACTCCCCAGTCCTTCCCAGGTGGTGGCTTCAGTGAAACACTACGACACTCCTGATGTCGAGCATCCACTGAGTTTCAGGCCAGGGAGACACAGTGAGAAGAAAAACACAAGCAGCCTGGGGCCTCCTGGAGCTTAGAAACTGGTGGGGACCTGGGAGGCGCAGTAGAAAGTCAGGTGATTCTGTCCGTACTGTGTGTTCTGAAAACTGCTCCTCCTCTGGGAGCTTGTGATGAGGGGGGCCTGGAAGGTCAGGGATAGCTGCCTGGAGGAAGGGCTTCCCTCTGGAAGCAGTGGGGGCTGTCTGGACTCCCCCACCTTTGCCTCAGAGTCTCACAGCCAGACCTGCCTTTTTTGTCTGACACCCAGAATCCACATTTGGGGCTGGTTCCCACTCTTGGCTCACTTTGGGCTGGGGGCTTTGGGAGGCTTTTGTTCCCAAGACTACTCTTGCAGAGACTCAGCCAGTGCCTGCAGGCCTGGGGTGGGTGTGTGGGGTGCACAGGGTAGGTGCTTGTAGGCAGGGAGGAGAGGGCCAGAGCCGGGCCTCTCCTGTCGCCTGTGGGTGCGTATGCATGGGGAGTGTGACGGGAGTCTGCAGTCTTCCCAGATGCGGGATGCCGCTGAACACCACACCCCACAGCACAGCCTGGAGCCCCAGCAGCCTGCTGTGTGCTCCCTGCCCTCTCCTCTCACCCAGGGCCTCTGTTTGTCCCGCTCCCCTGAGCCCAGCAGTGGACCATCCCGCTGCCTGGTAGTCTCTGTTTGCATGTGCACTGGGAGGACTGTGCCTCGGGGCCAGCAGCACAGACCCCGGCATGCCCCATGCACATTCTGGATCCACCTGGCCTGGGATCTGCATTTGTAACAAGCCCCTAGGAGATGGCCATGCTGTGGCCGACCACCCACTCTGTGCAGGCACCTCCAGAATACAGGTTATCGGTGGCAGTGCCCACCTCATGAGGCAGGTGGCCCGGAGTGGCTGTGTCCCTTTTCCCCTCCGAGTGAATAGGAAACTCATTGGAGGGACCAAAAAACCTCACCCTGAACTGAGTTTTCCTTCTGCAGTGGAGGTATTGTGCCTGATGCTGGGCTAAGGGGTAAGCTCGGTGGGCAAGCTGCTGCTGCTGTGGGTAACTGCCTTAGCCTAGTCGCGGTGCATGAGAGGGAGAACCTGACTCCCCCCCTGGGCTCTCCGCTATTGGACCAGGTGTGTAAATGGCTCGAGAGAGAAGTTTAAAGGGAGTCTGGGACCTCCCCAGCTCTCACTTATCTGGGTCTGCTCTTCTCTGTCTTTCTGGAAGCTTTGAGGTAATGAGAGGAACCAGTGCACAGCCCATTCAGCCCCTGGCTTCTTCCTCTCCTGGTTTTGGAGAGCTCACAAGCTCTCCATGGTTTATGTTCCTTTCCAAGGACCAAGAACAATGCAGAGACACACTCTTCTTTCTGCAGGAAAACCTGCTGAAAATCCACGCGCAGAAAGCCAGTGCCTTTGCTGCTGTCCTCTGACACCCACAGAGGGTGAGAACCACCAGGCTCACCCTCGTGAGACTCTGGGGTGGGGTCAGGAAGGGGCCACGTGGAGAGCAGGACTGGGGGGCAGTTTCACTCAGCTCACAGAGTCTGCAGAAGGCGGTCCACTGGCTGCGGGCTAATGCAAACCTAACCTTCAACCCCGGGGTGAAGACCTGGGGCGCACAGAGTGGAGACAGCTGTGTAAACTGCAGGGTGGGGTATTTATAGCCTTGGTGAGGAGCGCTGAGCCAGCCTGGAGAGCCAGTCAGTTTCTGCAGCCATTGGCTCTGTCTCTTGCTCTGAAACTGAAGTTTCTGGACATTGTTTCTTCAGTGTTGCATGAGGTGTTCAAGATTCAGTTCCACACCTGCACGCGGGGTCTGTTGCCTGACCATCCAGGTGCTCCAGAATGGTGGCTTCTCCATCCCGGTTTTCCAGAAGAAATGCAGAGCTCCAGCTCTCAGAGTGAGCCCGCTGAGCCCATGAGGCCACTTCCCCCGGGCGCCTGGAGCTCCAGGACAAGGTGGGACGAGCACACCTGGGCTTTGGAGTCGGATCTGGGCTTGAGTCCCGGCTCGGCTGCTTAACCCTGTCAGCAACAGCGGGGAGATGCAGAAACTCCCGTGAGTGTGCGGAGTGAGATGGGGCGGGGAGGCCCCTGGGCCTGGAGCAAGGGCCGGGCAGCACCATGAGGATCCTGCTGCAGCGAAGCAGCCCGCCCGCTGCCTGCCCACGTGTCCCGAGGAGTGAGTCCCCTCTGAGAGCAGAGAGCCCACCTCCCCACTGGGCCTGGGACCAGTATCTGGGAGGGTGAAAGCTCTGTGGGACAAGGGTGCCCACAGGAGAAAGTGTGTCATCTCAGGGTGCAGGATGGGACAGGGCCCCCAGAGAAATCCATTGTCAGTGTCAGAAATCCTTGGGCTCTGCAAGCCCCAGTCACAGGGAGGAAGAAGGGGAAGGGGGAGAGAGAGAAGGAGGAAGGGTGGGGAGAGCCGCCGAGGGTGAGCACACAGCTCTGTAATGGAAACTTGGCACCCAGCCTCCACTTTCTTTCCTTCCTTAGCGCATGTGGCTTGAGTCTCGAGTTGAGAACTTCCCCTTCCAGCAGGCACCCTGCACTATCACCACGGCCCAGTCCTGTCCCCTCTTTCTGGAGCCTGCAGTCATACATGCTGCCTGTCTTGGTGACATGTGACATGTGAGCCCACTGCCTCCCTCTTCATGCCCCCCGACCCCCTCCCCGGACTAATTAGGCCAACATGCAACTTCCAGGGCCTGGCAGATGAGGAGTCAAGAATGCAGTGGCCAGGGGCCAAGTGTTTTTGTTGACATTGCTCAAGTGTAGCTTTGTGGGGCAGCCTCTGCTGTAGCAGAGCAGTCCAAGGAAGCCAGGAGATGGGTTAGGGGAGGGCAGCAGAAAGTCAAGTGCGGGCAGCCCTCCAAATGCCTTCTGCCTTCCTGACGGCCCTCCCGTGGCCCGTCCCCTGGGTCCCCCAGTATAGCCTTCCATGTCATGACCAGTGGGACCAGCTTAGTCTCAAAGAAGTCCACACTGAGAGGAGTGCCATGCATCCAGTGGGAGTTTAGATCCATTTTATTTTTTGTTTGTGAGACTTCATGGGGTGACGCTCATGCCTCATCACTGTTTCTAATCGTTTCTGGGGGAACAGCCTTCTCAGAAATAGGTCCAGGGAGACTGTCCTCACCCCTAACAGTGTATGCTCCATTGTTGATCTGACTGTAGCTTAATAATGTAACCAGACGGATTTTATCCTTTCCAAGGATCTACCAAGAATGTGTCCTTTGGAGTCACCAGACCTGGGTTCAAATCCCCATTCTGCCCCTCTTTCCTTACTGTGTCACCTTGGGCAAGTCTTTCAACTGTGCTTTGGTTTCCTTATTTGCAAATGGAGCTAATAGTTCAAAATAAGACTGTTAAGATGAAACATGAACAGTGGAAAGTTCCTCACATGTAATAGAGAATAAATGGGAGCTGTGATCACTATTAAGTGGTAGTTGATGTGGCCATGGATTGGCTCTGATTTTAGACAAATCACTTTGCCTCTGACTTATTTCTCCCAGAACCAACTGCCTCATCAAGAATTTTCTGAAGAAAAATGAAATGGGATAAATATTGTCACCCTTGGTTACTCAGCGAGTCTCACTCAGGCTCTGGTCTCTGCATTGTATATCAGTGATAAGTGGTCAAATATATTTTTGTTGAGATAAAAGTTTGTAGGTTTTGGAATCCAGAAGGGCTGCCTTAAATCTCTAATTCCTGAAGATATTGAATCATTTTGTAAAAAAAAAAAAATCCTCTAATTTTCTGCTACAATAGCTGGCTTTATTTTTACATCTCTTAATTGGTATCAGCTTTTCTCTCAGAATTGCAGGACCATGGAAACTTGGCCTAAGAAAGAATTTTGGAAGTCACTGGAAGGGACACTCTTGCTTCTTTGCAAATCTTTGGAGTCTTCCTGAATGTTAGGACTGTGGTACCACAAAGCACTTTTCTTTGACCCAGATTATGAGAACAGCAGAATGGCTAGTGTGTTGATGCACAGCATGACTCTCTCCAGATCTCATGCAGGCTGCAAGATGCCATGCTGCCCTGCCCAGGCCTCCCTTTTCTTACCTCTTCAGTGCTCATTGGCACCTTTAACTTTTAGCACCTGCAACCCGTTATGTAAGGGCTTTGTCTGGGTACCAGAGCCCACCTAGGACACCCATGAGGCAAGGTGGAAGTGCCAGGGAATTAATGTCCCCTGGGAACAGCCTTCAACCAATGGCACACCGGGAGCAGGTGTATAAATACTTAAGCTCCTTCACCCCTTGGGTGTCTGAGCTGCATGTCTACACTGGCTCCCAGAACTTGCCAGAAGGGTCAGGATCTAGTTTGCCCATTTTGGAAACTAACTTGAGACACACCCTCTATTTGACTGACTTCCCTTCCCTGTCCCACTTCCCTGTCCCCCCACAGAGCTTCCTGGAATAACCCCCATATAAACCACCTGTGCTCGAATCCTTGTCTCGACAGCTTCTGTGGAAACCCAGCCTGAGACAAACAGGATGTCTTCCTCCACACTTTTAGATTGTTTATGATAATACGGTGTTATATTCGCATTTTAGGACTGTTTGTTAAGAATTTTAAGGCCACTGACCTTTTTGTTTCTTCAAGAGTTTTTGTCATTTTTTCTCTGCTTGTCACCATTCTCAATCCCCAGTATTAACCATTCAGGTTAAACAGAGCACGTAAACGCCTTTCTTTAACCTTGAGTTAGTTTTGGTTATTCTACTCACAATTTTGGCTAAGCTGATTTTTGTGGCTACTATGCAGGTTTTTGTTTTTCAGAGTCTAAAGTTAATATTTTAGTTAGGTCTCACATTTTTTTGTTTTGTTTTGTTTGAGCATAAATCCAGGGTCTGTCCTGGCTAAAATGCAGGAATTGTAATTAGATATCTTGATAATTTTATGTCTGGAAGCAGGTTCCGTTTGATTGAGGAAGACCTGCTGGTGTCATATGTGTCCTGTTGGCTTAGGTGAGATGCCTACAAGCACTGTGATGTCCAGAAATGTCCACCAGTCTTACTTATACATCCTCAAAGTGGGAATAATTATTTCACCACAGACTTATTGAGGCAGCAGTTACTCGGTATTAGGAAGACAGTGGTGGGCAAAGTAGACAACTTCTCTGCTCCCTCTTTCTTTCCCGAGTGGTGGTGTGAGGTTTAGCTTCAGTAATGAATAATGATTCAATAATGACAGTGAATCATTTGGGAAATTAAAATTACCATGGAAATAGAGGACTGGGTATGATGACCTTTAGACACTTGACACTACGTTGATGTGTCCGGGTGGGAGGCCCCCCTTTCTTTGCTGGGGAGGAAGTTAACCTGAAGGTCCCTGGGACCATGAATCAGGCCCTTTCCTGTACTTACATCCACTTTCTCACTACAGCAACTCTGGACACTCAGGAGGCAGCCATCACCTCCCGTCACGTCTCTTCAGTGCCAGGAAAGGAAGAGCCCTCCTTGCCCTTTTCTCCGCCCCCCGCTGGCCCTGGATGCCCAGCACCGTTTCTTTGCCTTTGGGCTACTTGATTTGTCCATGGTGGTCAAGGTCATCGGCCATTCTTTCTCTTTAGGTTTGCTTTCTGCTGCCCTTCTCCGGCACCCCTGTCCCTGCTCTGTTCCCTCTCTTCATGGTCCTGTGCTGAATCTTTTTCTCTACCTGCTCTGAGGGAATGTTGGGTCTCCCATTTCTTCTTCCATTCCCTTTCTCTTTAGTTTTCTCCCGCTCTGGGTGACCCCACCCATCCATGTCTCGTGCTCTTCCGTGCTGGCTTCCACCTCTCCTGGTGCCCCCTGTACTCAGTTCTTTCCCCGAGGTATCTCCACCCACACTTACACCGGCAGCAGACTAGCCTTTTGATGCTCCGCACACACTTGAACTCGACATGTCCTTAATAGACGTTCTCCATTCTCCCCTCCGGTGGGCCCTGCAGCCTCTGTTCTTTCTCCCAGCACTTCCTCCCCACAGTCATCATCAGCCCAGGCCTCAGCGCTAGCGCTGCTCTGTGCTTATCCCCTGTTACATTTAGTGACTTACTTTTCCCTTCTTCATGCTTCCATCTCTTGTTTATTGAAATCTTGTCGTGTGCATTCACTGGCCTAGAGCAGTGCATGCTCAGATGGTATCTTAGCTTGGGCAACACCCCGAAACAGATCCTGGGTGAGTGTTCAGTTGCAAGTCATTTATTTGGGGGGTGGTTCAGGGAAATACTGGTAGGGGGTAGATGCTGGTGGTCTGGACCAAGGCATACTGACTCAGTGGACCTAACTGTGCCCATCTCCTCCCAAATCACGAGCAGTGAGGTCAAGCTGGTAGCTTGGCACTGGCCATGGTGGGAATATTTACACTATGGAAACTGGCCAATGGCTACAAACGGGGACTTTTTCTCCTGGAACGTTGGTTGTTAAACATTTCTTAGTATGTTACTGGGAGCAGAGAATTAAGACAGGGAGGGCAGCGGCCGGTAATGTGTGTTTTGTTGGGAGAGTTACACTGCAGACAACTGGAGAATGATGCCCGTGAGATGACTCTGGAATCCAGTTTAGAATATGCACCTCGCAGTCATCCCGCTGGGGCAGTGGGTTATTTGCTCGCCACTTCCTACCTGTCACTGGCTGAGGACTGCCTGTGTGGGCCCAGTAGGCTCCAGCAGCCAGAGGAAGCCATCACGCAGTTGTAGGCAGGATGGGTGAGTTGCAGGGTAAGGCCCAAGGGGATACAAGCAGGCTGAGCAAATGACGGCTGATTAAGGCACTAGGCACCCAGCATTGGCAAAGGCTAAAACCCAGCTGTTGGTGATCTTTTGTGACCTTTTTCTCCCCAGACCTTGACTTCATGGACCTCATAGGGGAAGACCGACAGTGGACCGTGGGGAGGAAGTTAATGCAGGTGAACAACACTCTGACTCCGGAAGCCGGGCTCCGGGGCGTCAAGAACTGCACTGAGCCAGGTAAGGGCGGGGCTGCGCGGGGCGGGGCTCTCGTTCCCTCCGGCTGGGGCGACGCCGGGGCGGTGCCCTGTTTCTGCTCTAGGCTCTAATCCAGAGGGGCTTCCAGAACGCTTAGGGCAGGTGTCTCAGAAACTCAAAAGGGAGATCCTGGGGACTATTCAGGTGCGTTTCTACCTCTGTATTCTTTTCCTAGGGCAGCCGGGAAAAGGTAAGTTAAAGTCAGCGACACTCTTGATTCTGTCCTGTTAGCAAATGTGGACGTGGGAGCTGTCAAGGGGGAAACTGAGGAAGGAGCAGGATGAGTAAGGATGTTCTGTGGCCACTTTTGCTTTGATCCCTGGAATCCTCTCTGGCTGGTCTTTAACCAGGAGCTTGTTTCTGCACAGTAATGACATGGGTTGAACCACATCCTCACCTATGATGTTGATCTTGAAGGGAATGAATATTTATTTATCAGCTGTTACGTTTGAGATCTACTGGGCCTTTCTTCATAAAGATACAGAACATTTTATCTCTACTATTACTGGGTTTAAAGAAACAACAAATACCAAGGGAATCAAGGGGACTTGGGATTACAAGGACTCTGTTCACCAAATCTCAGGAAACGGGGCCCTCTGGACAGATGAGGGTCCCTGTGTGTGTAGACCGGGGGTCAGCAAACTTGTCCACAGCCAGATGGTGAATATTTTCACTGTCTTACAGGCCATATAGTGTGTCTATAGTTTGTGAAAAAAATCTTGATAACCCTTTAACAATTTTAAAACCATTCTTAGCTCATAGACTGTAGGAGGACAGCCCTGTGGCCATGCTTTGCCAACTCTATGCTCTCTGGGGTCTGCCTGGTGGAGATTTGGACCTCACGTGTGTCCCATTTAAGGACCCAGGAGCTCAACCACATTGATCCCACATCCAAAGGCTGGTCTGATTTTTCGTGTCATCCTGGGAGAACATGAACAACCTTCACCGCAGCCCAAAGAGCCTTAGACCTTTGAGTCTAGAAGGTGTTCTGTGAAGTTATGTGTCTGCTCTCTTTTGGGAGGGCAGGTAAAGGTAGCCTTCCCTACCATACTGAGAATCTTAACAATCAACTCCAAGCCGAGCTGGAAGGAATTAAAATCAGATTACCACCTTCCATCATCCCCAAAACCCCTGTAGCCCTACATAACCTATATCCTCAAACTAGGGAATTCAGAGTTTACTGTGGCTGTTATTAAACCCTCTGAAGGATCACTCTTAAAGGTTAGTGTAGCTCGTGGCAGTCATGTGAGCTAGAAATGCAAATAGACCACCAGTTCTGAGTGCCCCACAGATCAGACACGGCCACATGTGTTCCGGGAGATGGGCGTTTGCGGAGGGCTGGCCCGAAAGGGCGTGGCAGGGGTGTCACCAGAAATTGCTGTACCAAGAAGCCTGTTTGCTGATCTGGTCTTGTAGCCCAATATTTTTCCACGTCATCCTACAGCTAATAGGTGGATGGTGACTGGGATGTCACAAGACAGGAAATACGGTGTTAGCGAGCCCGTCACCTTTGGAATGGGGCAGAATGGAGTCCAACATGACTTGGTGCGCAGCTCCAGGGTGCTGGGCTCAGCCACGCACAGGGCATAGTGGTCTCGGAGGGTTTCTGCCCCTGTTGTTGGGAGAGGTGGAGCTGTCGCTCTGTGAGCGACGTTGTTCACTGTATCAAAAAATGCCTTTCTCAGAGTGACAAGTGTAGAAGAATAAAGCACACTAAAAGCCACCAAAAGTGAGGAAATGACTCAGTTTTCAGGTAAAAAAAAGATGTCCAGGTTTTTAAAAAGAACACAAACCCAGCCCCTGCTGGTGTTGGCAGGGAGGCCACAGGGAAAGGGAGGGGAGGAGA
>JAQQAC010020895.1:3997834-4013330 GCA_029783875.1 Phataginus tricuspis | reverse complement strand
GGTCAGGTGAGAGGACTGAGCTGTAATGAGCCAAGGGCCGTTCACAAGACGGTGCCCAGCTGCCCTTAGGGGGTTGAGGCAGCCCTGTATGGTCGTCAGTGAAACTTGGGTGATAAGAGTTGAATGGCGTGGTACCTGCTCTCAAAAGTCTCCAATGTAGGGGCTGGGAAGTGAGCCGTGTGGTTTCCGGACTGTCTGCCTTCCTGCTTGTGATGTCAGCGGAGTGGGAGTGAGTACCCCAGGGCTCCCTCTGTGCTTGGTTATTTTTACACAGGTATTCGAGCATTTGGGGTGCCAGGGGGTACCATGGCCATGTGAGTGATGGGACCAGGGTCACAAGCAGGAGCTAATTTGGCTTTATCATGAAGGACCCCTAGTGCTACTTATGATGTCATAGGGCTGCTCAGCGGTGTTCTCAGAACCTTGACGTTAGGTGCCATTAAAGTAAGTAAAGTAGATCCAGACATGGGAGGCGGGGTGAGCTCCATTCTGGTTGTATTCTGTGCTTGGGGTCGGGCTGGTTTGCTTCTCAGATGTCCATTTCTTCACCTGTGAAATAGACCAGCAAACAGTTAATCCCTTCTACCCCTTCCATCTCACAAATTCAAGATTCCAAGAAATTTCGAGAACGGAGATTCACAAAAATTCTACCCCAAGATACCCCACTACATTCCCTAAATGACTTATTTGCATTTGCAAAATCCCATGTCATACCTCAATTCTTCCCTTTACCTCTGCTCTCCTCACCCCTCCCCTACCCCTCCCTCCCCACCTCCATCTCCATCTCTCTTTTCCTCCCTCTAACTCTCTCTGAAAACCGGCAACCCAGAGCACCTGCCCCGGGGAAGACCTGGGTGTAGCGTGCCCAGTATGAAGTGGTCGTGCAGCTCGTGTTGGGTGCCAACACGGAGATGATACTCTTTCTATGACAGCTGCCCCTTTAAAGACATGTTGCTGTGTACATTTTTTTGCATTAAAAAGCCATTCTTCTTCTGCTCCCCAAAAACAGAGTTTTGGTGAAAATTTGTCATTTTTATCCAGAACTGTGTGAAAAAGACTGAACTCCTGGCTCCAGTTTTTCTGCGATTGTCCCGGCCCTCTGTGAATTTTTCAGGTTATTTTCTTAGCCTAACACTGCCGATTTCATCTAGAGCCTGGAAACATACTGTTTTTTGGTGAATAACACTTGACACTGTTTACTCAGATGACCTACTAAGAGAGATTTGACTTTGAATAAATTTGATCCACAGAAAATTAAGTCAGCTAAATGTAACTTTGAGGGTGGTGGACAACTGTAGCAGAAATGAATTCTTTGTAATATTTATTTGCACACTTGGCAGAATTTTATTTGCATGCTTTGCAGTCTGTCTCAAGAAAAATCTGCCATCTTTGGGTCTTCAGCTCTTTGATTTTTTTTTAAGGAAATGAGCTTTTCCTCAGAGTGCTTCTTTCAAATAAACCTTGGGAAAAGTGAGCTATTGAAAATGATAGCCTTTGGCATGGGCTTCACTCTGAGATCGCTGCATTTTCTTTTGATAAAGGGCTCGGCTCCCTGTCTCTCTGCCTGGCTTAGTTGGGTCTCAGGTCTCAGAAGAGGGGAAGTTATCCCCAGTCTGTGCTGCAGGACAGGGAGAGGCTGGTAGGGCACTGAACTATGGGGATGTGCCAGGGGTGTTTTCTGGAATGGCCGAAAACCACATAATCTGATAGTTGGATGTGAACTATAATAGAGGATGGAAGCCAGAGGTCCCTGTGAGAGGAGCAACACAGGCGGGTAGAGAGGCCCAGGAACAGGAACTGGAAGCCAGGCACAGATTGGCAAGCAGGACACACTGCTGCAGGCCATAGGCCATGAACAAAGCAAGAGTTGGGCTCCTACTGTTTTTGAGTTTAAACTGTTGCATCAGGGTCGGCTGCTTTAAAATCACAGGGCTGGGCACGAGCAATGTGCAAAGCATGGAAGCTTCAAATCTCTCATCTTTTCCATGGAAAATATGAGATCCAGAGAGGGCGAATGATCTGCCCATGGCCACAGGGCTTGTCAGAAGCAGAGTAGGGCTCCCCAACTGCCTCACATAGACCCTCAGTGCATATATGGATAATTAGATAGAAAAATCAGATATTTGCATGATCTAGAGGAGACTGCCCCATAGAAACATAATGCAAGCTGCAGGTGTAATTTTATATTTGCTGGTAGCTACATTAAAAAAATAAAAACAAACAGGTGAAATTAATTTTAATAATATATTTTACTTATCCAATATATCCAAACAATGAGGAATGACAAGTTTCAGTCACCTCAGTGTTTTATCTCTGGGTTTGAACCAAGGAAAAAACTAAGGCTTTTTTAAAAAGTCTTAAAAGGTACCCTTTATTGTACTGGCTCACCTAACTTTCACTAACTTCTATCTGCAGTTGTAATTTTCATAATACTCAAATAATAACTGTTGACATTCTTAAGTGAAACAAGTTAGAAATTCATTGGGATCTGCTCTTTAATTTGTATCAGAATCTTCACGATTAGAGTAACAGTATCAGCTGTGACACCTTCAGGACTGGGAAGTTTCTTTCTCATGTAAAGTGCTGGTCTGTGGGTGGCCCTGTTGTAAGAGGCAGTCAGATGAACTCTGAAGCCTTCCATTCCAAGGCTTTCCCATCTTCACAGTCGGTTCCTGAGGTTACTGGGCTTCTCTGCTCTAAGAGGAAGGAGCACCATCACCCATTCCATCACCCCACTCACATCCCCCTGGCAGGGCTCAGTAACATGGCAACTTCTAACTGCAAGGCAGGCCGGGACATAATATGTTAGTGGAAGAGCAAGCAGGTTTGGTGAACACCTAGCTATTCTCTGCTGCTTTATTTCCCAACCCCTCACACTTGTTCCTTTTTGAAAAACAGACTTGTCAATTTTCTTATGTGCTCGTCTTACTACAAAAGCAGTATACTCCCTCTATAGAAAAATGATAACCCAAACTTAAGTCTTCTGAGGCTGGTTTAGTTTTTGGTTTAAACTTCATGATTCTCACCTATTTTATGTGACACAATTCAATTATTTTCACCTTTGGAGGGTCGAGGGTCATAAGTGAGGTAGGAATTACCCTAGTTTTGCCTATTTGCGAATTGCATCTTTTCTTTGTAAATACAAAAACGCTAGGAAAAATAGTGTTTGAGTATACATGAAGTCATTGGCAATAATGAGGAAAGAGCTTGAATTCCAGAGTTAATACTAAATCTCAATTCTATTACTTTCAACCTATGCAATGCCAGGTGAGTTTCCTAAGTTCTTTGGACCTTGTTTCCACCATCTCTAAAATGCAGATTAAGATGTCCACGTCATAGAGTTGTGGGAATCATGAAGTTAAGAAAGCTTTATGAAAGAGCTGGAACCTCAGTCCTAGTGCATGCTTAATAAATTGCAGCTAAGTGATCTTGTTAGCAGAAATGTAATGCAGGTTGGACTGATGTTACCATTCACAGGGACTTTACCACTCTGAGGCACATTAGAACATTGTGGAATTATGAAGATTGTTTTAAGGATGGAGAGGTTATTTAGCGTAGTTCAGTTTCAATACAACTATCGTACAGCTGTGTAGAGACATATCAAAGGACTAACTAGGGGGCTTCTAACTACCATTTTCCAGCCTAAGAGGCCACTATATACGCAAACAGGATGAAATAGGGAGTATGGGATTTTCTATTTCACACTAACAGAGTTTAAAAGTCTCAAGCTCTGAGAAGAAAGTGCCAGACACTATTCATTTCTTCTAGCTTCAACTTCCCTTTAGGACTTTTTATTGAGACATTCTTTAAAATCTTATTCTTAAAAGCAGCATAGTCACACTAATCCAGTGAACAATGCCTGGAATCTTCCTGCAACACAGGTAAAGGATGATGAGGTCTGTTCTTAAATGCTTTTGTGGGCCTGCCTATCTCAAAGAACTTTAGGTTTTTCAAAGTATTTGCACATTCATTAGCACATCTGAACACCTTTGGCCCTTGGATCAAAAATACCTGAAGATCAGGAATGACTATATTATTGATGAGATACATTAGACCGAAACCCAAGTCGAGTTAAAAAATTGAGAATTCATAGTCATAAATGTTAAAAGAAGCTTAGGGATTATGAATTCTAAACCCTTTTCCTTTAAGCCAGGGCTCAGCAAACTACGGCCTTCAACCAAAATCTAGCCTGTCAGTGGTTTTTGCAAATAAAGTTTTATTGGAACACAGCCGCACACATCCATTTACGTGTTGTCTGCGGCTGCTTTTACTTTACCGAGGCGGAGTTGAGTAGTTGCGACCCCAGCCAAGGGCCGGCAAAGCCCACGTGTTTACTCTGTGCCCCTGCTCTGGGCGCTGGGGCTGGTGCCCCACGGGGCCTGAGAGGGAGGGGGAGGCAAGAGTGAAAGCCCACCTCCCTCTCTGCTCTCCCTGGCTCTCCCCCCCTTGATGGCGCCTGTGCCATATTAAAAGTAGTGCCATTTAAATATCACCCCTGGGCTGGGGGTCTGTGGCTTAGGTACTCCACCCTGCTGCCCCTCACACCCCCACACATGGGCACACAATCCAAAACCTTCAACATTTTTCTGTGTATGTGTTAGGGGTCTGTTTAAAAGAAGAAGAGTAAACGTTCACCCCACTCAGCCCCCAGAGCATACTTAAAAACCACTAGTCTGGGCTAACCTCTTGTTCCCAAGCATCTAGGTGACCAGACCCTCTGCTGAATCTTCCTTATACCTCAGAATTGCTTCTCTTTTGGGTCAGAGGGGGAAGCACCCATGGGGGTTGGCCTCGGATGAGCACTGTCAGCCCACGCCCCATGTGGACAGTTTCCCCAGGGCTTGTCGTGCAGGCACCCCTGGAGCAGTGAGCAGACAGCGTGGGCACTGGAATGGGGCGGCCGGAAGCCCCAGCTATGGGGTCAGCTCAGGCGTCTGCCACCTCATGCCCCAGCGCCCTGTTGGCTGCAGCTGTGTGGCCTGTGACTGTGATGGCCACTTCTTTCTCATGGCCGAGGAGCAAATGCAGCCCTGGCTGTATCTCCAGCCCCGTAGGGGTTCATTCTCACCTGCCCCCTGACTCCTCAATCCTTTCTGCAGGTGCAGTGTGCCTGAGGGGCCTGGGGCTCTTCTCTTTAATTGCATGTTCAGAAGTGATCTTGTGCTGCAGATAATTCATCTCACTGATGAAGCCAGGACCGAGCACCAGGCACCAGTGGTTTGAGAGCCCCCTGGGGATGCAAGGGTGCAGCCAAGGCTGGGACCATAGCCGGAGACCACCTCTGTGCTCGGGCTGCTCTGGAAAGGTGGCTGTGGGAATCTGGCCAAGGAGACATAGCTGGGCCTCCAAGCCATTAGAAGCCTTTCCCTCTCCCCACTCAACAAACAAACAAACGAAGGGTTGGTGGTGGCCAAGTTTAAGACGCCAGACCTATCTTGCTGCAGGTTCCTTCTGAGCCACACGAACAGTCATTCATTTTCAGATTCCATCTTAGGGACTCCTAGATTTGTTTCTAAGATTTCTCCACCTGAGAAACACCAGACTGGACTTTTGCCTAGCTGTGTTTTAAAATGTGTTTGCATGAGAGTTGGTGGGAATGTTCCTGCCTTGTTCTATCGGTATCTGGTTGCACGGTGCTTGCCCCTCCTACCAGCCCCCTCCCTCTTTCTCAGAAGCCTGGGCACAGGGCTCACCCCAGGCTGACCTAGGGCTGACCGCGGGTGAGGGCAGGGCCTGGGGGCTCCGACCACCTCTCCCTGAGACACTCTGAGTCCCTGAAGCTGAGCTTCAGGTAGGATGAGTCCCAGGGAGGGCCCAGCCCCTCTCCCCAGAGGATCATGAAGGATCATGACAGCTTCTCAGAGTTTTTAATGGGCCCTGGGTAACGATTAGCGCAGTGCGGCTGAAGGTCCCGGGGAGGGCATGTCTGAGTTAACCCACTGTGTGCATTTTCCACAGGCCCCATACTGGGGCACCAGGCACTGAGCCTCTTGCTTCCTCCTACCTGGGGATTCCCCATGGTCAGTGGGCTGATGGCCACCCTCCTGTCTGCATGGAATGGACCCATCTAAGCCCATGACCAGGTTCACATTCACCTTGGTGAGGAAGTTGAAATAAGTACCTGTCTGTTTCATCATATTGGCACTTCTAAGGTTCCCAATATAGTGTTAAGCCATTAATTTGGCTGAAATTTCTATAATAGAACAATAAAATCCCTGAATTAAAGATCAGCAGCCTTTTCTAGAAGCTGACTCAGAACAAAGTGGACAGGAGCCCAGTCCAGTGTCTTGTCCATCCCTGTCAAGGCATTTGTGTGCAGAGCCTAGCCTGAGTTCCCCAACTCTGAGCTGCTGTGGGACCTCGGGGCTCGCCCAGCATCCACGCTGTTGGGATTAGGGGTGCTGGGCTGAGAAAAGAAGAGTGCAGGCTGCAGAGCTGGGGGACAGGCCGCTCTGGAAGGAGATAGGACTGCGGTCCAAGGAGTCAGCCTGGGCTCTCTTAAGCTTCTGTTACCTCTGTCTCTAAATAGGTGCTCAGAGTATCCCCCTGCCTCAGGGTCGCTGAGAGAACCTGAAGAGAAGGGCACCCACATTTTGTAATTGTACGACTGCTAGGTGGCGTTAGGGACGCAGACTGGGGTCACTCTGACCTGGAGGGGAGTCCTGCTTTGACATCCACGGGCTGCAGGACCCTGGACCAGTCATTTGATCTCTCAAAGCCTTGGTTTCCTCTCCCAAGAAGTTGGGATAATTCATGGTACAAATAGAGAGGGCTGCTGTGAAGAGTCGATGGGGTGAAGTGTGTAGAGTACCTGGCACACAGCAAACGCTCAGCCCAGGAATGGACGCCCATTTCCTGGGCATTCACTGTGTGCTAAGGGGTCTCACACAGAGGGCCTCAGTTAGTTATGCAGAGGGGACTGTGAGTGGTGTTCATGTGTTGATTAGGACATGGAGACCTCTACAATAGGAGGAGAGTAAATGATCTGATATGTACTAATATTATAATACCTAGACAGAAAATAAAAATGGCTTAATCGTTTAATTATGCATGTGAACAGCTGGTTAGCATCAACCTAAGCCTCCCAGGGGATCTTTCTTGGGGAATGGGAATTCCACTTAGGCTGCAGTCTTGTTGATCTGTCCTGGGAAAATCCATACAAAAATCACTGGTGATGGAAATTTTGGTTTTTAGACTGAGTATGCAAGGTTGGGTGGACAGACTGGATATGAGTGCGTGGAGGGAGAGGAAGTTAAGAGCAGTGAGAGGTGGTAAAGAAGCCAGGCTCATTCTGTGCTCCTTTCTACTTCCTCACCACTGTGAGTTTGCCCTTCGGAAAAGTGTTAAGTCAACTTACACTGAAAGAGGTCACCCACACTCCATGGGCAACTGTCTTTCCATATTCCAGAAACAGAAACTTTCCTCACTGCCTGTGCCATTTTAACCACAACCACTAGACCGAGTTAGTGAATTAAATTATAACTTAAGGCTGACTTTAAAGGGAGGGAAGTTGTAAAACAGATGTACCTACCCTCCTTCAGGACTTTTGTCCAGTGGCCCTAATTTCATGCAGAAAACTGGCCCCCCTTTGCAGGAATCGTTTTCTGTTCATGGCTCACAAAAGGATGTTTCCTTTAATGGGGCCCGGAACAAACAACTGTGTCTGGTGACTGTGCTTAGTGGTTCCCAAGGATGCAGTCTCTCAGTAGGCACCATTATGAATCTAGAATTATCGTCTTTTCAATGCCAAGATTTCACATACTGTTTATTTGAAATTTTGTAACCTCTCTTTCTCCTCATCCAGTCTCAAGAATCTTGCCTTTAAATACGTTTTTTGTTGTTGTTATTGTTCTGGCATTTTATCATGAAGATGTGCAAATATATAGGAAAGCGGAAACGGTTTTTCAGTGGACACCACAGGCTCTTCTGTAATTTACATGAATTACCCTGGCTTTATCACACCAGCTTTATTCATCTCCCCAACCCCGTATCCATCCACCAATCCATCCTATTTTATTTTAGTGAATTTCAATTTGCAGAAATAAATTCCCGTCTTCCCACATAGTTCAGCATGCATATCATTAACTAAAGTTGATAATTTGTTTACTCTTCTTTTGGGGTAATATCTGTGCACAGTGAAGTGCACAAGTCTTAAGTGTGACCCCTCACCAGGGAGCTCTGACATGTGCAGTGACCGGTGCTCCTAACGCTTGTCAAGAGAGGACAGGCCACCATCCCACAGAATTCTCTCAAGCCCCTTCTCAGGGAGTCCCTGGCCTAGCCCACCCCCTCACAGTCACTCTTCTGATTTCTGTCACCAGAAATTAGTTTTTGCCTGTTCTAAAACTTTGTATACACGAGTTATACAATATGTTAGGCTTCTTCCTCAGCACACTGTCCTTAAAATTCATCCATGTTTTCATGTGCAGATGTATCCTTGACTACATGCACACATGTAGATAGACATTGATACATACAGATTAAAAATACACAATGACAGACTTTGCATGTAAATGTTAATACGTTGGGTATATTTCTCTCCAGGATATGCCTTATAGATTTCGGTCACTTAATACTTATTTTAGGTATTAGATACTTATTTTAGGTCAACTTTCAAGGGACTTCTGTGTTGCCTAGAGAATTAGTAAGAGTTTTGGTTGACGAGGGGAGGCTAGTCGCAGACAGGGCCAGTCCTCCCTCATGCCCCGCTCACTTCCCTCCAGAACAGAACCACGAACTGGACTCAGAAACCTGGTGGTTGTAGGAAGGGAAGGAAAGGGGAGAGGGTGACAGGGCAATCTCCCTCGCCCTTAAGGCTTTGTAACTTCTCCAGATGCAACAGCACACAGTCCAGTTATTCAGTTATAGCAAGAAGTGGGAGCAGAAGAGCTGTGTAGGTGGAGGAAATGGTCTGATTCATTGAATAAACAGCCTCACGCGTTCTGCTGTGGGAGCTGCTTCCAGGAGGCCCGGTGGCATCTGTCCCACTGGGGCTGGGCGTGCTGCTCCACACAGCAGCCTGAGAGAGAGAAGGCATTCTTTCTCCAGCGACTGCCTGGGGAGCCAGTACCTGGCTGGGAAAGGGGAACAGCTCCACACTAAAGTGGGAACTCCTTGTGTGTGCGCACAGCACGTCATGCGTGCTGGGATCTTTGGAAGAAGTGAGGTCCTCACTTTCCCAAACAAGCTCTGTCCCAGCAGAAGCCTTTGCTGGTACAGGTCCCCAGTTATTCCTTTGTGTTCCCTGTTTGCTTGTCCAGTCCTGACCTCTAGTTCATTTGGAGTAGGTAATCTGAGATGCGCAAACAGCTTGGACAAGGACGGCACACCCTTGGCGATCGTTAATTTCCTGCTGTAACATTAAGTGCCTTGACTCACTTTGGTTCCCTTTGGACTGGGGCAAGGGTTTGGGTGCATGTAGTTTATTTGGGAGGTGATCCCAGGAAACCCCAGCAGGAAGGAGGAACGTAAGATGGGGGAGGGAGGGCGAGGTAGCTAAGGATGGCATGGCAACAGCCAGTTACCCCTGGAGTTGGTGGGGTTTCACCTCCCCGGGTTATTGACCCAGGATGGAATGTGGAAGACACCCCCGAGTTCTCCCACCCCTGGGTGAGGGAGCAGGGGTATGGATAGAGTTGTTTGAGAGCTGCTCCCGGAGTGGCAATGTCCTGGCCCATCCAGCCCACCCTCACGTAAGCAGAGCAGCACCCATGACAGAGGCAGCCCCTGGGTGAAGGAGGGCAGGTGCTGGTGGTTGGAAGTGGGGCCGGTGTGCAGCCAGGAGCTAAGGAGAAGGAGAGGGAGGGAGGCACCAAGAGCAGTTGCTAAATCGACTTCCCCTTTTCCAACTAAGTGGTTTCATGTTGCAAACAGGTTGGAAGTCTCATCTGAAACCAGGAAGAGTGTGTAATAGCACTTTGCACTTCCTGTGTGTGTGCACAGCTTTGTCTTGCTAGGCGAAGGCATTTGGTCTTGCCCCATTAGTTTTTGCTGTATCGTAATGTGTATTTGTACAAGTGCTGACGACTCACCAAGCCCTTGCCACAAGGAGCAGGCCCAGGCTGCACAGACAAGGAAGCCTTTCAGTTCCGGAGTCTGAGAGCAGAGGGCTTTCATGAAAACCAGGAAACATTCCTTGTTCCCTCATTCATCTTTGACTGCTTCTGTGCATTCGTCAGACTTCTGGGGAAGCTCAGAACATGTCAAAATTGCAAAAAGGGGAAGACCAAAAAAGTCCTGCTGAAGCTCCTTCTGCAAGAAAACAGCCTTTGCTCACCAGGAACATCTTTTTATTTTGCAACCAACTAAAGTAAAAGAGTTATTTCTAGAAGGACTGCTGGGGCCTGGGGCCTGGAACTTTGGTAAAGTCAAGGAAAAGATTCAGTTTGAACACTGCCTAGAATTGAGAAATGCGGTGTCACTGCAGATGCGTGGCCCGTCCCATTGTCTCTGGCATATGTGTCATTTTCGGGCTTACACTGGCTTTTCTGGCTCCAGAGTCAAACGTAAATGTGCACATATCTTCAGGTAACTGTTTAATCCCTTACTGGGCTCTATCTTGGGCAAAATCAAATCCATATTATGCACAAAACCATCTTTCAAAGTGACTTGATATGTTTAAAGTAGGGTACCCCGTATGCCTCGTATTAGGTCCTACATGCTTTCATATTTGCAGAGCCCCCCACCCAATGTGGGACTTGCAAAGGCTCCCAGAAAAGCATCCAATGCAGTAATGTTCTTCAGCCCAAAGCCTGGCACAAGGGAAGGTAGTTTCCATCTGGAGTTTGCCGTGTTATCTCTCAAACTGCTATGGAGTACAGTTTGTAGCCCCAGAGGAAGGACTGGACCTCACTGTGCTTTAAAACATGCCCACAAGTGCTTTGATGTTTCTTTCTGCCTGAAATAATGGGCTCTCGCTCTCCTGCTCTTGAGTATGGCTGGCATTTATAACTCACTTTGACTGTGGTGGAAGTTGTGTGACTTCCAAAGTTGGGTCCCAGAGGTGATACAACTTCCAGCCAGCTTCCTTCTCTTGGGAGGGTTGCTCTTGGAACCGGGCCACCATGCTGGGAGGCCCACCAGGCGTCATGGGAGGCCACGTGGGTGCTCCATTCAACAGCCCTGGCCAAGGTGCTTACTGGTTGCTGATAGCCAGACTGGTGACCCCAACCCCGGCCACTGCAGCCACACGAGACCCCTGTTGAGAACTGCCTGAGCTCAGTCACTCCCTGAACCCGGAGAGATAATAACAAAAATGATTGTAGTGTTTTCAGCTGCCAGTTTGGGTAGGTTTGTTATGCAGCCATAGTGACTGATACATGCATGCACTTATGGTCACACTGCTAAAGACCTTCCGGGCCAGGGAATGCTCTCTGTGCTCACCACTTACTTCTTTCATCTGGTGCAGTGACTCACTTCTTGCTGGCCAGGAGAAGAGACAAGGATGGGCATGTTTCTCAGATTCCCAGTCTCCATCTTGCTGACAGCTTGGTGACCTGGAGGCAGCATGAGGGTTCCGGCTGTTTTAGCCTCAACAGTTTGGGGATTGAGGGCTCTTTTGTGTCTGGCTGTGAGCAGTGGGGACAACAGCTGCTGCCGTTCTCCACCCAGATGAGCCCACAGCGGTGGCAACAGCTGCGGGAAGCCGCCGTCCGCACTGTCCTGGGGCTCTGGGCATCTGTGGCAGACTCTGTGTGCTCAACATCCTTCTTGTTGTGGCCTCCACTGTCTGGTGTCTGCCTCTCAGAGTGGCTGGCTGGAGCATGCTTAGTGACGTAGCTGCAGTGCCCCTGCCAGGGCTTCAGCCCTCTGGAGCATGGGTCCCCGTGTGCCAGCCAGGGGTCTTCTTTCTCACTCCCTCCCCTGCATCTCTCCTCTTGCAGCCCAGGAAAGGCTCCACCATGTCTGCACTTGCTGGGGAGAAATGTAAAAATGCATATGAGAGAACTTCAAAAATCTGCAAAGGGGTTGCAAAGATGGAAAGCAATGTTACGGGATTGGTAAGCAGTTACTGGGTTAGGCTGGAGAAGCCACACGCATGTGGCTGCTTTATCTTCTCTGAAGACCGTAAGCTGGAGCCATAAACTCTCAAACTCAGAGACTTTAAACAACCATGTGGCCCAGCAGCTCATATAACCCCTGAGTTCCCTTGCAGCGTCTTCTGAAAGGCATTCTCTGTCAAATCCTTGGGTATCCTCAGTGACAAGGGGTTCCCTCCCTACCTCCTTTTATTCCCTCGGCAACTGGTATTATTAAAATCGTCTTCCTTGTGCTAAACCAAGGTAACCTTCCTTTTAGTCATTCTGAGTTCTGTAACTTAAATCTTACTTCTTTTCTGTGCGGCACACCTTTAAGTTCAGCTATTCCTTATTTAGGCTTCCCTCTTTTCAGTTTTCAGCTGCCTCTCCCTCCTGTGTCCCATATGACATGGCTTGGAGATCACCTCACTGTCCTGATTACCTTCTGGGCCAAATGTTAATCTCCCCTTTGACTCCAAGTTGAACAACATGTGAAGAAATTAGACTTGATTCATTCCATGCTTAGCTATTATATAGGATTATTTCAGTTGCAAACCCAATATTGCAAGGCTAGGGTTTAAAACCCATAGATTCTTTCCAGGGATGAGGTAAAGGGACTGGGTGTTTGTCGAGGGTCTCCTTGGAGTCAGGGCTGGGCTAAGCTCTACCTGCAGTGTCTCCTTCATCCTAACATGCCTCTGAGTCAAGCTCCTCGCCGAGTGCCCCTTCCCAGCACCCCACCCCTCCCTAGGCGGAACTTCAGGTAGGAATGTGGAGTTGACACATGATTTCCACAAGCACTGATTTTGTCTGAAGGCGATAAACCCTGTGTGGGCACGTGCCAGGGCTGTTTTTCTCACTGTCATATCCCCAGGGTCTAGATAATGTCCAGAACATGGTAGTTACATCTCAAATACTTGTTGGTGCTAAATTTTGTCGAATGAATGATCATTGTAACTTCTCTCTTGTTCTTTTACATTTTATTTTGAAATGAAATAATAATTAACAAATAAATATTAACAAAAAATTAAGGCAGAACACCATAAGGGAAAATATAACAAACTCCAGTGTGTTTACTCTCAGAACTAATAAATGTTAACCTCATCTTTTTCCATTTCTAAGAAATACAACATTGCAGATCAAGTTGACATCCTTTTTATTTGACTTGTCAGGTTTTCTTCCCTGAGAAGCAACCATCATCCTAATTTTGGGGGTGGTTGGCCCATCTTTAATTTTTCTTGCTTCATGGATTTTGCATGCACGAGCAATAAATAATACTGTTTGGTGTGCTTTCAAATTTACTTAAGTGTTATTTTCCTATGTTAATATTCTGCAGTGTTTTTTCCACTCACATATTTCTGAGACCCATGTGTACGTGCCAGTTCATTTATTTTAACTGCTGTCTTGTTTTCCGTTCTGTGACTCTATGGCTGTTTATTTATCTGGTCCCTAGTAATACATATATGGGTTGGTTTCAGTTACCTGCTGTGAGTCAATAATAATCTCGTCACCTTAAGTTTTCAGGCAAGGAAACAGAGCCAGCAGTTCAGCGACCCTGTAAAGTGTAATAGGCAGTTTAGCGGGTAGTAGAACCAGGGAAGGAACTCTGGCCCAGGCCGTGGGCTTCTCCCCACAGTCGTCTTCCTTCAGGAAAGGAAATGATAAATTGAAGGAAAGTTTGGAAGCCTTTATTTTCTAAAAGCAAGGGTAATGCCCATTTTTGGAGAACGTGGATATGTTTGATGCACAAGGAGGGCTCCCTGCATGTTTCAGGGAAGAGAAAAGAGCTGTGCAGGGTGGGAGGTCCTGACACCGTGTCTGTGTCTGTTGTCAGGTGCCTGTGGGGTGGCTTCCTGGGCAGACAAGACAGGGTGGGACTGCACCCACCTTGTTTCTCCAAAGCAGCAATGGGCCGTGGGTGACTTTGTCTCCCGCTGCCATGGTCCCCGGGCAGTGCAGCCTCCTCTGTCTTGGGGGTCAACATTGCTTTGTTTCATTTCCACCTGAATCCAGGGTGGCTGGGGAGCAGGTTTTACAAGCAGTTAACAAAGACACTAATCATTTCTTTCCTCATTACTCCTTAAAAATGAGGACTTTGACAACATTAATTGTTTCAAATTTACCTAAAGATGGTCGAGTTTCTGAGACAATAAAGACCTTCTTTTCCCTTCTCAAGGGATGGCCTCGTGCCCTGTAAGCCACCTGGCCCCGTGCCTTGCCACAGAGAGGCCCCGGGGCAATTTGCGTAATTCTGGAGTCCCGTAGCCTCACCTCTCAAAGCAGGAGGTGTTGATAACCGCCTCTGTGCTAGAAAAATGTACCTGGGTGGGACCCTCAGGACTCCTCCTTTCCCAGACCTCTGTTTAATTTTTATTCATGATTTGGAATGCTTCCTCACAAGGGGGGTCCCCAGATCGTGTGTGCTTCAGCCCCTGAGGCCTGGATCCGCTCCGTGCGCGCGAGACTGCTGTGAGGACGCCTGTTGTATAATTCGTGTCTAGCAGTGGTCAGCCATGGTTAGAGTAATTATTTAATTAATAGCATGTGCCCTGAGTGTAACCCCATTCCTGGAGCTGTGGGGGGCTCAATTAGAGGCATATTTGGTTATTCTAGTCTCAAATTCTGCACAGTCCTGGTTTCTTAGGGTCTTTATCTTCGAGGGCAATATGAACAGGACTCGGGGCACCCACCGCCGCTGACCTGCCGCAGAATTCTCTGTAATATGGTAGACAAAGCTCCCTTCAGTTCCTTAGAAGTTGTCCACCTGTTTTTCTGCCTGTCTTTTCCCCATCATCTGGCTCACCTGAATGGACCGGTTGACGCCCCCCTCCAACCCCACGGCGAGCGTCAGCTAGGCAGGGGCACCATGAGGCTGAGTGTCCTCTCCTGGGCTTTTCTCTCCTCTTAAAGCATCACGAATTTGAAGATCCTTCAACTAAAAGCTGATGGCAAAACATTTTACAGAAACGAAGAAAGTTTATGAGAGAATGCTAATTACCAAACAAAAACTGAAATGAAGAGAGTTTTTGAAAAACACAGGATTGTTGAGGAGAGTGCAGTAGAGATGCTAAGTTATTCTTGGGCATCCTCAGACCTTTGGCTGCTTAAATAATCCACACCCTGCAAGCTTGGAGCACAGTTTTCTGGCCCTGTCGGAATTTTAAGAGCTGATGAGTTATTTTTTTCATTCCTTCTTGAATGCAACATGACAGTTGTGTTTCTATATTTAACTCTTCCTGTTTTGGCTGTTTGGAATATTTGTTCACAGAAGACCTGCGTGAGATGAGAGCAGCTCTCCATGGAGAGTCGGCAGTGCCGGGGGCTGTCACATCCCTGGGGAGCAAAGCCTGGGAGGGATGGTCTGACGGGCCTGTGGGGTCAGTGGCTCCGGAGGTCACCTTTGTTTCCTCTGCAGTGATGGATGTGTGTGTGTATATATATATATATATATATATATATATATATATATATATATATAT
>JAQQAC010020895.1:3878955-3997824 GCA_029783875.1 Phataginus tricuspis | reverse complement strand
TATATATATATATATATATATATATATATATATATATATATATATATTGTATATTCTGACCCCTTCCAGGGTTAGTTTCTTTGGTGGTCTGTTTCTCGGCCTCCCTAGTCCACCCTTTTTCCTTAGGAAGTCCTGAACACTGCCTCTTTCATGGGAAAATGTGAAAGGTGATTGTTCTTTTTGAGTAGTTCTGAAAGCCACTTATGGAATTTTCCTCCGGTTTCTCACTTCTTTGAACATCTGCTCAGCATTCACCACACCCTGCGTATCCAGAGGATTTGTAACTGGTGCACCTGAACCGCAGGGAGGGTGAGGGGTTTGTCCGAAGTCATGCGACATCCTGAGCGCCCACCCCCAGCCACGACTTGGGTGCGGTGTTGCCTGTGCTTGGACCCCGTCCTTGGCCGGGCTTGGCTGTTTGCCCCCGGCACCTTTGCACTGGGAGGGCTTGTACAGTTGAAAACCGTCTCAAGTGACGCACATAGTGTTTGTGCCGATGGAGGTGCTTCCTACTGACCCTTCACTGGCCCTTGTTCTGGGGGACATCTGGGTCTTCCAAGGACTGGGGGTCTCCTGAGTCTTCTCCAGTCTCTGACCATTCTCAGCCCTGCTGAGGATTTTGGTTGTGGTGGGGCTGGGGGAGAACTGAGGGTTCTGGGCCAAATTGTGGGGAAAGATTTAAAAGACAGTTTGGCAGAGAAACAGCGTGGAACTGGGATTCTGTGGACGAGATTTTGGTCATAGCCTTTGCATTTATCAGTGAGGCGGGAAACCTCAGTCTCCCTCACCTCAAGATGGGGATCTGAGCTACATCACTGGGTTATTATGAAGACCATTGTTTGTCATCACACCTGATGTTTGTAGTGTCACATGTATGATAAATGCTCAGTCGGTGGCTGCTTACCTTAGAGTCCTGCATTCTTTGTATATGAAATGCACACAGTAGGCCAGCTGATCTTTAAGGCCCCTTCCTAGTAGTAAAATTGAATGATTTTATTGTTAAGAGGAGACATAAAATCTGTCTCTATGTAGATGAAGAGCTTCCTTAGATGAGAAAAGACAGAACTTCAGTAAAAAGGGCATCTTGTTTGTAAAGCACTTTGCACAGTAATACTCACCCTGGGAAAGCTCCGAGGGCAGGTCTTTATCTGGAAGTTTCCTGCTCTTTCCCTGGTGCCTAGAGCAGGCCCTGGCACAGAGTAGGCTCTGAAACCTTTTCATCAGTGGTGGTCCTCAGAGGTGGAGCGAGAAATAGTTGGGGACGGTGTAGGGCCAATCTATTGATGGGGAATTAGCTCCTGCTCTAGGATTCACTGATCTAACTTCAATAAAGCGCATAGGTGCAGTATGGTGCATGGTGAAGATGTGCTCTATTTTGCAAAAATCTGGCCTGAGGTGGAAAACACAAGCCGAGGGCGGGGCTTCCACCAAGCACTAAGTTTAGGAAACATGGCATCATATTCTTGGAGAACCTAATACACTTTCACACCAAAGCCTCCAAGAACTAGAGGAAGAAACCTGTTGGAATTTGTGTGAGCCCACATTTCCCAAGCCAATCAGCAAATAGAACCCCTTTCTGGTAGTTCTCGTCAATGTCCTGGGAACTGAGGGTTTGGCGAAACACACTTGGGGAAATGTCCACGCAGGTGGATGTGAATGGAAATGACGTTGCAAATCATTCTTTTTCTTTAAGATATACAATTCCAACTATTTTCAAAACCGGGTTGTGACCCCCTGAAACAGCTTATTCTGGGCAACCATTTAAAATTTTAGAAGTGTATCTTTTCCCTGGGACCCTCTGAACCAGTCATACAGCTGTGGTGACTCCACATATACTGGTTTTCTTAACCTAATTCAGCATGGGAACATTTGCATTTTTTTTTGAGCTTGATGGAAACAAAGAAATTTTGAAAATGAGATGTCATCATCTTTAACTGTCACACTTGACCTAATATCTGCATAACACAGTGGTCCCTCCTCAGGAGGGTAAAGAGGGACCTTGGAGAATAGATGGGGTGGGGGTGAGGGAGCACCAGGTTAGTCCTTTTTCCCTTCATTCTGGCCATTGAGGATGTGATCATATTAAGCACAGTTTACTTCCATGCTGACGTTTTCTGATGGACAAATAAAGAAATGCTCTGAAAGGAGAAGGACTCTGTAGAGGCATATTGGCCACCCTGATGTCTAGTTAACTCCACAGCTGTAAGTATTGCTCAGACGGCCCTCGCATAAAGAAAGCTCCTACTTAACTCTACTATTGGGAGTAGCTTCATTTTGAAATTGCAGAAGATTAAAGGCACTTTTATTTTCTTTTGCATTTTGAGAATCCAGAAATTAACTTTATGAGTCCACCTTTGCAGTCCTCGGGACATTTGCTGGCGGGAGGTCACGTCTTGGTGAGCTAAATCACACCAAATCCCCTTTTTTCAACATGTTGGCTGAGGGCTATCAGGGTAGATTTTATACTCGATGCACTGGGCAAACCTTTACTGAGCTATTTTTTCATTAAAATGTCTAAAATCAGCTGTATCATTTGGAACATGGGATGGAGAAATGCTAAACGGGGTTGCAGTTGGGCTTTATTTCATCGTTGGGCCTGTGTTATGACCTGTATACCTCATTTATCTGGCATCACGGAGGAATCTTTTCCACATAAGTAGCTGCTGCTGATAGCTTAGTGTCTTGCACATCTAGGAACTCAATAAATGGTTGTTGAATATAGCTGGATGAACTAAATGGAACATCCCTTCAAATGCCACACCAGTTAAAAAAAGTGATAAGCATTTGACTGAGATTTTTCTAAGGTAATTTCTGTACGTTCTTGCCTTCTGAGGCACAATGCCCTGAATATGGGTTGGGCTTTCTCATGATACGTCGAGGCCATCATTCTGTGGAGGAAAGAACATCCGCTTTGGTGTCGGGCTGACCAGACTCCAAATCCAAACACTCCCGTCTTCTAGCTGCAGACCTCGATGAGATTTCCTGAGCTTGATGGCTGTCAGCGACGTCACCTGTCAGGCGGAGGGTCTGTTCAACGTGATGGCATTGCAGGCATACTAAATTAACTAACAAAAATTAAGGGCCTAACCCTGTTGCTAACACATTCTCTAGCCTTTTGCTACTCAATGTAAGGCCCAGGGACCAGTACAGCAGCTTCAGCACTGGTCTCCTGGGAGCTGTAAGCACTGCAGAATCTCACACCCCACCCCGAGCCACTGCCAGGAGCTGCCTCTTAGCGGGCCCTCCCGGTGAATGCTGTGCCTATTAGAGTTTGAGAAGCAGCCTGGAGCTTCCTTTGCTCTCCTGTTTGGGAGAGGAAGCAATGAGCCAGCTTTAGGTAGTTGAGGCCCTCAGCTTTCTGGGAGGGAGCAGGGTCCTAAGCCTATGAGAAGTGGCCTACCCAAGGAGCATTAAGCCTTTTTCTGGATTCTTCTATGTGTAGGGGGTTAATTTGAGAAACCTCTTTACTGTTCATTTCTCAGCCATACATAAGCAGATGTAGAGTCATTGTTTGGGAGGTGTAGAGACAAGGGGTGTCCCCCCGGGAGAGCTGGGCTTCCCACACGTGCCCCAAGCACCACGTGCTCCTGGGAACAACTCTGGGTCATCGGGCTAGGTCAGGGCAGCAGAGCATCACCCTCTCACTGCTGCAGCATCCAGGCTACCCAAATCCTGACCTGCACAGCAGGGTGAGTCCAGCAGGCCCCTGGGGGCCCGAGCAGAGCCAGCCCGATGTCAGAGGTGCGCCCGGGAGGGGGCCTGGCCTGCCGGTTGGGGGAGCTCGTCCCACCTCCCGGCTCCCTTATCTGGGAGCCTCAGCCTCCACTCCCTGATTTCTCAGTTTCTTAAACAGACGGATCCTTGCTTTCACTGCCCTTCCAACATCTTTCCACCACATTCTAAACTCTTGCTACTCAGAGTGTGGTCCAAGGATGGAGGCCTCGGCACGGCTGGGAGCTTCTCGGCCACCCAGAGGTTCAGGTACACTTGGACCCACTGAATCTGAAGATGAATTTCAAATGTTCCTAGATGATTCATGTGCATAGTAGAGGTTGACAAGCACTGGGTTAGTGTATGCTCAGTAAATATTAATTCTCTCTTCCTTTGTTAAATATTGTATATGAAACAAAAATCAATAAGGCTCTGCATGATTGCTTGTGAAATGAGGAGGTTTCAAAGCAGGGATTTTGTAAGAACTATTTCCTTCCTCTGTAGGTCAGGCTGGTTCCAGGCCTGACCTGCAGCTCCCTGGGGAGGCGCCTTCTGCTTCCAGCCACCGTCTTTCCTCGCCAATGTCTGCAGCCCTTGAAGCCTCGCTGGAGGCGGCCCTTGTTTGTGCTGCAATCCTCTGGGCAGCAAGAGCATAAACAGAGCACAGAGCCGCTTCAGCTCTTACATAGCCAGCTCGGAGTCACTCTTTCCACATGTGTGTGCAGATATGCCCCCTACTTCTTGTACTACCTGTTTCTTTAGCTGTACGCAGCTTCTCCAGGGAAAGGTCAAAGACAAGATCCTAGGACTGAGGGTGCTTTATGTCTTTGGGGATCATGCCTTTTTTGAGCTCATTCTAAGTCATGTTTATTTGCTTTCCTGGAGTCTCTCTGAAAGAATTTTTCTTTCTCTCTAACCGACTTTCCTTCCTTCCTTAACGAGGGAGCACAGTTGCTCACATGTGCATGTGAACTTGAGTTCATATCTCTGAGGAATTAAGGCATGAACCTAAACCACTTTCAAGAGCCCAGGGCTGGAGAACCCCTGACATGCAGTGGGCAACTCTGGGCCCTCGGGGTGCACTGGCGGTTTCTCACAGGGGTGAACTACCCTAAGTGCGCACGCAGGAGATAGGACGAGGTGACAGCTTGCAGACACACCCACCTCCAGAGCTTTCATGCTAGTCCAGGCACTCTCCAGGTGGTGGGAGGCTTGGAGACAGAGCACATGGGAATCTCCCTAGAAGGTCAGGGAGAGAAATCCAGCCACTTCCATATGGAGTACAGATGATAAACATTCCACTAAAGGGGTGGGCACTGGGCCTGGGTGGGGCCTGGAGTAAGGTCAGGATGCATGTGGGTAAAGAAAGACTTCCAGGAGGAGGCGGTGTCTGAGTTGACACATGACTCCAAAGGAGAAGGATTAGATTATGTCACCCCTGGAAGACCATGGTACTCGTCTGAGCAAAGTGGGGCAGTGAAATCAGCACAGCCTGTTGTACATTAGCTACAACACGCAAGTCTCTTCTTTCCCCTCCGGTCAACACAGAATTCACTCTGCAGCACTTGCCTCCTGTGCTCACTGGAATACATCTTCCTCAAGGATGACGCAGAGGCCGGGTGGCTGCAGGGCCCTGATGCGCTTTGGTCCTCTGAGCATGGCTGCTGTGCCTCCGTTTGTTGCACGAGGACTTTTTTCTATGCGTTTGCCCTCCTTCATCTGCTGTAATGAGCGATTTTGTACTCATTTTCTACTCTTGGTCTAATTCATGTTCCAAACATTGGAATAGTAAGTTGACAGGAGACTGTAGGAACAGTAAATCCAGGGGTAGTTGGAAGGAAAATGGGATATGAAAATTGGCATGTGAAACAAAACAACTCTTGATTATTAAGGGGTCAAGGTTATTTTTAAGTGGCAAGGCATGGCCCCTCAGTTAGATCACAGTACTGGAAGTGCTTTAGGAGTGTGACCATGTAAGACATGGGGCTCCATTTTCCCCTTAATGAAGGGCTTCATTCTTGCTTCTAAGAAATGTGTGTGGGATGTCGGCAGGCTGCCCAGTCAGTGGGTGGCCAGGTACAGGAGAAGACGTTCCAGGATTTCCCCCAAAGCTCCAGTAACATGGAAGCTTAAAACAGCATAAGTATGTGTAGCTTTCACATTAATATCTGACTTTTTTTAATTACAAAAGTCACTTAAGAATACATACTTAGCCTAGGTAACTCAAATTCTGTATCCCGAACTCTATAGAGTAAAAAGTTGAAGTCCTTCTTCACTCACCCCTCGCCTCCTCCACCTGTGCCACCGTGAGCGAGATGGCTGGGAGGGGCGGATTCTTCATGGCTTCTTTTCGTCCACTCCAAGTGCACCTATATAGATTATTAGAACATAAACAGGATGCCTTTTACACTTGATTTTGATACTTGCTAAACTGCTGCATCTGATGCTTTTTGTTTTGTTCTCTTTAATGAACACCTTTTTGTCAAGACTTTCTGTTGACACGGGTGATGGGGAAGGGCATGGGGATTCTGACAAGTTTTATTTCAGCCCTTGAATGGGCTGGGGAGTTGCCACGTGCTTATGCGACAGCTCAGTGTCAGAGCTCAGAGCATTTATGCAGCCATAGGGTATTGGTGCTCACTGGTGACTGTCTGGCATCCCCACGCACCGGTACAGCCTGTCCAGGCAGGTTTCCCAGCCTCTTAGCTCCCACACATCAGGTGTCCCCAGGACTTGGTGCAACTAGCAGCTTCAGGACCAGCACTATGTGGACAAGCAGCAATGTTCTCCAGCGTTTTTGCTTATTTCTCCCTTTCTTTTGGTCTTTTATTCTGGCTCTGTGCCCTGGGAAGGGACAAAGAGAAACAGGTATTTCAGAGTTTCAGATGCTGTCCCTCCCATCCTGGGGGGAATGAAGTCAGAGTCTCCCAAGGAGGATCAGGGCGGCAGCTATTCCTTCCGGGTTTGCACCGGGCTCTGCCCCTGAGTGGCACTGAATGGGCCCCAGGAGCCTGAGCACATCTGGAACCCAGCCCTGTGCTGGGCCATGTCCCATTTCAACTCTGAGGCCCTAACTTGCCTCTCTGAGGCCTTTCTTTTCTTAGTTGAGATGGCAAGTCAGAATGTGAGATTTAAGTAAGAATCTTAATTAAGTGTCCTGTGGCTGCAGTGCCCCAGCTGCTGATTCCAGGTGAGCATGTAGCAGCCTCTGCTTTCAGAGTGGGTCCCAGGGATCACTGTAGTGTGGGGCAAGTTCCTCTTGTGCTTGAACCTTTTCTTCCACCCTTTTCCAGCTAGTACCAGGGAAGTGCCTTAATGACAAGTTTAATCCCTCTGGGGCTTTAGAGACTTGTGCAACCTGCCTCGCACCCTTTGCCAGGAGATTATTGTTTTAAAGGGTGGGCAGAGGGACAAGGTGATGCAGGCCACAGGGGCTGAACTGTAGACTGTCAGGTGTGGAAGTCCAGGAAGGAAGCTCATTCTGGAGCACTTCTGATGTAGTGCACAGACCAGACTTTCTGTTCATTTATATGGCTCAGGTTTATAGAACTGGGTACTGTTGATGGGTGACAAGAGCTTTGGACTGGAAAATTCTCTGCCTCCACATTTTTCTGAGGTTTTGATGCAAGATCACAGACCTGCAAACAGGTGTCCTTCCAGGGCCAGTATTTTCCAGGGAAGGTTGGAGTAAAGAAGCAGTGGTTGCCTGGTCCTGTTCTACGCCACCTGTATGGTGTTCTGAACACTTGTGTGCTCTCACTTGAGAGGGAGGGGTCTCCTCCGCTGTAGGCTGAAGGGAGTTACTATGGATGGACCTGCGCAGGCGGGAGCTTGGTTCTCCTGCAATGCTGGCATGCTGCCTGTCCTCACAGTCTTCCAGAAGGAGAGTCAGCAAAGGTTTGTAATAATGCACTGTACCGTTTACTGGGTGGGCATGGCCTGTCAGTGTGTCTGTGCACAGGCAGGAGCCTGTATGATGTATGATTTCCGTGGTTTCTGCAATACCCAGAAATACGGTATCATCCGGTCATCTGAAGACACTAATTGCATGTTTTGTCATTGGGTCAAAGACCATGCGTGAAAGTGTTGAAGGGGAAATTTGCTTTGATTTTATGGGTCATGGGCCTAGCATGCTAGAAATCTGGTCACCTGCTTCTGGGGCACCCACATTCTGTCCCAGCTCGAGGAGGTCATCTGTTTTGTTTTGTCTTTTGCAAAGAAAAGGCCCTTTGTGTCACTGTACTCAGACCTGCTCACCCTCACACCCGTATCTGTTTCTAGCACTTTCACACATGATAGGTTGTTTTCCTGTGAGCCAAGTACACCTGTTTTTCCCTCTTTTCCCCCAGACTAGGAACACCCCCAGTATTGGGTTTTCCAGAGTGTGATACTCTGAGAACCAGTGTCGGAACCAGGCATTAGACTCCCACTCAAGTGCAAAGGAGGAGGTGTACATTGGAGGGATTATCCCTCCAGCACCAAACAGGAATGAAGTGGAATATTCTGGAAGGAAATGGGGTCATGGTCGTGCCCAAAGGAGGTTGAATGGCTGGGGCAGATCCTTTACCTTGCAGGGCTGAGCCTTTCTCTCTTCCTGAGGGTTGTCATGGGGGTTACCTGGGCTGGTGCTGGTGATTTTTATGCTCTCCATGGGCCCAGAGGGTCATAGCTCTGCTAGAGAATTGTGACGCCCTCACCAGAGTCCACAATTCTTCCGTTCACTTATGCACATAAATACTTGGGAAGGGCTAGTGTAAGGGGTGTTAATTAGCATAATGAGTTAGCATAATGAAGCTCCCGTCCTACCTTCACACACTAGTTATGTAGCTGGAGAGAGAGGGGAACCAAAGGAGGCGAGCAGGTGCCCAGCGTTTTCATCAGGGACAGAAGGGCTGTGAATCAGTGTCTGCACCTCATGCAAGCAAGCGAGGTGGTCCATTTGATAGGACAGGGTTTCCCTGTTTAATTTGAGCTATGGTTCCTAAATCAGTCAAATAAAAAAATCCGACCTTGAAAATATCTAGCAGTTCAAAAACTCTGGGATTAGGTTACACCAATGGGAGCGGTAAATCAGCAGGAAGCCAAGTCAGTCCGACTTCTCTGGGCAGGCTTGGGGACGGTGGAGGCCAGGCGGGCCCCAGGGGTGGCGGGGAGGTGGGAGGTGGTGAGCCCCGGAGAGGAGACAGTGAGAATGACCTCAAGGTCTCTGCTGAGAAGACGGGTTTCTTTAAGTGCTCCCGCCTGTCTTAGCAAAAGGTTAAAACGCACAGTCTCCTTGATTTTCACGTGAGCCTGGCGGGGCTGACACCCTTCCTTCAAGGGTTTGGGAATCGCCCTGTTTCTTTTTAGTCCCCAAGTGGTTCTGTTATTATATCCTGCTTCCCATGGGGACTCCCCTGTGACCTGCTGTGTTTGCAGAAAAGAGACAGAGAGGAAAAGAGCATGTCAGGGCAAAGCAACCATGCCCCCACTCCTGTGACCCCAAATAGTACACCAGACTCGGATCCCCAGCCACCCCTCGGACTTGCCTTGAGAGCCACCCTGTGGGATGTGGACCGGGGCCATGGCAGCTGCCTGTCCTCCCTGAGCTGCTGTGATAGGGATGCACACCTCAGGGGTCCCTTGTCCTCTGCCGGCATTCTCCCTGTCAGGGAATAGAATTGCTTTTCTGGGTGAATGGCCAGGCCTGGCCTTGCAGGACCGCTGGTTCCAAGATGCGCCCAGCCCTTTCCACTTGGTGACGTAGCTGCCTCACTGCTGCAGTGACGCCTTGCTCTGAAGCTCCCAGGAAGCAGAGGCCACCAGTGCCCTGCCCAGGGCTCCTTTGCTCGTCCCTTCAGGGCATGCTGGCCAGAGGCCACCTGCTCGCTCCTGCATTCCTTTGCCCAAAGGCCTTACCTGGAGTCAGAGCCCACGCTGCTCCCTGAGGCGCAGCTGGGAGGCCAGGGACTCGGTGATCCCGGGAGCAGCGTTCTGCATGACAGCGGGAGGTGGCGCCTCGCCCACAGTGGTCCCCTGCGTGATGACCCGGCTTACCCGGCGCCTTCCCCTCTGTCTCAGTTCCTGCTTCCTTTCTTCACCTCCCACGTTAATTACTTGCACCAAATATTTTTTTTCCTGAGTGTCTCTTCTGTGGAATCTTAAACCAGGACATTCGCTTGCGTCTCTTTTACAGGTGGGTGACGGTGGCCATAGGGCAGAAGTAGTTACACGTGATCAGAGTGCGAGACAACCTCGGGAGGCCCGACCCCAGGGAAGACGCTGCCTGGAGCGGGAGGGGGGGCTGTCATTTGCTTGCCTTGGTATTGATGCTTATGCCTTTTCCAGAAAAGCCAGACATGCCCCCTCATGCCCATTTCCTGAGCTTAGCTGCTCCCAGGCATGACATCAAGAGTGGGAGACTCCAGATGTGCTTCCTGCCATGTAGGGGCCCCGCTCCCTGCAGCTCTGGCCTCCTGCTGATTTCAGAGGCAGGAGGGCAGGGAGGTGAGGGTGTGCAGCTCAGACACTGGGTGCCTCCTTCCCAGGCTGACTGACGGGGTGCGCTGGGCGTGCCCTCCGAGCCATTCTCAGCCGCTCGCGGGGTTCAAGGCCACCTGCCAGGGGAGAGGAATCTTTGTTTAGGTCCATGAAGAATGGCTGCCTCCTGTTTCTTTTCTCTGTAGCAGCAGCCGCTTTCCTCCCAGGTGACCCGCCCTCCTCTGTTTCTGGCATTTTCCAGGCCTCAGAGGGCAATTGGTGAAGGAGCTGCCTGGGAACATGAGCTTCCTCACAAGAGCTGTACATGCTCGTCTTTTTGCCTTTTGAGGTGGTCACTGCATGCCCTTCTTGGCCCCTCTTGCCCTTTATCTTCCAGTTGTTTTCAAGGGTGACGCCCAGGTCCCTGGGGAAGCAGAATTGGACCAAAGGACTCCAAAGGAAGCCCGGGTTCCACTCCGGCGAGCGTGTGGTGGGAGGTGCCGGTAGGGACAGAGCAGGCTTGATTCTTCACTCTGTAAGGCACGTGTGTTACTGTTTGCATGTATCTCAAGGCAGCATCGCCCAGCAGAACCGCCTGACAAAGGAGTCAGCCCCTCGGGCCTCGCACCGTCCCGGGACCTACACCTGAACTGCAGGCGCGTTTGCTCTCCCAGCCCTTCTGGGCCACACACCCTCCCTCAGCCGGGGGCACACCTGCCGCCTCGCCGGTGCTCTTGTTCGTCCGTGGATGCATTCCGATGCGTGTATCTGGTACCTATTAAGTGCCTGGCACTGTTAGAAGTGCTGGGATACAGAGAGGACTGCCCCGGAAGAACTGGAGTCAAGGAGGCAAAAGTTTAAAACATGCAGCCGTGGCAAAGCGCCAGAGCTGAAAGGCAGAGCTGGTGCCGCTGGGTGGGGCAGGTGAGGACGGGGTGCTGCGAGGGCTTGGGGAGCAGTTATTTACTAGGTGGTGAAAATTTTTGATATTTTATCAACTGGTCCCTCTGTCCATACTGGCATATACCGGCCGGCCTGTGCCCAGTGGTTGGTAGGGTCGGGTATCATGCACACTTAAGGAACTGGTGCACTAGGCTTGTGGGACAGGGTGGGTGGAGATCCGGGTGGGGATCCCCAGAGCTCCCTCCTGCAAACTCTGAGGGGTTCTCCTGGCCCTCCTCGCTCCTGGGCAGCTGCGGGCCTGGATCGGAACAGCCACGTCCACCTGGCTTGCTCACCTATAACTGGATTTGCTTAAATCTGTTAGCACGTCAAGGCTACACCTGGAGCCAAATCTATTTAAATAGGAGCTGGGCCAGGGAAGCACCGATGGCCTCGTGCAGCACTGCAGCCCTTTCACAGCTTTGTCTTCTACTGGTCGGATTTCATCACTTGGAGAGGTGGAGCATGTGTGTGTTTTTTGTTTCAATCAAAATATGGTGATTTACTAGCATCATAAAGGTCAAGTTATGAAATTACCATGAGGAGATGTCCAAGTGGAATTTAAAAGATTATTTCCGCCTCATTTAGGAGATTGTTCCTAATAGATCTCTGTAGCTCTTGGGTTTGGACGTTTGCTCATTTTTCTGGGAGAGATGTTGTCCTTTATTTGGTTCATGCCATGGTCCTTCTGCCTCAAGTGAGCTGATCTCAGTGACGCTGTATTCCTGGTTCGGGGTCAGCATTCTACACAGGGAGCAGCACATCTGCTGATCTCTCTCTTGTCTGTACATACACAGGTATGTGAGTTTCCTGTGTGTGTTTTCCAACACCACCAAGTGATTCTTTGGTTCTGAGTGACACTGACTGGGTGTCCTACAGATTTAATTCAATTCTGACATTATCTAGCTGGAGTTAGCATCAGATCCCACAGGCTGAGGGCTCAGTCCCGCAAGGCTGCCCTGACTTCAGACACCAGTCACGAGTCCAGATTGTTACCTGTGCTTCTGATGACAGACTACAAATTGGGGGTTCCTAGGACCCCTCCTCAGATTCCACTAATAGAGTGGCTCATAGAACTCAGAGAAACATTTACTTACATTTTCTAGGTTATTATAAGGGATATTATGTATGTCAATGATCTCAATTGAAAAATGTCTCGATAAAAAAATAAAGGATATTATAAAGGATACAGATACAGTCATATGAAGGGGTACGTAAGTGAGGTCCTAAGGGTTTTGTGCACAGGGTCATCTGTCCTGGGGTGCCTCACCCTCCCAGCATCTGAATGCCTTCAAGCCTGGAAGCCCATCAACTTTTGATGTTTAAGGGTCTTGGCAGAGCTTAGTTGGCAGCTCCCCACCTTTGCCCTTTCTAGAGGTTGGTGGGTGGGGTAAAAAATTCCAACCCTCTAATCATTGGGTTTTTCTGGTGATAAGCCCCATCCTAAGGCTATCTAGGGGTCCCACCCTAAGTGACCTCATTAGCATACACTCACGTAGGCTCCATAGGGACTCATTAAGACTAACAGAAGACATTCCTATTACTCAGGAAATTCTAAGGGTTTTAGGAGTTTTTTGCCAGGAACTGGGGGCATAGATCAAATATGCTATACTGGACATGTATTATTACTATCATTATTTTATTATTATTATTATATACACACTCTTTTTGGCAAAATTATTTGAAAGTAAGTTGCAGACAGACATCACAACTCTGCCTCTAAGTACCTGGAGCTACTCTCCTAAGACCAAGGGCATCCCATTCCCATCTGTAAACACAGCGCCACTCGAGAAACGGAACAATCACCTTGGAAACTTTTTAAACAATACATGTGAGTTTTTGATCAAAGTAAGATCTGTGTATCAGAAGCATGCAGACTTGTTAGTAATGTATTGAACATTTACCAACTCATTGGTATGCGGCCATCACAAGGCTTGAAACTAAGGAAACAAAGGAAGAGGAAAGACTGATTTGGTGAAAGTACTGAAAATAAGTGAAGGACAAAAAAAAAAGAAATTTGAAGAAGCTCGTGCTAAATGACTTTAGTTTTGGAAAATTCAAAGCCGCTTCTACTCCCAGGCTGTCAGATCATCTAGGAATCAATGCAGAGCAGCTAAGAATTTGTTATATTTAAATGTGTTTAAAATAATTAAAAATGTATGTCAAAGGACAGAAGATAAAAGATGCTGTAACATTTTGCATAGTTCACTCCAGTGCGTTTAATAAATATGGTTCAATTTTCTGTAAAAAAAAATAATAATGTCAATAATACCTAATATGTACCTATGCTGACCTATCTCCCACTTGTCCCAAGAAGTATTACATAGGTTTATGTAGATCTGAGATCTCGTCAGCGTTCACACGTGACATTTGGTTGCGGGTCTTCAATCTGCCTGATTTTAGAACGGTACCTTGCCTTTTTCTTTTTCTTTCCTGCCATTGATATTTGGGGGCGTTCAACCCTGTTAACCTGTCGAATGCCCCAGGCCCTGGATTGGTCTGATTGCCTCGCCCTGATTAGATGCAGGTTGAACATGTTTTTAAGAATCTGCATAAGTGATGCGGCACCCTGCTCAGTGCATTGCATGACGCCAGTGTGCCCCATAATTAATTTTGATCCGTTGGTTACAGTATTTCCACTGGGCTGAAACTATCCTGCTTTCCAACAGCCTTTTGCCCTGTGATGTTAGTGTCCATGGATCACCCTCACCTAGATCAGATATTATATCAGGGTTTAAAAAATGACAAATTTTCCTAGTCAATCACTTCGAAATTAGCTGGCATTCCTCCCTAAAAACGAGCCTTTCCCCTTTTAGTTTTGCTATGGATTATTCGTTATCTTTTTTTTTTTTTTTTTTTTTTTACAATTCATCATCATCCTTCCTTTTTTGGGTGCTCAGGTTGTCCTGGTGCTGCCCATGAGAGCCCATGCAAGCCGATACGTTCGCTTATGACTTGCCAGACTCACCTAACCTCATTCTTTCCTACAGGGGTATTTTAGACTTTGAAAGACCTGGGATTTGTCTCCAGCCTTTCCCTACCTGTTCTATGAAATCCAGTTAGATTCTAACGTGTTTTCTTGTGTTTACTGAGCTACTGGTCTTGAAAATCTGGTGCCCCTTTGTGTCCACTGGGCACTCCCAGGAGGCGCCAGACACACCCCAGACCTGGGCCTGGTAGCCAGGAGCTCGTGGAAGTCAGAAAATCCAAGCTGAGCCCTTCTCTGAGGTTGTCGGGGTTCATTCTCCTTGTCAGCTAGAGCTGATGAAATGAAGTGAGAAACAAAACTCTGGGGCATAAAGGAACCTGCTTTGGGAGAGCTGCATTTTCCTTTGAGGAGAGATACGATCTTTATTCTTCAAGCCTATAAAGCAATTGAGAAGAGTATAGTAAACAGAATGCCCCAGAGCCAGGTTTGACTCTCAGTGTGCTAACTGCTGGTTAGAGTGTGAGCTGGTCTATGATACGTAAGCCTTGGGTAGTGCAGCCTGAAAATATTCTAGACTTCTCCTAGCACCCTGAGGTTTTACCTAGGGTAAAATGATTGGCGAAGTTGACCATTTCTTTATATTTAAGACTTTCTTTGGTTGTTGAAACTCAAGAAACAATGGGATCAGGCCCTGTGGAGCCAATGGGGTGAGACTTGAATGAGGCAGCAGCGTCTTCAGCTGTGGTTTGCATGCTGCCCACCAGCCCTCTCACTGGGAGTCCCCACCCCGATGGCTCCAGCAGGAGGTTAGTGCAGAGGCTGAAGCCTAAGGGAGACTTTGGCTGCCGTCTATACATTATATGGGACCTTCTGTCGGAGAAACCATGCTTACCCCTGGGAGAAACTGAAAGCTAGCTCGTTTGCCAAAGGGAAAGAATTGGCTTTAACTGGGAAATTGCTCCTTTCTCCTGCTCAGTTTAAAAAATTTTTTTATTGTTCTGCAAACCATTTAATCGATGTTATTGTCAGCAACACCATCATAACATCTCAAGTCTTCTAAATTAAGAATATTTGCTTTCTTAGTGTGTGTTTGACAAGAAGAACACCTACGCTACAAGGTCACTAAGAGGCAAACGTATCAGGCACAGAGAGTTCCTAGCACAATGTCTGGCCCAGGATAAGAGCTCAGAAAGCATCGGTTGTGATTATTGAACATATTTGGTAGCTGTGATGAGTGCGCCTTGGAACACTTCGAAATAAAAAACGCTCTCCCCAAGACACTAAGTAATCCCTCTTCTTTCAGTCATCTGGCAGTCTACAGCGGTAGATGAGAAGTTACAAATGGATGTCGGAGGCCAGATCTGACTGCCCTTTCTCCTTATTAGAGGAGAGGAAATGAGCCAGAATGCTGCTTTTCTTGGTGCTAAAACTCTACTCAGATCAGTTTGAAACCATTTTTAGTTCTAATGTTTTTCTTGCATACTGATAGTATCTGCAGCGACCACGGGCCACAAACATATCATCCTATCTAAGTCATCAACCCCCTGACACTCACCGTGGGGCATTTTCACTTCTCTGATTGGTGAATGAGAAGTCTGCTTGTGAGAAAAATGGTTCTCCGTGATTCGCACCAAGAGGCGTTGCAACACACACACCCTGAGTTCGCAGTTCCTCCCGGTTGCAGAGTTCTGTGGCCACGGCCGTGCTCTAACTCCACACCGTGATGGTTTGACATCTTTACCCATCCGTGTAATCAGAGAAAATCAAATTGTTAATTCATTAGTGAGACATCTTTCAGCTATTTCTATAGAATGCCAGTTACGCAGCTGGAAATGGGGAAAAGCCAATGAACTTATTTTTCCCGAGCAGTTCAACACAATCTGATATTTGCATGAACATTGTGACACATGCTGTCCTGGGGAACATCTCATACTTTTGCTCAGTGAGTTAATCACCCGGTGTGCTCCCTTTTCAATCTTCACTCAGGAAGTTGACATTCCTGAAACACAGCTTTTCTCTGTTGTGACAGCTCATGGAGGTGAATGGAAGGTGGGCCTTTTTTTTGAGATGACACCTTCTACTTCTTACCCCTGCTTGTCATTCTCCTGCATTCCTGAAATAACTTAGGTGGCCTCTAGGTCCAAGTGGGGTCACCTGGTAAAGACAGAAGGAGCTGGGATAGTGGCCTGGGTGCTCATGTGGGTGCACAGCCCCTGCCTGATTGCAGAGCTGATGGCCAGCGTCCAGCCTTGCTCCGTTCCGACCACTGCCGTGGGCAAGGGGCCACAGTTGGTGGGGCTGTAGGGATGTATCCCCCCTGAATGCGGTGCTCCTCTTGGAACATGAATTCTCTGCCAGAGTCTAGGAAGCAACAGATGCTGTACTCAAAAGAGGTGATGGGGGGTTTCAAGAAGGGTCTGTTTACCAAGAAGTGGGCCAGATAAAGGAACCAGCAGGAGGGTGGTGCAGCCAGAGAGTAGCCATGAGGGGGCCAGTGCCACCCCTTGTGCCTGAGGGAGCAGAGGAGGGCAGGGCCACCCCACATTGTGAGCTATCGGGGGGGAACTTTACCCCCTGAAATGACTCTGGCCATGAGAAAAGTAGGGGGATAAGTGCCCTGTCTCTCTGCTCCCCCCTTTTGCCCCCCATCACTGAACGTATCCACCTGGGAACCAAGGCACAACGGAGTGGGGCCCAGGCTTTGGGGGCCCTGAGCGGGCAGGGCCGTGGGGACTGTGGGTCAGGGGGGATAGAGGAAAATTTCCAGTGCATTCAGTTTTCCTTTTTTTTTAACTTTAGAATAAAGTTTGTTTCTTTTGTTTTACAGAAATGGATTCTTTGGAAAGCCAGGAAAAATAAATCCTGCCAGTAATTAGGTACTGTTTAGAGATTCATTAGAACCAGACTTTGCACCAGGAGAGAGATGTGGTCTGACCATTTTATGAAGGTTTACTGTTCCCTACATTTATTTGAATAATATTTCTTTATTTCTTTAATTTTATTTTTAAAATATCCTATTAATATTTAACCATACCAAATATTGGATCATTTTGTTCTGTTATGGTTCACACATGGGAAGAGAATTTCTAAAACCCTTTCTTCCCACGACTGCTGCAGTGGTGGCTTCAAGGGAAATATCTTGAGCTTCTCCAGCGTTTGAGGAGGTCATTGTTGATTCCCTGACTCTCCCCATTCCGTGGCAGGGCCAGAGAGAGATGGGGAGGCAGCGGCTATACTTGTGTTGCTTCCAAAAACCAAGGCACACGGGTCACCAGGAGGATGACCGCCTTCCATCACCTCGTGCAAGAGTCCCCCAGGTAGAGATGCCAATGGGTGGGATATTCAAGATGACATGATATGCAGCCACAAGGCTTGTCACCTGCAAATAAGTAAGAGAAGCATCAGTGTGTGCCATTCCCAGACACTCCTTGGAGTCTCAGCGTGAAACTTTATGAACTACACCCTCAGACTTCAGGGGAGTCCTCTACATTTCACCCCCAAGGGGAGGTCTCTTCATGATATGTTATTCTGCCTGGAGTGGAGTAATATGACTCCACTTATGTTTCGATCTCTATCGCCATAATATCATTAGGATTATGCCGGTTTGAGCTTGTCTGCTCCCCAGCTGCAGGACCCTCTCCTGCATTCTTGGCTCACCACAGTTTCATGGTCTAAATGTGTATCCTTATTCTGTCCGCTTCTCTGCATGGCTGTGTAGAGACAGGTTCATTCATTCCATATGTATTTATTGGGCATCCACTCTGTGTCACCCATTATGTGTCCTGGGACATGAGGGCAAGAAACAAAAGCACCAAGATTCCTGTCCTCACGTAGCATCCCTCCAGGGCCGGGAGGCAGTGCAGACGATGAGCCGACACAGTGACTGGGAAGTGTGCTGGGAAGTGATGGTGCTGTGGAGAAATGAACAGGCAAGAGGGATCAGGAGTAGGGGAAGTGCAGGGTGGTTTTCACTTTTAAAGCAAGGTAGGAGCCTTTGAGAAGCAGGCATTTGAGCAATCTCTGAAGAAGGTGCAGGACAGAGCCATGGAGATGTCTGAGGAGGAGCATTCCAGGCAGAGGGACAGTAGGAGCGAGGGCCGTGAGGTGGAAGCATGCTTGATGTGTCCTTAGCTGGGCACAGTCAGTGAGGCCAGACCAGAATGAGAAAGAAAGAGGGGAGTGGGAGGGAGGTCACGGGGGGTGGCAGCACCACATCACTTAGGGCCTTCGAGGCCAGTGGGGGGCTTTCGCTTTGACTGTGGATAAAACAACATTGCTTGCTCCAAGAAGTGATGTGACCAGGCATATGTTTTTTAAGGACCAACCAGAACCTTGGGTTTGATAATAAAATATAGGGGTGGAAATAAAATGGAAGGTGGAAAGTGGAAAAGTTTGGAGACTTAAAGTGGGTATGGCTCAAAACAAGGTGGGAGCACAGGGTGGGGGTGTGAGGAGGCATCAGGTTGTGGCTACAGTCGAAGGAAACAACAACAGAATTTCCAGAAGGAATAGAAGTGGATGAGATGGAAATGTAAGGATCCAGGGTTCTTGACTTGAGCAATTGAAGAGTGGGTGAGGCAGTGGTGGGCAGGCTTTGTGGGCAGATGTGAAGGTGTTCTCTTTTGGAAATGTTAATTTTGAGGTACATACTGGCATCCAAGAAGGAATAATGAGTAGGAGGCCGAAGTGTTCAGTCGGCAGGTCAAAGCTGGTGATAAGACCTGGGAATTCTGCAGCCTATGGAAGCTTGTGTTGGTAGCCATGAGATGGAAGAGGTCCCCCATGCAGCGAGTAGCGATAGAGAGGCCCTGCAGAGAGCCATCAAAGGAGACAGCCAGAAACGGGGGTGGGAGATCAGAGAGGCTGTGGTCAGTCCTAGAAAAGCCAGCATCCAGGGAGGAGTGAGCGAGCAGGAGGGTGGGTACTGGACACATCACGTGACCCCAAGGCCTTTGGTGACATTGACAGGCGCAGTCTCAGTGGCCGCGGGCACAAAATCCCGATTGGAATGGGTTCAAGAAAGGATTGGAGGGAAAGAATTGGAGGCAGATCATATGGGCAACTCTTTTGAGAAGTTTTGCTGCAAAAGGGCAAAGAACAACGGCACAGTATCTCATAAGAAGAATGGAAATAGGAAGAACTTTCACTTGTTAGAAAAAACAAAACCTTTGTATGCTAATGGTGTGGTCTTGGTTCACCCGAAAGTAGTGCATTCACAGAGTCTTTTTCTTTTTTACTTAATACATGTAGTTTCCTGTTCATTGCACAGCTGTTCTTCCCTCTCCTCAGTAGATCTAAATAGTCAGTATTCCTGTAGGAAACACACAAGGAGACGTCCATTTGTAGTCCATCTGTTCATCGGGCACATATAAACCCGTTCTGCTACTCTGGTCATTATAGTACTTGACTGTTCTAGTCTGTTATGTGGCTATTAAGGCTGGTTTGTATGCACTATTACTGAATTTGTTATTTAGTTTGCACGGCAGTAGGAAGTGTGGAATTACTGTTTGGGGGAACAGACAGGATCCCTGCTTTGGTATCTTCTACTCCAGAAATCATTCTTCCCTTCGTAGGCAAGTGACCCAGGTCAGTTAGTTTGTGGTCGAAAACATGTTTGTGGGTCCTGAGTTTGCTGTTTGGCTCACTCTGTCTGCTTGATACACAGTGGGTGCCGTCCTTTCACCTGGGCTACATCAAGGTCAAGATTTTGACCTGGGCAGCCTGCAGAGACTCTCTGTGATCTGATATATGTGAAATCTTGCTTGTTCTAGCTTGGAGGACTGCCACACTACTGGACACCTTTGTGCTGGTTTTAATCAGTGTTTTCTTAGTCTAGTCTCTAAACATGATTTTTATTGAAAAGGACTTTTTAACACACATCACAGGCCATTTTACACTACGTTCGTTGTAGCATAATTCTTGAGCTAACCAGATCACACGGTTGTATTCTGAAGCATAATTATTCCTTAATGAGGAAATGTCTTAGCTGTTTGCAGGACGAAGTGGTGGTGCCGCTCGGCCAAAGCTTCCCCAGGCAGCACTGGCTGAGGCTGGTCTGTTGGGCTGGGTCTGGACATGCTCACACTCTGTGGGGCTGGTTTCTCTTCACCCCCGAGAAGGTGGTCAGGGACTTCACAGAGCTGCGGCTTGGCCGATTAGATGGTCCCCAACTGTCCGGAGCCTCAAAGTGGGGTGCCATCCATTGCATGTTTGTGTCCCTCAAAATTCATGTGGTAAAGCCCTTATTAGGTTTAACTGAGACCATGAGATTGAAGCCCCCTGTGATAGATTTAGTGACTTTATAATAAGAGGAAGAGACCTGAGTGTGTCCTCACTGTGAGATGGTGGGCGGTCCCCATATGTGATGCCTGGATCCTGGGCCTCCAGCCTCCAGCGCTGTGAGAAATGAACATTCCTTGTGTAAGCCACCCAGCCGATGGTATTTTGATGGCCGCCCAAACTGACAACAACATGGAGAAATGCTTATTTCCCCCTCAAGGCAAACTTTAGGGAAAAAATATACCTTTCAAGCAACCAGGGTCTTAATGAATGTACATAATAATTAGCTGCCTTGAGACAGGACCCAGCTGGAAGGTGCTCGAATGGGACAGATGTGGGACAGTTTGAGCACCAAAATACATAAGGACAGAAATGAAGTATAAAAAATAAGACTCCGTGATCCCATACTTACAGTAAATAGAGAAACAGATCGGGGAGGAGGCAGAACTCTTGCTGACAGCAGAATGCTGAGCACCGCCGGTGAATGCAGAGAAGGGTCTGGACGGGGAAATCATAATTCTGCAGTCATCGCAGTAAGGACTGCATCAGTGAAAGTCACCAGCAGGTGCCAAATCTGGGGCAGTGTTTGGATGAGGAAGAGGATATTTTCGTGCCTTCCCCGTAGATTTCTTATAGGTAGCAAGAGAAACCGTAGTAACTCTACAGTGGGTAAATCCAAAAATACATTGCCTGGTGTTACCTCCGTCGAGGTGAGGACCGCCAGTGAGACCAGGTGGGCACGGTGCCCTCCCCAGGTGATGCCCCAGGAGGCAGGAGGCACCTTTTCCTCCATGGTGTTCTGGCCAGAAGGCCACAACCTGGCCTAGTGACGAAGCACCAGAAAACCCCAAACAAGGAACACCCCCTTTAAACAAGGCATTGTGGCCTTCACCAACACCAGTGTCACCAAAGGCAAAATGGATGAGGGGCTGTCTCCGATTGGAGGAGACTGGGGAGATGGGGCAGCTAGCTAAGTGCAGGTCTTGACGGGACCCTGTCCTAGAGGGAAAAGAAAAAATGCTCTAACAGACATTATTGGGTCAACTGACAAAGTACGGACAGTAGAATAGATAAAAGAATTATAGCAATGATAAATTTACTGAAATTAATGCATATGCTGTGGTCATATGAAAGCATATTATTGGGAAAAAAAGCACTGAAATATTTAAAGATGTAGGGCCATGATGTAAGCAATTTAATTCTGAGAGTTCAGAAATAATGATTGGTGGGTGGATGGACAGATGGGCAGACGGATGATGGATGGATAGCAACTGGATAGATGGACAGATGGAAATAGGTGGAGATAGATAAATAGAATGATAAAGCAAATGGGTGGAATATTGACAATAGGTGAATCTGGATGAAAGGCTTAATGTGCTAGTCTTGCGATTTTTCTGTAAGTTTGAAATTACAAAGAAGAGTTTAAAAAAAGGCCTCCTTTGGTGATGGACTGATTGATTCATCCATTCATTGAGGATTTCATGAGCACTGGTCAGACCTCCTTTAAATGCAGTGAGCCATGCAGACACGCCTGGTTCTCATGAAACTTCCGCTCTGGGGGAGGAGATGGAGTAAAGGAACACACCAGGAGCTACGAGACAGTCTGGTGGTTATTGGCGCTACAGAGAAGGCGATGGGCCAGAGGTGGTGAAGGGGGTGATGGGAGGACCCTGTTCAGACTACAGTCTGGGGGGGGGGTTGAGGGAAGGAGTCTCTGCTGTGTCCACCCAGGGAAGAACCTCCCAGGCCCCAGGCCCAGCCTCTGGGAAGGCCCGCCGGCAGGGCGGCGATGCGTGAGCTGGAGCAGCAAGGGACGTGGAGGCTCGGGCTGTGGGCAGGAGGGAGTCAGACCTCAGCAGGACTGCGCCATCTAAGGCCTCATCGGCCACAGTGAGGAGCTCAGATTTTATTCTAAAGAGGACAGGGATCCGGTGTGAGACTGGAAGAATGGAGTGACTTTAATAAGTCCATGTTTCTGAAGACCACTCTGGTCGCCTCGGGGAGTATGACTTGCAGGGGGACACCGAGAGGGTGTCCCCACAGGACAGGCAGTCTACCCCGGCCTCGCTGGTGTGGGTGTCTGTCCAAGCCCAGGGTGACTGTGCAGGTACACTGTCTCTTTCTTGTCTTTTATGCCCGAACATCTTCAATGCATTCACTCAGCGCCTCTCAGCAACTCTAGAAATTGACCAAATCTCTTTTTCTGACATTAGTTTGACACATGCCAAGAATGACAAAAATGCGTCTCTCTCCAAATTTTTTTTTTGCTCTTGAGCTACTTTCAGGCCTGAGAATAAGTAGAAACCCAGGACATGACTCAAGAGGCCCAGGGCCACAGGGAGCAAACCACCGCGCTGCTCCAGAGAGGCACCTGGCGGGTCACTGGGGTTCTTGAAATAAGAGGGGGTGATATGGCTTCATCAGTCCCATGGACACTCTGGGACTACATGGAACATTTTAAGAGAAACCAAGACTGTTGTTTTTCTTGTTAATAACGCATTCCCACCTCTGCTTCGGCCTTGTGCCACCAGTCACCCTTTTCTAGAATGTGGAATTCTGAATCTACGGGGCCAGAACAATTTAGGGAAGACACTCTGAGCAGCCCTTTTGCCCTTCTGGTGTCAGATGACCTAAGGTTTTCCTTTTAACCTGAAGGGACTCAGTGACTGGGACCTTGTGGCTAATAGTCGGAAGGCGGAAATGAGAGGCCCAGGGCGGGTCCTCCGAGGCAGTGACGGAGCCTTTAAGGACTGGGAGGCTCTTGTGACGGAGCCTTTAGGCTTCAGGTGTGGGGGAGTTTGGGGGGGGTAGGTGCGCAGTGGGACAGTGGGTGCCCCTGGAAAGGCGCCTGTGGCATCAGCAGATGACATCTAGTTAGGTACTTCGATGATTAGGAAGAGAGGCGGCCTTTTATCTCCCCTTGGGGTTCATTCGCCTACTGTAAGGCGCTCCTCCATCACAGCCCGGGTGCTCAGATTAGGGTCTGTGAAGAAGGTGACTCCAGCGGGGGCCTGAATGGCTCCCGACAGACGCAGGTATCTGGGGGAAGCAGGAGCCTTGGCTTGCTGCAAAGAGCCATGTGAGAAGAGGAAGGAATTATTTACCAGAGTGGTTTGTGGCCTCAACAGGAGTCAGAGAACTAGGGAGGAATGAAATTTTAAGAAAGAATATATTTTTGTGTGTGCGTATGCCTTTTGCTGAGCTAAATGCACACACAGTGTGTGTGAGTCTAGTCCAAAATGTGACTGAGTCCAGTCTTGCTCATTTTTTTGTGTGTGTGATATAAATAAGTGACTCAATAATTGAACACAGTAATTTTAAAAAAGGGAAAGGAAGGAAGAAAGCACCATGAGTGTAACTATTGCTTATTCCATTATATATTCCCAGTGGCAGTAAATGACCCTCTGGTGAACACGACTTCGATTTTTGGATGTAGCCCCAAGGTTGGCAAGCAGGACTAATGTGTGAGGTCTCAACTGCCTGTTAGGATTTATGATGAAAGCAGAACAAAAGAGGTGGGTGTACAGCCCTGGGAATATACTAAACAACCCTGAATCGCACACTTAAATGGGTGAGTTTTATCATGTGAATCATTGTATCATGTGAATCATATCTGAATAAAGCTGTCAAAAAGAAAGACAGCATAAGAGAAATGAGCAGATAGGTTCGACTATGAAGAAATCCAATTTTAAAAAGTCATACCAGAAACCAAACATACAAAGGGTGCCCATCGTCTCCATGGAATACAGTCCACTTATTTTACTGATTTGACATTGGCACAAAGACCCTTAAGCTGGACTGAGGGAACAGCTTTCAGAACCAGGGACATATTGTTTTCAGTATTCTCATGGAGACATATGTCTTGGGAGGGTGGTTTAAGTTTTGGAAGCAGCTAAAGTGATTCAAAGGTAGGTTTGGTGATTAAATGATCAAGCTGAGAAATACCAACGCAGTAGAAAAAATAATAAAAGAATGCAAGACGACAGACCAAAACCTAACTGCATAAATGATCATCTTTTCACCAGTGGAATCAGCTAGTCTTCAAATGCCAGGATTGTTGCCAAGGTAAATGCGACTATTTGTGAGTGGCCTGTGAAGTTAATTGTCTTCGTTGGGTTCCTCTGGAAGCCGACCAGTCAAGCCAATGTAGTGTGTGTCCACACCGGTGATCCCTGTCCCCGGGCAGGACCAGGAAGTCTGTAGAGCAGCCAGGGAGTGGGAAAGACTGGGTGTCCACCCACCAATTCCCATCTGTCATTTGCTGAGCACCGCTTCTAGCGGTATTTATTGGCATGCCTGACTGCCCTGCACATGGGCCCTGGGTGTTCTCCCATCCAGGAACACAGCGCTGTGGCAGAGGTGGAGGTGTCAGTAGCATGTATACTTAGTTTAAATCGGCACTCATAGACATTTCTTTGATAATGGACATGTTCTGTTATCTGCATTATACTGTAAGATAGCCACTAGACACCTTGAAATATGACTAATGTGACTAAATAACTGAATTTTCAATTCCATTTAATTCTAGTTAATTTAAATTTAAATAACTGCTACATGGCTGGTGGTTACCATCATGGACAGTGCACGTCTAAAGAGAATATTAGAAAACAAATCCCTCACAGTCTCATGGTCTCAAAGCCTCAAAGTTTGGTATCAAGATGACTAAAATAAAAGGAGTGGCATCTAAAGATATATTTTCACTGCCTCTTAAAAATTCAGTCTTTTGCACCTTAGTTGGATAGATTTTTTAGCTTCTTTTAGCTGATAGGATTTTGTGTGCTCAGCCAAAGATAATTACAAATTAATGAAGTTCAGATTTATCAGTGACTCTTACAGGAAAGTTCTGTGTCTCTGCATCCTAGCTTTGAACACAGAGAAAGGTAATATGTCTAAGCCTTCATCGATAGCAGTCCATGTGGGTAAGACTGCCCAAATGCTCGACTTGACCCAGGTCAAGGCTACTCAGGTGAGTATGTTGCAAGGGGGTTACTGGAATTATTTATGTGGTTTGCAACTGATAATGAGAAACAGTAGTAGTTAGGCAGTTTTGTTTAGCCCTTTTTAGCTTCATTGCATTGATCAGCTCTTTACTTTGGAGATTATATCTTTGACTCTGTCAATCAGATCTCTGAGTTAAGGGTATTCGGAAGATTATCCTCATCTGTTTCTAAAAAGCAGACTGAATTGTCAACAATTCATTTTTATTGAAAATGGACAGTGACATAAATGACAAATGTGTGGGACACCTGACTTATCTCATGCGAGATTTCTCCCCTCCCTTGCCCAAGGCAGACATTGCTAATCAATCACAGTTATGAACCTGAAAGATAGCCTCTGGGTCTTTCTTAACACCACCCTCCTGGCAAATACTGCAACTGAATCACGACTAATATGTTCAGTAAGAAACAGTGAGTCATTTCCGTCATACCTGACAGAAAAGAGCAGGTGATTCAGAGGCCACTTCTACGTAAGACACTTCTAATAGACTTTGTGTTGTTATTTTTTTCTAGACTCTGGGGATTGATGGCACTAACATTGCAGTTATCCCTTTACAATCCCTATACAAATATCCCCTCCCCAGGTCCTGTCCCTTAGGCCGGGGCTTGGCAAACTACCCCCATTTTTCTAAATAAAACTTGATTGGACATAGCTACACCCAAACATTTATGTGTTGTCCACTGTTGCCTTTTTGGTAAAACATCACATTTCAGACTGTGTGTGGCCTGCAAAGGCTGATATTTAATATACATCCCTTTATAGAAAATGTTTTCTGGGCCTGAGCCTAGATTCTCCTTTGGACTTCTCTACAGGGAGAAAAGCTCTCTTGCTGTTGGTGCCGGGAGCATGTAGGTGAGTCTGAGCATGGAAGCTGGTAGGCTTAGCTCAGGAAACTTCCAATCTGTAAAATATATATGAACTTGATATATGGCCACTGGTGGGCAGACTTTTTAACCCCGGAACATCATAGTTAGTAATTACAGAGACAGATGTCTTAAGCACACTCTTTAAGAATGTGAGCTTGGAATAAGTTGGCCTTGGGGTCACATTGCTGCATCTGAGAGTGGCCTTAGTCCACTTGGCCCTTCTGAGTCTCTGTTTCCCATCATTAATATGACAATATTAAATCACAATCCTCATGTGTAGCTGTACAGAGAATGTTGCAGTGAGGATTAAAAGTGCTTATCCTAGTGCCTAATGTATATTAAAAGTTCATAAATGGTAGTTCTTCCTGAGCGGCATGTTTTAGTAAGTAAGGTAATGGATTAGGAGAATGGGCCTGCTCAGAACAAGCTCATATCTGCCATCTGAGTCTCTCAGGGAAAGATTCTCCATTCATACTTGGGAGACCTGTTGTACTGGTTAGCTATAGCTGTGTAACAAGCCACAGTAAGACTCCGTTGCTTCCAACAATAAGCACTTACTAGGGCTCACGAGTCCATGGAGCAGCGGGTGGTCATGCTCATCTGGTTTGGGCTCAGCTGTCCTCAGCTGAGTTGGTTCATGTGCCTGTGGCCACCAGGTGGTCAGCTAGGGGCTGGCAGGGCTGGATGCCTCACATGTCCCAAGTCCTATGCTAGGAAGTGGCATAGCATCACTTCTACCACAATCTTGTGTCCAAATCAAGTCACAAAGGCAGCTCAAATTCAAAGGCTAGCTCCACCAAGAGATGCAATGAGCTGAAAAATCTGATCGATTGCAAGGAGTTACAGACAGTGTTAAATGAAGAACTAGGAGAGATGTTGCAATTAATCTATCACATTGGCTCCTTCACCATGATGATAAAAAAATAAATTAAGAAATGGCAGACATATTCCTTTCATCCATACAAATTCGCAAAGTCAAGTATCCAAATATTTTCAGCTATTGCTGTCTAGCTTTATAAAGAAGACAGTGCATGTATCATCTTTCCTGTGAACAGAAAGAAGCTATGAAATGAAGCTTTTCACGGGGAAGTTCCGCACGGCAAACCCAAGATCGCTCTTACCCTGTGATCCTCATACAGACGTTGGGCAGTGGAGCTTTTGATGGGACAGAATGTTCATTTGGGGCCTCGTCCCACAGTATGGCTGTCATGTGCCAGGGCCAGCAGACCTCAGGGCCTGCTGGCTGTTTGCATATTAGTGTCCTTTGACATTTTTGCAGACGCCATAGCCCCTGGATTCTTTCAAATAGGAGCCCTCAAGCTCCCTGATTCTCAGATATGTGGAGCTCCCTGAGGCAGTGTTTGCACTTTGCCACTCAGGCCACTTGGGAAGTGGAAATCGCGGCTGGACAATGCTCTGTCTCGGCCTCTGGGACTAGGTGTCCTGGATGCCCTGTCAGGTTGATCTCCCTGGCTATTCGATTTCAGCCATTTGTTTGGGGTTGGACTGATTAACTGTTGAAAGCATGAGGCGTTCAGGGCACTCTGGAGCCCCAAAGAGCATGGAAACCTGGCTCCTCTGTGTGCAGATATGACCTCGGGCAAGAAGCTGACCTTGAGGGGCTTCAGGTTTTACATTAGTAATTTGGGAGTAATGACAGCTTATGCTATGGGGCTGTGAAGACACTTGGGAAGCATCTGACTTCAGGGTGTGGCGTGAGCCCTTGGTGACAGCTCCTATTATCAAGATTATTTTTATGGGTCCGACTCCACTGTAATGAGCCCCTTGACAATGTCTGAGTCCAGTTTTGCCTCTTGAAGGGGTCTCCACCACGTTTTTTAGGCTGGAACTGGAAGGCCCAATTTGAGTGGAAACATCCGTGTGTTGTCATGAAGATGTCACTTCTGATTCGCACAGGGACATGCTGCCTTGCGAAGGGGACAGCTTCTCCTCAGCACAGGGACGCTTGCCAAGCTTTGGAAGAGCTATAAACTTGCTGAGCCAGGGAAAGGCATTCTTGGACACAGAGCTCCCAACAAACCAGACCCTGTGTGTAATTAATTTGAACGCTTCCAGAGCTTCATATTATACCCTCCCTGGTGTATTCCCGCGGGGAGTTCATCAGGCTGTAGCCGTGGTTTGGAAAACTGTGTGCAGTCCTCATTCTTACCCTGGGGGCTGTGTTTTCATGGAGAGCAGTTAGTTTCTGTCTCCAGATACCTGTTTTGTTTTGCTTTTTTCTCTGCTTGGCATCTGTGTGGGTGTTTGCATTGCAGAAGGGAGCTCGTAAATAAATAGACTCAATAAAGAAGCCATGAGAACACTTATTCATAAGCTATCTCTGAGTCTATATAACAATTTATAGGAGAACAGAATGTCAGTTCACTTATTTAGCTGTTCAAAAATTCTGCTATTTCCTGTTTTACAAGGAAAAGTAGAAGGAACGGGTTAGGAAAACTGACCCTAAGGTATGACAGTGTTAGAAGAAACAAAAATGGATACATCAGTGTTGGAGTTCACATTTCACTTGGCTTCCATGTGGCGTTTCAGAGAGGCCCCACCCTGGTCTACCTGCTGGGCAGGATTGTGTTCTTAACCCAGGGCTGTGAGGGCTGCCCAGCACTGAGGGCCAAGGGCCAGAGGGCAGCAGGGGGCGTTGGTGAGGACAGAGCTGGAGGCAGGTTTTGTCAGGTCCTGACCACGAGCCGAATCACTTCAAGGCAACTCAGAGTCCGTGACGTTAAGTCTGTGGTCAATCATGTTTAACCAGCAGTAGACTGGATAGAGGGGCAGAGGAGTTCCAGATGGAAGTAAAGTGAATTCTGTATAATCCCCAAAGACTTCCTTGTGGCAGTTTGTGAAGCAAGGGGTGTTTGATGAAGTGACATCTACCTGGGACCCCTCATCCCTGCGTGTGTTTTGCAGTCTCTCGTCTCTCTGTCACTGGGACTCAGGCCACGTGCAGGACCCAGGGGGCGGCCTCAGATCTTTGGGTTTAGGTTAGTGTTATGGAGTGAATTCTGTCCCCACAAAAGATATATTGGTGTCCGAATCCCCAGTACCTCAGCACGTGACCTTACTTGGAGTTAGGGTCTTTGTGGTGGTGGTCAAGTTAAAATGAGGTCCAGATTTCTGCCTTTTATCATCTGGGTTTTCTGTTTGTATCAACAATGCTGACATGAGAAGTACAGTTGTGCGGTCATCGAGGGTGCACAGGGTAAGTTATGCGCCGGCTGCACTTGGTCTTCACCGTCACCGAGTGAAGGTCTTACTGGGCCCTTTCTGTGAGGGGCCTGAGGCCCCAGAGGGTAAAGTGACCTGCACAAGGTGACTGATGGAACTGGAATTCCAGGCCAGGACTCTTGCGGCATCTGTGATCTCCCGCCTCCTCTGTAAGACGAGTGCACTGCTGCCCAGCTGGGATAACCTAGAGGATCTGACAGTACTGAGGCCTGGGCCACCCCCAGCGGGGCTGGTTCATTGGTCTGGGAGGTGATCTGAGCATGGGAGTTTTCAAACCTCCCAGGTTGAGACCCTCACAGTTAGCAAACCAACAAAACATTTTAGGTTGAAACTTTTAAGTTAGCTCATTGAGATGTTCCTACAGAGGTTGGTGAGAATCACCTGGGCGATTGGTCCTTGAATACAGATTCTTGGGCCAGGCACACTAGGTCAGAAACTCCAGGAGTGGAGTCCAGGAGACCGTATTTCATAAGAGGTCCAGAGGTTATTCGAGGCTTATGAAGGCTCGGGTTCTAGAGGGATTCTAGGCCATGAAGGGCTCTGTTGTCTTCCTCTAAAGCCTGTGCTTTGCTATCCTACCTGGTGATCTAGGGAGCCTGGCTATTCACTTCAGGGATTCTAAAGGTAAATATTACAGTGTCGCACTAGAAAGGACCCAGGACTTAAACATGGAGTAAATACGCCTTCCCTCAGTTACTGGCTATAACTCCCAGCCACCCAGGGACCCTGCCCTGGAATTTACAGAGTTTTGTGGAAGTCCGCCAAATGGAAGCAGTTTCCTGTTCCATAAAGCCATAGGATGCAGCCTTTCTGACATCATTTGGCTGATTTCTTTGTTCTACAAATGAAGAAAACTGAAGCCCCTGGAGGGTGCAGCCGCCCGTCTAATCCCTGCGAAAGGTGGGTTTACGATTAGCCTCCTAATGCCAACAGTGCTGCCCTTCTCATTGCCTGGGTTTCCGACCCTGTATGTTCCACCTGCAGTTTGTCGGCCACGCCTCTCAGGGATGTGTTCTGCCCTTCCTGCGGAAGTCACTATGATGCAGTGACAAGCAGAGCTGTTCTTGGCTAGGATCTAATGCCAGGACTGGGGGTGGGGGTGTGGGGGGGTCTGCCCAGTAAACCAAGAGCGCACTCCGCACTGTGTGGCTCAGGGCAAAGAGAGTCAAGGCTTCCTTTCCGGGTGTTCTACAGAGTGCATGGCACGGCCCCCTCTGGAAGGCTGCCGGACCACCCTGGGGGCCTCCTGGTACTGCATCCCATAGACCTGTATACATCAGAGACTCTCTGTCCTGGGTGGTTCATTGTTTCATGTGGGAAAGAGACCTTGGAGATACAGAATGATGTGATGGAAATGAGCACGTTGGGCTTGGCAGCCTGAGGTCTGAGGCTCAGTTCCAGCCCTTCATCTCATTGCGTGATCTCATGAGGCCCTCTGGATTTCCCCTTTCTCATGTCTAATAATATCTCCTTCGGGGAATTTGTGAAGAGCAAACGTGACAGTGAACATCCACGACACTTTTAAGCTTTATGAAATACTAGTTATCATTGTTGTTATTGTTATGTTATTAGAATGTTGGTCTGCAGGAGGCTGATAGAGAAACTCAAGGTTTGTCACCCACTTCAGTTTATACCCACAAGAATAGTTAAGCACCAGTTTCTATTTGTGGGTCTGGTTTTCTTTTGCCGGCCTTTAAATAATTTAGTAATATAAAGCCCTATACAGTGAAGCAAGCTGATTAGCTCTGGTTTCCTGAAGCTTAAAAATCTAAGACAGAAAATACTGGCAGTGACAAAGGTGACTGAACCATTGGTCAGAGCAGGTCCATGAACTGATCAGTCTTTACATGCAGCCCAAGCACTGTGGGACACTGGGACGGAGCCATGGCACCTATATTCTGCCCCAGGTACCTATCGTGATCAGTTCTGCTGAGTTGGCCCTATTAATCTTTGGACGGATTGGGTGATCAGATTTAACATCATATTCAGCTATGGGACAACCATATATTGGAATATCGGGCAATCTTTAAAAGTCAGGTTTTGAATATTGAGTGACGTGGGAACATATTTATGTGTTATGTGCAAAAAGCAAGTTACAATTTGGAAATTCATGTGCCACATGTTAGGACTGGGTTTCTGGTGGCGAAAAGAAAGTAGTTTTATTTTCACCTATGTATCTGTTGGCATTTTTCAAGGAAATGCTAATTCTGCCTGATGAATGTGGCATCAGAGAAGAGGTGACACTTGAGTCAGGTCTTGATGCGTGTGTAGGAGTTTGAAATGGCAGAAGGGCCATGCTGAGGAGTAAGAGTAGCATTCGTGAAGACACAGAGGAATGAAAGCCTGTGATCTGTTCTAGAAATGGCCAGCAGTTCAGGGACACCACATACAGAGGGTTGACAGTTAGGGTTTGCAGTGAGGTCTGGCTGGAAGAGAGAGAAGGATTTAAGAGTTTTGGGAAGCCAAGTTTTATAAATTCACTGAAGCCAGGTTATGGAGGGCTTGATATGCCTGGGGGTAGGCTTCTCACCCATAAAGGAAAAGGGCATTAGAATGTGGTTTTACAGGTGTTGTATATCTGGTAAAAATGTTAGAATATAAGGGGGCTGCCCCTACCATGTCCTCCAAAGTCACTGGTCATGGGCCTCATGTGGAGTCAGTATTGATCTGGAAGTATTTTGGGCCTCCTTTTTGCTGCAGTCATGGAAACAAGCCTTGGTCTTAAGGCCTGGGAAGAGTCATGGTGGGCTTCACTTCTGAGCACTGGTTTCTGGGGAGGGGAAAGCAGCTGAGTATCTGTGGATCCTCCTTCTCCAGTGAGTAAACACGTTGATGCTGGAGAAAGCAGTGAACAGATTGAGGTCACAATAAAGTACGTGAAACATTTTTATTTGCTTTTTAATTATTATAATTTAAGTTTTTGCTACCTTATTTTGTTATTTTTGAAGCTTAATAATACAGTTGAGGTATATACCTAGCTGGGTATCTTGTGGAACCGTCCTCTCAAGTGGAGCCTCGCTCTCTGAATAGTGTATGCACACATTCTGAATCCTAATTTCTACACCTGTAGACAGAGTGAAACCAGTCATAGCTTTTTGCATTTGTACATGGTTTGGTCTTGGGTTGAATTTCCCAAGAATCAGACTCAGAGTAGGATTTGCTTTTCATTAGTTTGTTTGGGAGGTGGTCCCAAGAAGCACTAGCAGGGGAGTGGGAAGGAAGACAAACAGGGGAAGGGAGCCAAGAAATAATATAATAATAAGTAGATCAGTTCTTTGGGAAACAGGTTCAAACACTGGGAGCCTGCAGACGGAGTACATGCATGATTGACCCTCCCAAGGGGTGAGGATACTGGGGACATTTATCAATAACTGCTATCCACCACTGGTTGAGAGTTACTTCTGGGAGAATTTACTCCCAGCACTCCTGGCCTTCTCCACATAATGGGCTAAGCCTGCCCTGTGGCCAGAGAAAGCCCTCAGACAAGGAAGCGTGAGTGCCGAGGGAATATGAGTGGAGCACCCATCACTTCATGACACACAGAAGGCTTAACAGTTAACGGTGAGAAATCAGGTGCTTTGCCCCTAAGGTCAGGAGCAAGTCAAGGATGTCCTCTGTCAGCACGCCTATTCAGCATCTTACTAGAAGTCCTGCTCAATGCAGTAAGACAAGACAAGAAAAGACATAGATTGGGAAAGAGGAAATAAAACTGTGCATGTGTGCAGATGTCATGATTACCTATGTAGAAACCCCCTCCCACCCCGCCAAAGAATTGACAAAAAAACTTGTAGAACTAATAAGCGATTATAGCAAAGTTGCAGGAGACAAGGATACAAAAGTCAGTGGCTTTCCTGTATACCAGTAATGAATAATTGGAATTTGAAATTAAAACCAGCACCATCTACACTAAGAGCAAATTAATGAAATACTCAGGTATAAATCTAACGTAATTTGTACAAGATAAATGTGATGAAAACTAGAAAACATGGATGAAAGAAATCAAAGAGCTAGATGAATGCAGAGATATTTCAGGTTTATGGATAGGAAGATGCAATAGTGTTAAGATGTCAGTTCTTCCCAACTTGATCCTGATTAGATTCAGTGCGGTCTCAGTCAAAATCCCAGCGAGTTATATCATGGACATCAACCAAGTGATTCTAAAGTTTATATGGAAAGGTAAAAACATCCAGAATAGCCAACTGAGTATCCAAGGAGAGCAGCAAAGTTGGAGGACTGACACTACACATAAGCCTCTGATGCATAAACACCTTTCCGTAAAGCTGCAGTAGTCGCAATGGGGGGATATTCACCTGAAACTAATTTAATGGTGAACGTTAATTATACTTCAATACACTTTTTAAAATAAATACGTTTCTGTTTACATGAAAAAAGACAGTGTGATATTGGCAAAAGAATAGGCAAATAGATGAATAGAATAGAACAGAGAGAACCAAAATTGGAAGCAACCAAAAATATCCTTCAATATGTGTATGGATAAGAAAACTGTGGTACATCCGTATGATGGAACACTATTCAGAGATAAGAAGAAATGAGCTGCCAAGCCACAAAAGGACATGGAGAAACCTTAAAAGCATACTGCTTAGTGAAAGAAGGCAATCTGAAAATGCTAGGTACTCTGTGATTCCAAGTGTATGACATTCTGGAAAAGGCAAAATTATAAAGATAGTAAAAAGATGGGTGGTTGCCTGGGATTCCAGGGGATGGAGGGAGGGAGGAATAAATAGGTGGAATATGTTAAATAACCATCTATCTAAAATTTTTAAGGCAGTGAAACTATTTCATATAATACAATGATGGTGGAAATATGACATGATTTGATAAAATCCATAGAATGTACAACACAGAGTGACCCATGATGTAAAGAATGGACTTTAGATAATAATGTATCAAAGGCGGCCCCTCAGTCATGATGAATGTACCACACTAATGCAGGGCGTCAATCATAGGGCCATCTGGGTGGGGAGGGGTGTGTGGGAGCTCTCGATTGTTCAGGCCATTCAGTTTTTCTGTAAATGTAAAACTCTAAAAAGCAAAGCCTATTAATGAATGGGGGGAAAAAAAGCAAACTATTAGGTAGATTGGAGTTTTCCAAATGTTTCTGTGATACTAATTAACTTACAAAATAAATTAGAACAGAGTCCAGACTTTGCCTGTTAAAAATGATTCCAGTGTGAAGTTGCAAGGGTGGTATCATGGAAATCAAAAATACTATTCTGGGGACTCATGTGGTGCCGGGGAAGCTCCTGGAGTCAGGAGCCATTCATGCCTATGACCCCTGCCAGCCCGTCTCTTAGAAGCTGTGGGATCGGAGAGAGGTTGCAGTTCTTGACTGCAAGGTGAGGACCTACCCCGTGGGTTGCTGTGGACGTGAAGGGAGGAAGTGTTCCTGGAGTGGTTAGACAGCACAGCCCGTGGGACTCAGCTCCCTCCCACCCCTGCATTGCCTCCACGCTCCCAGGGTGCTGTACAGAATGTCTCTGTTGGATTCCATCAACGACTGTGCCATCTTTGGCTTAGATGCTATGGCTGGGCTGCCAATGGATGACAGACAGCTACTCTGGCAGGTCACAACCAGGTAGTAATTGACCTTGCTCCCCCCAGGACGTCTGTTCCGGCTCTGTTAGAAGCCAAGCACTCCCCATATGGGGTTTCAGTTTCACATTGCAGCACTCCAAATATTCTTTATGGGCTGGCAAAGGCATTTCACGCCTCAGATGGGTCTCTTGAGGATGATATGCTTTCTACAAGGAGAATTGGGAACTCCCAGCTGATGGGAAGGGCCTGTTCGCTCTCCTTTTATTGCCTCAGATAGACTGTCCCCTGGTTGCAAACACAGCCACAGCCACATCTGGACAAGAGCAGTCTGTAGTGGTGGGTGGTGGGGGCGGTGAGCTGTCACTGTATTGGACCATGCAGATATAGGTTACTTTCATCATCTCAGCAAGTTCTGTCTGTCCTACTAGCTGCCTTTTTAAGTCTCCTGCATGAATTTGCTCTTTGCTTTTTGTGAGCCTCCAACCCTGCCCTGGCTCTCACTCAATGTCTGTTAACATGCTGACAGGTCGTGAGAGTTGTCCGTTAGCCGTTCTGACATAATGCTGACCCTCTAGCTTCTCAAACAGCAGAGCTGCTGCTCTGCTTGGTACTCAAGCTCTTGCCAGGCCTGTAGCCCGCCTGTGCGGCCTCGTCTCCTCCCACACCCCAGCACATGCCCAGAGTGCAGGGCTGCACACGGCAGGCCACGCACCGTCAGGGAGCTCGGTGGTCCCGTCCGTGCCTCTGTGCCAGGTCTCACTGCATTCTCTGCCCTTGGAGCGGCCTCCTCTCCATCTGTCCTGGTGAAGGCCCCATACGTTATGTGACACATTTCTCAGATACCACCTCCTCAGAGAAGACCTTCAGGATCACCCAACCAGAGACAATTCTCCCTCAGGGAAATGCCCAGGCCCTTGAGGTTCCCTTCCCTGGGGACACCTAGCTCATTTGACTTCATAGGGAAGCTGTCTGTTTGCAGAACCCATCCTCACTCCTCCTGGAGTATTCGTTCCTTTAAGGGCAAGGCCCCTTCATCTGTGCAGGCCAGCCCAGTGCTTTGCTGAACAGTACATATTTGGTAAATTGTAAGATGCTCCTGTCAAGAAACAATCTCCAGTGGTTTCCTAAACGCCCACAGGAACAAACCAGCATGCTTACACTGATTCTGCCTAGGGAGACCCTGCAGGATCTCTGCCTCAATCCCCTGTGCCTCTCTCTGCCCCTAGACCAGCACTGAGCTGCAGTGGTCATGTGCCCCGTGCTGCACACCAAGGGGACTGGATTGTGTACCAGGCACTGTTGATGCCCAGCTTATGTCATTTATATATGTACTGCCTGAGCTTCTCACCGCCTGAATCTCTTTGCCTGGAGTTCTTTGGAGGTTCTCCAAGACCTGGGAAGATCACACTGACTGCCCCCACAAAACAGACCAGAATTCCAGGGACTGCACATCTGTGGGAACCGTCCTCCAGCAAGAACTAATGAGAGATGGTGTATCGCTACCCCGGCTCCCTCTCCTACTGGGCGCATGGCTCTGCAGTGCATGCTCTGTATGGTTTCCCAGGAGGGCTGAGCTCCAGTTGCCCACAGTGTAACTGGCTGGACAACTTAACCCTTTGTTGACTGATTTCCTTCCCTAGCCCACTCCCGCACTACCAGAGCAACCTTTACCTCCCAGTAAACAAGCTGCCTTGAATCTTTGTCTCAGACTGTACTTCGGTGGAACCCAAATTAAGTTTGAGTGACTGCCGAGTAATCTTAATTTCTGATGCTGGGGCTTCCTTGGTGCTGACATCCTTTGATTTGCTGTGGTTGGTGTTTTGTGGACACGATCTGCTACCTGGGAGGCATATGTCCCTAAGCTCTTCACTGGAACAGTCGCCTCATTCGTGTCACAAGGCTAATCCTTGTTCCACAGGGACCCGGCAGGATGAGGAACATGGGTTGAGAGTCTGGAGAAAAGGGGGCAGAGATGTTCTTGGCTGTAAGAGCTCTACCTCAAGCCAGGGATTACGGAGAGTTATCAGTGCTGCTATTTATAAGGAATGAATGCGTAGCTTGAGAGTTTATATAAGAAAAATGGGAAATGCTTTCTTAATGTTAAATATCATTTTGTTCTGTAGTTGGTAAAAAGAGCCTTTCATGAAAATGGAATTTGGTGGAAGAGACCAAAGTTACTTTGCAAAATTTCTTTTACAGTTTTATTTCTATCTGAATTTGTTCCTACTTTCCTCCCTTAATTCCTGCTCTCCTGTCCTCTCTTTCCATTCTTTTCTTTCCTTCCTTAAGGCCTCTCCTTCTATCACTATTATCTGTGCTATTATCTTTAGACAGGGTTATGGTGTGTTTTCTTTTTTAGAATACATATACAAATAATGGTTTAATTGTTTAGCATTTGCACTCATTAGACCTTTCTAAACAAAAAGGACAAACTGTGGCACATGCTACTCTCTCCCCAGTCTTTGCTCTTGCCAGACACCAGTAATCACAGCACCCTTCTCAACCCAGAGCTCAGAGGAGCCAATGCCAGCTGAGTGGTGTGAGCGCAGGAGGCGACGCTTCTGTGATTTAATGTAAGTGATTAGGCTGGGAGACCAGATCAGGCAGACACTTGATACGCCTGTTCCTTTCGCTTGTCCTTGTTAGGAAATGTCAGGAGAGAGGAGGGCTCTAGGACAACTTCTCCTTGAGTCCCTGAGTCGTGAGTAAGTCCTGGGTGCAGCACTGTGCTAAGGTTTTCATCAGTTAGGGAGAACTCCGAGAAGACAGAAGAGAACCACGAGCTGAGTTTTCCACTCCCCTCTGTCCAAGCCCCATTGGCAGTTTAATAAAGATGATTGACAACCCATGGATTTTGTACATATTAATGCCACTGGCTCTCCCCATAAACTCCGCCTCCCTTGGATGCTGGGTCTCTGTGACCGACTTCAAGGGCTCGGGTACCTGGTTGGTCTCCGTGGGGTCTTTCGAGGGAGACAGAGAAGGGACATTCCCCCCCTTCATGGCCTCCTCAGGCTTCCCCCAGAGCCCTGGCCTTGGTGCTGGGCATCTCCCTCCGCAGCTCTGCCATCTCCACCCGCAGGGGCAGGCTAACTCCTTTACCCTTGCAGGGACCGTTTCCCCTTCACCCACTTTCCAAAGTCAAAGCTCATTCTCGCTCTCTCCTCTCCATCTTCTCTCTGCTTCATGAGTTAGGCAGCATCAAGGCCAACCTGGAGACCCAGCTGCTGGTTCTCTAGGTCCAGATGTGTGACTAATGCGGACGCTCATCCCTCTGACCTTCTGGCCAGCACCACCTTTTCGGCTTCTCCAAGCTCATCCTTACATCTCAGCTTGAGAACCAACTTGGAGAACTTCTCCAGGGTTTGCTTGTGACCTAAGTGCTTAAGCTCCTCATCAGCACTCATGTGTGCATCGAGCATAGTGGCGCTGGTCACCCCCAGCCTCCCCCAGGTCCCTCTCCTGGGGTGTTTGTCAGTGTCTTCTATGCTATTGACACTCTGACTAGAGGTCTGGCTTTGTGCAGCTGTCTTCTGTACCCCTCCTGAGGCTTCAGAAAATGCCTCTTGTTTGATTGCTTCGTTACCTCCATTTCCCATGGGTAATTGGTTTGGGGTAGACTGAGCACCATAATATCCAGGGACTCTATGGGTTTAAACAAGCACAGAGTGTATGGAAAGGCTCTTCACTGACTCTTCAGACTCCACTGACCAGAGAGCATGGCTTCAAGACATCCTTTGTGTCATTAATGCACTGGGAAGAGAATGATGCCCCACAAGCTCTTGGGCTCTTGGGTTCCTAGAAGCAGAGCCAGAGATGGTGATTCAGGAGCACGTTTTATTGAGGGAGACCCCTCAGGAGGAATCTGAAAGAGGGAGAGAAGCAGGACATGGCAGGAGAAGGGTGCCCACTCAGGGCAGGTTCAGCCTTGACCTGATCCAGTGCAGGGGAGGGTAGCTTAAATCATGCCTGGAATTGTCTCTGCTTGAGCAAGGACCCTTTACTTATATCAGTCAGTCCTTGAACACCCTGGGGCATGGAGGGGCATCCTTTCAGGGGGCAGCTCTGTGGACAGAGTCCCAGTGTTAGCGTCAGCAGCTAGGGACGCAGTACCAGCTGCTGAAGGAGGTCTGGCTGGCACCAATGACAACAGAGACCCCCAGTCTTGCTCAGGAAGTTGGTAGCTAATGCTCTTGAGAGGCTGCTGAATGGATGTGTGTGGAGAGCTTCCACGTCCATTCCCTCATTTAATTCTTAAAACAGCTCGCAAACACAGCATTGTTTTCCCTCAGTGGGATTCTGGAATGTTCTAAGATCTTTCAGATCTTTCAGATCTTAGAGGAGTCGGAATTTGAACCCAGATCCCTTTTTTTTTTTTTTGGTTTTCCTCCCAGAGCCCCAGTTGTCCACACAAGACAAGAGCAAGCACCTCCCCTGGACAGGTTGTTTATCACTTAACTAAACTAATAAAAACCTATGACATGATAAGCTCATGATGGCATATTCAATATCATCAGTCATCAGGGAAATGAAAATTAACACTACAATGAGATACTACTACACACTCGATCAAATGGCTCAAATTTAAAAGCTGACAAGGCCAAGTGTTGACAAGAATGTAACTGGAACTCTAACACATGGTTGATGGAAATGTAAAAATGGTGCAGCCACTTTGGAAAACAATTTGGAGTTTCTCATAAGCTAAACATACATATGACCCAGCCATTGCACACTTAGGTGTTTACCCAAAAGAAATGAAAACAGAAGGTCCCAAAAAGATGTACTTGAGCATTCATAGCAGTTTTTCCCAGCATAACCTCAAACTGGAAAAATCCAGATATCCATCAACTGGTAAATGGATAAACATATGTATATGGAATGGAATCTGTGGTTAATCAGCAGTTAAACAAATGTACTACCAAACCACCCCCAGAATCAACAACATAAGTGGGTTTCAGAAATATCATACTAAATGAAAGAAGCCAGACACTTCATATGATTCCATTTTCTACTTACTGTAGAAAATGCAAACTAATCTGTAGAGGCAGAAAGTGGACCAGTGGTGCCAGGGGCACCAGGTGTGGGGGAAGTACCACCAAGGGGCACAAGGAAATTTCAGTGATGAGGAAATTGTACACTTTAAGTGGCTGCAGTTTATTGCACATAAATTATACTTTAATAAAGCTAATTTTTAAACAGCACCTAGCAGCATGCCTGGCACATAGGAGACACCCAATAAATGGTGGACTTAATTAAAAATATGTATGTTTTTCTCCACTTAGCCTCACTCCTAAGAAGTCACTTCTCCTCCCGTGGGCAGCAGTGAGGTACAGAAGCTCCCCAAAGTCTTTCTTGTAGGGCAGAAACACCCACCCAGCTCTTCTCGGTGGGCTCTGAGTGGTGGACAAGGCTGCTTCCTACCGGAAGAGTTCCCTTTTCCATCTTGGCAACTTTTGACTCTGGTTCATACTTCCCAAGGCCTTGGCCACACCTCAGGCTGGGCTGAGTCAGGAAACAAGCTGGCTCCCCATGCTTCTGCTCCACCCAGGCATCCTTCTGGCCCAAAGGGAGGAAGCCCCATGTGGTTCCAATCAACAAAGTACAGGCTCAACTCTCACTTAAGTTTTGGTTTGGTTTGGAAGGCCTCCTCTGAGACTTTAGTTCAGTTCTTGTGTTACATTTCTATCTGATTTCAGAACACTTCTCGAGATAGCCCTGACTAAGATTCAATAAAACGAGACAGAGAGAAGACAGTACAGGAAAGACGGCACCTTTGAAAATCCCTGGGCTCTGTCTTCTACATCTGCTCATATAGACAAGTACAACCTTCTTTTCCTCCTTGAATTGGGATCTGATTTTCATCTCTGAGCTCTCTGGCCTAGAGCTCTGGAGACCCCCAGGGACCTTACATTCCCACTGACCCAAATCCTTGGGAATCTTCAGCTCCTCTCCTCCAGAGCTGCTTAAACTCCTTGGCAGTCTGGTGAGGATATTGTTTTTAAATACATAGGATAAAATACACAGGGCAACAAAATATTTCAACTATATTAAGATACAGTTGTCAGTATAGTGAATAAACAACCTGGCGATGGAGTAATCAATGTGCTTCTTTATTCTCACATTCAGTAGCAAGATCTGGGGGTAGGTGTGATGACAGCTGTCATTCTGAATTGCTGAGGAGCACAAATGCTCTCTTGGGATATCTGCTACACTGTAATGGGCCATAAAATCCCTGCTAGCTATTGGTGATAAAGTCGAAGAAACTGCTAATACTGTGTGGTTGGCTGCCTGCGTTCATATTAGAAGGAAATGCTACGTTTCAGTTAGAAGTTAGTAAAAATATATGCATTTCCTCATCCCAGCTCACAGTTTCCCTAAATGCTATTCATAGACCCCTTGGTTAAGAACCCCTGGAACTAAGACCAAACCTTCTCACATGCCAGGCCTCCCACTCACCACTCCTGCTCACAAGTTGGGGGACAAAATGTTTTAGACACAAAAACGAATAGAGAATAGTAATGGGCATTATATACCCATCAGCCACCTGAGAAATAAACTATTGCGAATCCTCTTTGAAATCTCCTCTGGAATTCTCACTGTTCACATTTGCATTCCATTTCCCACCATCCAGGGGCAACCTTTGCCTGGGACTGGGTGTTTGTGATTCCCATCTGTGACTTTAGGCTTTGCCACAAGTGTGCATATCCATAAGCAACATCAAGGGTCCGCTAGCTACATGGTTGAACTCCGTTTAAATGATTTTACACTGGGTGTATCCTTCTGCATCATGATTTTCTCCTTTGCCATTACGTGTGTGAGATTTATCTGTGTCTCTAGATGAGGATCTAGTTCACTCACTGTCAGTGGTGCCTGATACCCTATTGCGTGACCATATATGGTTTAGATAGCTGCTCTCCTGTTGATGACATTTGATGTGTTTCCAGGATTTTGACACGACAGGGCCCCGCTGAACACTGTTGTGCACATCTCCTGCTAGGATGAATTTCTCTAGCAGTGGAACAGCTGGATCATAGGGTATGTGCATCCTTAGTTTGTATGGATTCTGCCAAACTGCTTTCCAGCATCATTGTACCAATAGATTTACACTCTCACCAGCAGGAGATGTGCATTCCTATTGTCTACATAGTCATGAGTACTCGGTATTGTCAGACTTCTTAATATCTGCCAGTTTGGTGATATGTCTCAATGTGGTTTTAATTTGTATTCCCCTGGTTACTGGTTGGAGTGAGATGAATGGTGCTCCCTCCCCTCAGAGATACCGTGTCCTAACCACTGGAACTGGTGATGGTCACCTTATATGGTAAAGTTTTTGCCTGGGGAGATTACCTCGGATTGTCCAGGTGGGCCCTAAATGCTATCAAAAATGTCCTTATAAGCAAGGCAAAGGGACACCAGACGCAGAGAAGAAGGTGATGATGCAAGAGGAGAGGCAGAGACTGGAGTGATGTGGCTGCAGGCCGAGGAACGTCAGCGGCCATGTTAGCTGGGAAAGGCGGAAACATTCTTCCCGAGAGCCCCCAGAGGGTGTGGAGCCCTGCTGCCACCTTGGCTTTGGACTTCTGGGCCCCAAAACTGTGGAAGGATCAATTTCTGTTGTTTTAAAGGTAATCTGTTACAGCGCTCACTACGCTGGCCAAGTCCAGCCTCTTTTCACAAGTTCACTGGGCATTTTTATGGTCTCTGCTGTGACTTCCTTCTTTATAAGCTTTGACTGATTTTTCTTAGTAACTGTAAGAGAGCTTTATAAATTCTGGATATCAATTCTTTGTTAGTGTTATATTTTGCCCATGACTTTTCTCTCTTTGATGGTTGTTTCTGATACACAGAAGTTTGAGACTTTACTGTGGTCAAATGCATCTTTTTCTTTCCCTTTATGATCAGAGGTACATATATATATCCTCCTGTTATATCCTAAATACTGCCTCCTGTTTAGGAACATGGGAACGTGGCTAGCCCTGACCTTTGTGGTGAGCTAGCAAGGGGTCACCTCACTCTTCAGACAATAGGCAAAGCCTCGCAGACATTCCAGGGAGCCTGCCATGGTGCAAACTGGCCTGGGAAGTGGTGCTGGCTGCCTTTGTCAAACCTTACTCCTCCCAAATGGCCATGCAGATTCTTTCGATGTTTACCTTTCTTAGCTGTATCCACCCCTGCACCTGTATTCATCATCACCCATTGTTATCTGCTTATTATTTGCAGTGGCTAAAATGCCAGTAATGACAGTTTTATTTGGTTTTTTTCCTGTCAATAACCCAGACCAGTGGTCATGACCCCAGATGCTTTAGGATGAGGCAGGTGATGTAATAGGGAAGGGGTGGGTGTCCCACCTTAGGGATGGCTGCATGGCAGTATGTGAAATCTGGTGAAGGTCACACATTCTCACCTGGGCATGTCCCACCTGCTTTCCACACCTGGGCGCATCCCACCTGTCCACCACACCTGGGCACATCTCACCTGCACACCTACCTGGGCATGTCCCGCCTGTGCACCACACCTGGGCCCTGGGCTCTGTGCTTGCTGGCCTTTTCTAGATTGCAACCATGTAAAATTTGGTCTCCAGTATATGAAATGCCTTTTCCTGATTCCCTTTGCAACCTTGACCAAGTCATTAACCACTCTGCATCTTTCTTCAGCTTTAAAATGGGATTATGAACACTTTATCTCCAAGGCACCTTTCTGCTCATAAAAGTATCTGATGACACTTAAGAAGTCCAAAGGTGTCTACTTTCACAGACTTCTATCTTCCTTTTTAAAAAATTGTGGTAAAATATACATAACATGAAATTTACCATTTTAACCACTTTTTACAATTTCACGACATTTAGTCCTTTCACAATGTTATGCAGCCATCACCTCTTCCTAGTTCCAAGACATTTTCATCTCTCCAAAGGACCCCCCATACCCGTTAGCAGTCACTCCCCCGGCCCATCTGCTCCTAGCCTCTGGCCCACACCAGTCTGTGTTCTCTTGCTAGGGATGTGCCTATTCCAGATATTTCATATAAATGGAATCATATGATCTGTTGCCTTTTGTGTCCGGCTTATTCCTCTTAGCATAATGTTTACAAGGTGTATATATACATATATATACATATGTAAATCATGTATCAGTACTTCATTTTTTAATGGCTGAACTGAATAATATTCCACTGTGTGGATATAACACATTTTATGTACCTGTTGATGGACATCTGGGTATTTCTACCTTATGCTTACGTAAATAGTGCTGCTCTGAACATTAGTATACAAGCTTTTGTTTGGAGAGCTCTATGGCTAACCTAATAAGAAACCACCAAAGTCTTCCATAGCCGTCCATTGTTTCCCCAATTAAAAAACTCTTATTCTTTCAAATTGCCTGTGTTCTAAGATTGCACCATTTCTGTAAGCATCCTTCATTTAGGCCCATCTGGAGACTCCAGGAGACATTTTCTACGAACAACTTAATGGACCTCCAGCACCTCCTCTTCCCACTGAGGGAACCACCTGGGGGCACCCGCATGCACACAAAAGAGCGCTGCCAAGCCCTGTTGCCACTGACTTGCACGGACACCTGGGTGTGGAGGAAGAGACGTGGCCCTTCCAGACTGCCATGCAGTGGGGGGAGAGTGTGTTCCCAGCATGGGAGGGATAGTAATAGAAGATGAGGCCCCTCCACAGACCCCTGCCGTCTGGTGCCCCTCACTCCCTGAGGAGCAGGTCCCCGTCCCCACATGCTCCAGCAAACGTGCTGTGTGGATGGTAACCTGGCAACCTGCAGGAAGACGTGTCTCCTCTGGCAGACATGGGTGTCCTGATTCTTCTCTCTGACTATTTGAAGATAGGACTGATACTTTGTAGATGGCTTAGTTTGGGTTCCCACCAAAATCAGAAACAAGGATTTGGGTACAGGTGGATCGATTGGGAGGTGATCTCAAGAAACACCAGTAGGGGACATTACCACTGAGGACAGTTGGTACTCAGTTCAGTGAGGACCCTCTGGGAGACTCTTAAGCCATTGACAGGTGAGGAAGCTGGGGTATTTAACCCCCAAATCTCATCCCATGATGGTTGAAGGTCTCTCCTGGGCTGTAACTCCCCCAGTGTTTCTTGCCTGCCTGTACAGAGGTCAAGAACCCACCTGGGGCCAGCCAACATCCCTAGTCAGAGAGACACAGGGCCATAGCCATGGATGGAAACTGTCCATGGTGCCAACAGTGTTTGCTACAGGGAAAGGGATATGGAAGAAGGGTTATCAGATATTGCTGAGAAGCCAGTGCTCCTGGCTGAAGTCATCTGCTGTTGCAGTCAGAGATATGACTGAGGGGGTGTTAACGTCCCCCCCTTTGCATGTCTCAACAACTCAACATGTGGCCGTCTCAGCTCATCCTGTGAGGGTCTCTACATATCAACATGCGAAAACTGCAACATCTGAATCTGTGAATGTTTCAGTATGTCAACCTGTGAATGTCTCAATATCAGAATGTGTAAATATCTTAACACCTCAATGTCCAGACGTCTCAACATTTCAATACGTGAATATCTGAACATCTCAACATACCAGTGTCCCAACATCTGAACCTCTGAATATCTCAGCAGCTCAACATGCAAAGTTTCAGTGTCTCAACATGTGACTAACACAACTGAGCTTGTGACTACTATCCCCGCATCTCAACGTGCCAAAGTCACAACATATCAATATGGGATTTATCGACGTACAAACCTACAAATATCTCAACATCTTACCACATAAATGTCTCAACATCTGAATCTGTGATTGTCACAACATCTCAACATGCAAATGTCTTGACATCTCCACATTTGATTATTGACATCATGTGTGAGTATCTCAACATCAAAACATGTGAATGTTGCAACACCGTAACTCAAAAAGTTGAGTGAGCCATTATCTTCCTTCTGAACCCAGTCATTCACAACCTAGTGAGATACTAGTACAGAGAAATTTTATCTCTTGTAGAAATTCTGTTCTTTTACAGATCACATGGATCTTACATGCAGAGAGATACCTGGTCAAGCTTGGTAACAATCCAGTAGCACTCCGTTTATATGGAAATCAGACTGCAGGTAATATCAGATACTCCCAAATCCTCCTTGTGGGGAAATGCCTCTCAGCCTCACAGAAAGGACAACCCCAAGGCCTATGTGCTTTCTTGAAAGTGGCTTTAGAATGGCTGTCATGATCCCACCCAGGTAATTGCAGATAAAATGAGGCCACAGATTTCAAACAGAACTTCTGACATTGATAAAGTAACAGTTGATGGTAGGGGGAGGAGAAGGAAGACCTATAGAAAATAGAATCCCTAGGAAGGGAGAGTGGAATTGCATGGGATGGGGCAATAGGGAACTTTCTGGGGCAGTAAGAAGGGCTTGCATCTTGACAGGGCTTTGGGCTACAAAGGTGTATTTATTTGTCAAAACTCAGTGAGTGCTCACGTAAGATTTGTGCGTGCCATTGTCCATAAATTGCATCTCAATAGAAAAATGCTATAAACAAATATTGACATGATACACATCCTGTAGTGTGCTGATATCTGCAATATACTTTTAAATACCCTTTAGAAAAAACTGAGAGGTGGATAGAGTAATGGATAAATGGAGATGTGTGACAAAACAAGTATTTATAGCGTTATGTTAAATCCAGGTCGTGGGTAACTATTTTTTTTTCAGCTTTTTTGCCTATTTAAAATTTTTTGTAATAAAATTTTCCAGAAAAATGTAGGCTTGGAAAACTAGGTCCAGCCATTTGGGGCCACTTTCCTCATACCACAGACTCTCAGAACATTGCTGAATTGTATCTCATTTTCATGCCTGATGATCATTAATGTCCTGAATTATTTTTAGAAATCTTAAAATGCTAATCCATGTGTATTTAAAACAGCAAAAAGAATGTGATTACTTTTGGAGATTTTCCACTAAAAATCTCTGCATGAAGAAACAAAAAGGCCAATTCTGAACCAGGGGTAAACTTTAGATACCCGCAGTCCCCCTTCAGTGAGAACTCTCATGCCCTGACAAGGCACGGTGCCTGAGGTGTCATTTTAAGTAGCATTTCTGACGAGTGGATGGCCACATCACCATACCTTTGACTTGGCTTCAGCCTTTTCAGGGTACTTTTATATGTCATGTTTCAGGATTTCAGGGTTTTGGGGCTAGAGCCACCAGGGTTTGCTGGGTAACTGTGATGGCACTTCCGTGTCTGTCTGAGCCTGATGCTTTAAGTGGGAATGGTGGTGCCTAAAATGTAGGCTGTTGTAAGAAATAAATCAAATACAGGTTTCCTCTGCTGTCTGAAAGTGCAGCGTTCCTACGAAACCTTTTGTAACCTGAAATGGTGTAAAGAAAGAAGCAATTAAAATAAATTTATATGGAGAAAAAATTGAGCATTCTCAGACCCAAAGAGTAACCTCTCTTAGGCTTTTGTGGTACTTTAGGACACAACTTCCTCACGGAAGGTGGGAAGAAATCAGGATAAAGCACAGATGCCCCCAGACACAGTTCATAGGTTCTGTGGCTCAGTGCTGAGGTGCTGAGCGTGGCCCAGGGGAAGGAGCTGGGCGGGGGGCCTCAGCGTGGGGAACGGGGCCACCGCCCCTCTGAGGGCTCACTGCAAAACAAGCGCCGAGTGCTGTTTTCACTTTTTACCTTTCTTTGTAAAAGCAAAAAATCTCCGGGTTTCTTTCAGTTAGCAAAACGGGGGGTAGTGCAAATCTTTCATGAAAGCCAAGTGGCATGAAGTCAGCTTTCAAAAGGTGACTGCATCACCTCCATAATGCAGTCAAAGCACATTACAGAGCCTGACACCAGCTTCTTAATCAGGTGGAGCCCTCAGCCTCCATTGCTTTCATGAAGTCCCCGTGACACTTCTGTGAAGGAGAATGAATACTGTCCTGTGCATCCCCCAGAGAAGATGGATAGGGTTTGGAGATGTTGAATTACCTGCAGACCCCCAACCATATGGGTTTCCAAAGTCGATGGAGGCCTTGAACCCACATTTCTGAGCCCACTGCCGTTTATACTGCTCTTCAGGAAAGCAAAGGGAGGGGTGTGAAGACGAGCTGAGCTAGAATCTCCTTTGATCTCAGGACAAAAACTACGCTGCCTCACACTCTTGACTATCAGAAAGCATTTTGTTAAAAAGTTGAACTCGCATCCCCAGTGGAATGGCTAAAAGGACAGCTGAAATCACTCAGTAGACCTGCACTGACCTTCTCAGAATCTTGGAACACTTGAGCTTCACACGTGTCACCTGGGCTCCTTGGACAGGGACTGCAGGTGGCAACAGTGCGAAGAATCTTGTTGGCAGCACGTGCTGTCGATCCCCAGGAGCTCTCTGGGTATGAGGAGGGCTCCCATGCGAGCACATCCTGCCGTCTCCACTCTGCCCCAGTGGCACCTTCACTCTGTCCCCTCAACACCCCACATTTCCCATCTGGGGCCAAGCAATGATGAGGGAGCTCAAAGCACAGGTTGAGGACCCCCCAACTGTATGGGTCCCAAAGCCGATGGAGGACTCCAGCCCACAGCTCTTAGCCCACTGCTGTTTCTGCCTCAGCCAGTGGGAGTGGGTCAGTAGGGCAGCAGCGGCCTTTCAAAGCCCTGGGTCCTTTTGGAATGCATTCCCTCTTCTTTCCTTCCTTTGCCAAAGCTGTGGCATTTCCACAAACAGCAGTTTAAGAACAGTTGTGTCACTAATGGGCAGACCCTCCTCCTGGGACATCCAGTCGGCCTCAGACCTGGTTGTCCTGGACAGCCTTACGGCAGAAGCTAAGTATTAACAAAGTTTTACCCACATTCTTAGGTTCATCCTCCAGAATTGGCTAGTGGCCTTGTCTGTAGCATAACAGAAGGAGAAAGCACCCATTTGCGAGCATGTGAGCTGTTTGAGCCCGCCGTCCATGTGGACAGGGCAGTGCCAGAGCCCAGTGGGTGTCTGCTGGGGGTGCCCTTTAGGGTACTCTGTAGCATGATGGAGAGAGACCATGGGAGGAACAAAATACAGGCGAACAAAGCCCCGTGGAGAAGCAGTGGCCGAAGAGCACACACCCTCTTGGGGCTCGTTGTCTTTAGAGCGCGCTGGGGACTTACAGACTGCTTGGAGCCTTCACAGTCGATTATTTTGCTTTGGGTGTTTTAAAAAAGCAAAGGATTTTTTCTTTGTATGTTACGTGTATGCCAGGAATAATAGTTCCTGGAGAATGAAAACATCTCGAGGGTCAGTTTGCAACCTGAGAGGGGCTTTTGGGCCCAGTTGCAAAGCTGCCATTTTCTCCCAAGCAATGAGTGTCCAGGGAGGAGATGGATGCGGTCCAGCCAATGGCTGGTGTCGGAAGGTTTCCGTCTTCAGTGAGGCCCAGCTGGGTCCTCAGTGGGAGCTGCACTGCCGCATAACCTTGCTGCTGGCCCGAAGGGCCCTGGGCTACAGAGCGGCTGGTGTCTAAACATGAACGGGGACCGGCCGGGAGGCCTCCTGGGCTGGTGCCCCACGGGCCAGCCTGGTGTCCTCGCTTGGCTCTAGTCTTCCTCAAGAGCAGCTAACTTCCCAACGATGTTCCCTCTGCACCCCCAGGCCTGGGCTGGGAAGCCCACTCAGACCCCAGGTTTTCTCGGGCCAGTGCCGTGGTCTGTCAGAGGCCGCAGGGGAGCTGGCCCAGAAAGGCAGCAAGACAAATGGAAAGAGGAAGAGAGCTAGAAATGCCAAACGTGCAGCCCCAGGACTGCGTGGGGCAGGCTCCCTGCAGACCACAGAGGGGCTTCCCAGGGCTTGTGTCGTTGTCTGCTCAGGGTGACGCCCTCTACTCTGCTGCTCCGTGCAGCCCTGTGGCTGTGCTGCCTGCTTCCCAGAGGCCTTGCACGTGGCACCAGTGACAGCCCAGGAGGAAAGGATGCTCCCCTCTGGCCCCTTCAGCCTGGCTGTCTTTGTGGCGGACTTCTGGGAGTGGTGTCATCAAAAAAGCGAGCGTTGCTCAGAGCTGTTTCGGGGCCCGTACCATCAGTTCCCCCAGGAGCTCGTGAGAAACGTCCATTCTCTGGCCCCACTGCAGACCTCCTGACTCAGGCCCCGTGGGGGTGGCCCGGGAATCCGAGCTTTCACAGGCCCTCCAGGTGAGCCGGATTTGCAGTCCTGGTTGGAGAACCACAGATGGAGAGCAGGCAGGGCAGCTCTTGCAGAAAACGGGCAGAAAAGGGGGGACCCATGGTAGGGTGTTCCTTCAGGCCCTTTCACATTCTAGGTTCTCTCCATGGGGTTTCTGCATGGGAGGGCCTTCGGGAAGATTTGGGGCAGCGATCCGGCTGGAATGGGGCACGTGGGGATTTCTTTTGAAGCTGCTACACAGAAAAGCACAAAGTTGCTACCTGAACGATCAGTTACAGGTCAATAAAGCAGGAACATTTTCTACTAATGCTTCTGTTCACACTTTACATAAGAATGAGGAGGCAGCTGACGGACAGTGACTGTAATGGGGTGTGTGGTGGGAACTTGATGATAGGGGGAATCTAGTAACCATAATATTGCTCATGTAATTGTACATTAATAATAGCAAAATTAAAAAATGCAAAAAAAAAAAAAGAATGAGAAGACATCAGCGGTCAGTGTCAACGGCTAGTATTAGGGACCCTTGACCAGGGGTGGTGCCAGAGCTCCCGCCCCCAGCCCGCCTTAAGCTCCCTAATGGGCACATCTAGGAGAGGAGGCTGCCTGTTATTGGCTCAGGACCCTGCCTTGTGAAAACAAGGATCTTCTTTTTCCTTTCTGACTTTCCTTGACATGTGGGTCCGGGTATTACTTCTTATCTGGTTTTGCTCCCTGCCTCCAGGCAAGATCTGTATTTAAGCCAATTCAAACTTTGAAAATCTTAAAAATAACTCCCTCTTTGCTAACCCCTTCCAGGTCTGGCCGGGGCTTCCTTCTAACAGGAAATCCATCGCTTTCTACCAGTCCGACCCTTGTGATGACCTCGCCCACAAACTGTTCTTACTTTTCAAGCTACAAGTTGGCACGGTTGTCGTGTGGGGCCGTGGGGGGCTGTCCTGCTCTCCTCTACCATGCTCGAGGGGCCTGAGGCTCAGTGTGAAGGTTCACTCCTCCAAAGGCAAAACGGCCGCCCCAGTCCCTCATGAACGGTCACATCCTCAGTGAGCTGACCCTCATCTAATTGCCCCCAAAAGACATCCCAGCCTTCTGGAGGCGAAGCTGTTTCAAAGAGTGACTTTTCAGTATTGCACGCTCATGGCATACATGTGAACTGAAGGTTGTTCCCAAAGCGAATCCCTTTCACACGGAAAGGAGACTTCTGGAGAGCTTTCTTTTCTTCCAGTTTCTTTGTTATAAAGAGTGTGATTGTGGTTCCAGCCTATCTTCCCTTAGTGCCCCCCACCCATCCCTAATGACCAGAGCCCTAAGGTGGTTTTCCATCCTCTGGAAATCAGTGCAGTAATCCAACTCTCCATCCTTGGAGGGCCCCGAACCCTGCCTCTGTCTTCATGAGCCCCTGAGTCATGATGGGTGGGAATCTTCCGTCACAGAGAGACCATTGATGTGATCAAAATTACTTTATTAATCACTAAAGCAAAAAAATAGCGACCAACAGTCAGGGTCCATATTGAGGGGAATGTTTCTATTTGCTGAGAAGTGAAGAGTGGAATGTATTTGGAAGGAGATAGGTCAATAGATAAAGGTCATTGCCTCTCATTCCCCCTTCCCACCCACAGCTATACATGCCCTGTACCACCACCGTCCACATGGGTGAGAATAGAGAGCATGCTCTGTGAAGCTCCAGGGTAGCTCTGACCCCAGGCTCGCTGTCTGTTGAAATAGGTGGGCCCTTTGGCCATCTCTGCTCTCTAGTAGAGCTTCCTGTGGTGACAGAATGCTCTCTGCGCTGTTGAGTAGGAAGACACTTGCCACATGCTTCTGTTGATCACCTGACATGTGCTTTAGTATAATTGATGAGCTAAATTTTGAATTTTATTTAATTCTATTTCGTTTAAACTTAAACAGCCACATGTGGCTAGAGGCCACCATGCGGGGCAGTGAGAGCCGGAGGGAACGGAGTAGAGTTGCCCAAACAGGACCCGCCTCCTCAACCACCTGGTGACTCCTCTGGACCATGGTAACAGGAGCAGCCTAGCTCCCTGGAGAGGAGCTTCCCCCCCAGTTTATTAAGTCGGGAAGCTGAGAAAGGAAAAGGCCATCCTTTTGTAAAGAAATGGAGATAACTGAGGCTTGAAATTTTCAGAGCCTTCCTTCATTATTAACAGATAGGCTTGGAATAAAAGCTCAAGACTGACAAGACTGACAAGAAAGCCCTGCATTTTTTCTTTCATCCAGCAGGGACAAATTTCAGAAAACCCTGTGAGTGTCCCAGGGCTTTCTTGGCCTAGGAAAAGGGTGGAGCAAACAGATGTCTCATTAGAGCCCAGGTTCTCAGAAGTGAAGCACATGTGGTTGGGAAGGGAGAAGGAATGAGGACCAGCTGGTTTTGCCCTGTTGGTCTGTCCTGGAGAGGGTCTGAGGTGGGTGGGGGAGGCTCATGAAACCTCCCAGTGTCTGGAAGATCCCAGGTAACCCTTCACCCAGGGCTCGGCATTGCTGCATTGGCCATGTCTGTTTGAGAAAATCAGCTCTCTTTTGGAATGTTCCTTGGTAATGATGGACCAGCATCCGTCTCCGGTTGCCTGCTGAGTAACATGTTTCATGCCATGAGATTCTGAGGAAGCACCATTTATTACCATGTCCTAAGGTCCCATGGAGAAGGAAAGGTAAAATAGTCACTCTTGGAATAAATGGAAGAAAAGCTAGCTATCAAAGTGTTGATTTTTCACTTAAGTGTGTGTGTGTGTGTGTGTTTGAGCACAAATTTGGGGAACACATTGATGGCAGTGACAAAACTTTGTTACTAGAGGGATATTGAGAGCCGTCTTGGCTGGTGTCTCTACTGAGGGCAGTCCAGTAAGTGGTGACAACGAATGCTGACACTTTAAGACAAGCAAGGTACAGCTGGAGAGAAAAGGAGAGACAGAGTTAAACCTGTAAGCCAGGGGCCAGAGAGTGCCCTGGGAACCTGGCACCCCCTTGTCTGTCCCACCCCTTGCTGTTGACTCCCCATCATGACCTTCCTTGACACATGCATTTGGCCAGTGTCTCCATGAGCAGTGCTGTCAGCTTGGCCCTGGCTTAGGGCTGCAGTGTGCCCTCCGTCCACACTCCTGGCTGCACCCCCTGCACGGGGCCATGCATTCGTCCGAGGCCCAGGCAGTGGCCCTCCTTCCCAGGCGCTCCGAGGGCAGCACCCCCTTCCCTCTGCAGCCCGAGGCCATCTGCCTCACCTCTCTCCCCGGGGCCAAGCAGCCACAACAACCGTTGGCCCAGTCCCAGCTGTGTAGCCAAAGGATGATTCATTGAAAGAAGAGCATTTAACAAAAGCTAAACCTATTCCAAAACAAAAAAGCTGCCCTTGGTCTCTCAGCAGCCAGGAAAATTTCTCAGCCCTGACAAGTCAAAAGGATACAGCAGGCAGCTGGAAGGAGCTCTCACTGGCCAAATCTGGGATAATTTGATCGTCAAAATAAATAATGGCAGTAACAGGTTACAACTCAAAGAATAAAATAAGGATCTCTGAATCCACATTTGAATATATGAATGAATGAACGAATGAGATGGAAACTCTGAGTGTTCAAAATTTGAGTAGGAGAAATGATGGAATTAGAAAAATCCCCATATGGAAACAATCGTAATTACTGTTTCAAGTGAGAACCCTAAACTAAGACTAAAACCAAATGCTTGATAAACAGGATATTTACATAGTCTCAGAGTAAATCCCACAGAATACTTATTAATTACTAAGGACAAAATAGAAACTGTCCACTGGAGGGACCCGGCTACCCTGAGCGCAGTAAAGGGTCGATCTGGAGTTGTGCCTCCTGATGGCGCGCCCCTGGGAAAGACACGGCACCACTTCTGGGGCTGTCCTGTCAAGGGGAGTCATCGGGCAAACCCAAACTGAAGCAAGTCTACAACACGATTGGCCTGGTGGGGCGTCAGAGACAAAGCCAGATGGGAGCTGTCCCTGTTTGGAGGAGACGGGACAGCCAAGTGCGTGTGACCTTTGGTGAAATCCTGTGCAGAATTTTTTTCTTTTCCTATAAAAGACATCTGTGAGATAATGAGCCCAATGGATAAAGTCTGTAGGTGGATAATAGTATTGTTATCATTGTTAATTTCCATATTTTGACAATTGTGCAATGCCTCTGGAAGAGAATGTCTTTGTTCTTAGGAAATTCACTTAACTGTATAGGATGCCTGGATTGACAGGGAAGAGGCACAGAGGAACCCTGGTTGGGGTGGGGCAATGGAAAGCTATTCTCCTGACTGGGTTGTGGATTCCAGGAGGGTTCACATTTGTTGAAACTTACTGAACTGTACACTGAACATCGGTGGCTTTTCCCACATGTACGTTATGCCTTATTGAAACATCAAATCAGAAAAAAAATTAAATGCTTTTGTAAAAAGACAATTCCAAAGTTGTTTAGTGTGTAAAGCCATTGAAATGAGTGTCAATCTTTCCAAAATGGCTAGTTTGAAATTCCAGAGTAGTCCCTGATCTATGCATGTTAATTAAAAAAAAAAAATTCACTGCTTCATGGTCAAATATTATTTCCCCTCATAGCATTTAGCATCCTATGGCACACAATAAATATTAGCCAAATGTTTGATGATTGATACCTTGGACTTTATAACAAATACCGCTCATCCTGTGTGAGACCTGGGAGAAAGGAAAGACACCGGTGCTCCCAGAGGAGGAGCAGAACGTGGCCGCAGGTCAGAACACTCCAAGCAGTTATAACCGCAGGGGAAACATTTCTTCACCTTAGGAGATGCTCCTGCCATCCGACAGGCTGACTGCTAAGTGGTGGGTCCCTGGTTTGGAGCCAGGCCGTCTGCTTATTGGACCCCAGCCAGCTCCCTACTTTGTTTGCAAAGGTTGGGAAATGTATGTCACTTTTTAAATCACCCTTCTGTGCCAGGAAGGTTTAGGACGTTGTAGTCCCTCCATCTCCAAGTGAGACGGAGTAAAAATTCCATGCCACCCTCACCCACTGGGAGGAGGAGGAGTGTGGACGAGAGGTCAGGGTCCTGAACCAAGAGCAGCGTTCAGGTTAAAGAAGCAGGTGGCATCTTGACCTCACCTTGGTGGCATCTCCTTACACTGTGGCTGTGGCTGCTCAAAAAAAGAAACCCAGCTCTCATGTCTGGTCAGCACTGGTGGTCAGGAGCCTGGCAGGTCGCCCTGGTGGTCCCCACCCTTTATCACATGTGTGAGTTACCTGGATGGCATTTTGATGCTTACAGCAGATCACGAAACCAGGGCTCAGAGATACCAAAGCACTGGACCCTGGGCTTTCTGTCCCCTTCCAGTAAACCACCCAGCCTGTCTTGGTGTGGATTTCCCTGGACACAGAGCCTGAGCAAGGCCTTGAGGGTAGGTCATCTGTCTTGATGTGACCCGTGGAAGTGGGGGAGCTCTTGGCTGGAGGTTCTAGACAGCAGAGAACCTGCATCTCAGCATTTTTCACCGGTGGAGGAAGAGAACGGCGGGACATACACACCAATTCTCGTTAGTTGTCAGTTGGGGGCTCCTGGGAGGGGGTGTTTTCATTCCATCCACCACACGTTTAGGCAAAGAGATGCTGATGTTGGTAGGTGGAAGTCGAGCAGGCAGGGGCTGATGCGGTGAAAGACTGAGGAAATGTGGGGAGGCCAGACCGTGTGGAACGGACTATGAGAGCTTCAAGAGGACAAGAGCCTCGTGGGCTGGACTGCAAGCCAGACCTTGGAATAGGATCATCGTACCCTGGCCGCCTGCGGCCGGGCAGTGACTCAGAAAGACAGTGGAAGGGGAGAGGGGCGGGATTGCATTCGTTTTTTAAAAAGGGCCCAGTCCCCCAGTGGCCTGCCACTAGTAACAACCCTGTGATCCCCCAGATGTGGGGCAGGCGCCCTGACAACATCCTGCATCCCCTCCACCCCTGTGAGAGCCTTAGGCTGCCATGCTTTGGAGTGATGTGTTTCCTTCCTCTTGTGGTGGGGAGCGAGACCCAGTTCTAGTCCACGTCTGGAGCCCCAGCTGTGTGACACGGAGCTGAGCCCCTTACTCCCTAGGTCTCAAATTCCTCGTGAGCTGTAGCTGTGCTCGCTCGGGATCTTCTGCTTCAGTGGACGGGGCAGGAGTTGAGGGCAGGCGGGAGTGGGACTCTCAGGAGACTCTAAAGGCAGCGCTGGAAGAGGCGTGCCCTGCACAAGGCCCAGGGCAGGGACCCACCACCCTCCGATACACTCGCTCGTGCCACGTCCCCCGGCCACGGCCGCCCTCTGAGGGTGAGGGATGCTCACAGAGGAAGAAGGGCAACTTGAAGACAAACAGAAAAGGCTCATGTGGGAATAAAGGCTGTGACCCTGGCCTCATTAGCACTATGTGGGAGCAGATTCAGTTATGCCATTTATAAGTTTATTACGAAAATGCAAGGGGAAAGAAAAGGAACAAATCAACAAACAGACAAATGAACTCAACCTCAGGGAAGTGTCCTGTTTGCTGGCAGTGGAATGAGAAAATGGGGATCCCTTTGTCCGAGCCCCACTGGCCTCCTGTTATTTTATAAGAACACTTAGACCAGGGAGGACCAGTCTCCAGGGAGAAACAGGAAAACATTAGCGAACACGAGACTTTCACTCCGCGTGCTCGGCACCATCGAGCAAAGGACACGGCGAACAACCGGCAATTTCCGCCTCTCTCTGTGGTGGCCAGAATCGCAGATTTAATCAGGTGGCATCAGAAGGCAAATATTTGGACCTGTCTGTGGAAAGTTCTTCTGCTCCGCCATTTCCTGCAGTGGCCTGGGGCTGGCCGGGACCACAAGGGAAATGAATTACATCGAGAGGGCACATGCCTGACTTAGTTACCAAAAAGGAAAGAAAGAAATCCTTCAGCTTTGTGATTCTTTGTCCTTTTTCATTAAAGGGAGATCCTGGCAATTAGCTCTGGTCGGGGGCCTGCAGGTTGGCTCTCTGCCCTTGCCCCACTTTGTCTTTTCAAACGATGCTTTCGGTCTGGTTTCTGTTTGCCGCTGGTGTTCAGTTCCTGAGAGAGGATCTGATTTATACAAGCTAATTCCTCCCTCGGCAGACCCCGGAGGAGGTCAAGCCAGAAGCAGAGGCCTCCTCTGGGGGCCGGGCCGGCACCGGCCCCCTCGCGGCTCCCATGCAGGGGCGGGCCTGGAGCTGGGCCTGGCTGGGGCAGTGGACGTGGCCCTGACAGTCTGCGAGGCGCGGTGTGCCGTGTTGCCTTATGGTATCCCAAGTTCAGAAAACCCGAGAGGAACCGGACTCAAAGAAAAAAAAAAAGAAAGAAGGAACAAACAAAAGAAAAGGACTCTCGTGTCTCCGAAGGGAGCCGGCCCGAATGTGGGAGAGGCCCTGGTAGGGGCTTGGGGTCATGGTCTGCATCTCCAGCTCCCCACATGGCTTTGGAAAACCACCCCAAGTTTCTGGACCTTGTTTCCTCACTGGAAGAACAGGAGCCTCGGGCAGTGTGGCCTCTAAACCCCGAAGGAAAAGCTGGGGAGAACGGGGCAAAAGCCAAGTGCCCCCCAAGGCATGGGCTGGATCCGCTTCCAGCCCTGGATGTGTCATGTCGCTGCTCAGAGCCCTGTGGTGTCCTTGCATCTTCCCTGAGCTGGAGACATTGGGGGACCCCTTTGAAGACCACTGTTGATGCCATGAGAATTTTCCAAACTCCCTGCCAGAGCTCTCCCTCTGTCCTGCGCTGAGCACAGAGCCAGCAAACTCACACTGCCTTCGGGGGCACAGGGTCTGAGAGGGGAATCACTTCCTAGGCCACAACAAACGTGGGTATATTGTACTGTTCCTGGAAAATGTGCTCCAATTCTAAAGATAAGCTATTTGAACAGTAAGGGCTGTAAAGGGCTTCCCCGCCTGCCTTAAAGCACTTTCAGGAAGAGCCTGGCCACTGGGGCAGCTGTCCTTCGTTCCCCTGTTCAGGGATACCTGGTGGAGCATCAGAGAAGCCACCCTCTTCTTTGTGTTGGGGATCACAGCAGCCCACAGGCATCTGAGTACTTAGTGACACAGATCTTGGCCAGCCTCATGCCTTCCCAGGGGTTGCTTTTGCCTAGGATGGTGGTTCCTAAGTCTTGAGGGACTCTGCCTGCATGGCAGATCTGATTACAGTAGCTTTAGATTCTGGCTGAGATTTTACACAGACACTGGGGGCACTCAGGGATCCTCGTCAAGCCCACTCACTCAGCAGCCCCCGAATCCATGGATCCTGGGTTAAGGAGACTTTACGAAGAGGGATGTGGGTGAGCGGAGAAGTTGGATGGGGGAAGAGTTTTAACTGCCCCTGGGTATCATTTTCCTGATGTTGAGTAGGCATTTGGAAGCCCATCCTTGCTAATGGTATAACCTGATACTAGGCCAAGATGACATGAAACTCTGTCTGCACACCTCGCCTGTCTCCCCTGGAGCTCTGGGCACATGGTGGGCTCCCACCCATCCCTGTGACCTGGGGAGAGCTGATGATTTTACAATCTACACAGGGCTTTATATAATCTACACAGCTCTTCTATAGGCATCATCTGGCTTAATTCTTATTACAAGCATGGGGTAGGTGCACTAACACAATTTCTGGGTGGGGAGCTTAGGTGTGGGTTAGTAAAGTTAAGGGTCAGCTTAACTTTAGGTTAAGTCCCAGCTCTGACCAGCAGCAGGACACAGGAATTCTGAGATTATCATGGCCCTGCCCGTATTCTCCACGCACACCCATCAGGGTACCTGCATTCTCTGCCTGACGATGTTCTCTGGCCACCTAAGCGTGCTTTGCCTGCCTTTGTGGTAGACCAGAAGTCAAAGGAATGAATGTTTCCTGGAGCCACCCACAGCCTATGACAGATGGGAGTTGGTGCATAAATACCCCAGATCTCCTACCCACTGGGCAAAACAACACTATGGTATGTGGTCAACACATTTTTCCCAGAGTTCCCCTGGGCTGGGAGTAAGCCCCTGTCACCCACAGTGGCAAATGGCTTGACAACACGTGCTTCACTGCCCACCTTCCTTTCTGGTGTCACTTCCCCACTCCCTGCTGGCACTCCTCCACCTCACAAATTGGTCCCTTGCCCCAGAATCCTTGTCTCAGAGCTCCAAGGAGAACCTAAACTAAGACCCGGATCCTTGGGCACCAAGTCCTGGTTTTTCCCATCGGTACAGCAATGCTTCCCCCAATCCCTTCCAGTTGTGAAGGCTCACCGAGCCCCACAGAGAGAAGTCAAGCTGTGTTCTGAGGCTAAGAACAACCTGTCTTAATACTGTGGTACATGGTGTGCAGTTAAGGCTGGTGGTTTTTCTTTCTTTTATTCGGAGGAGAACGAAAATGGACTGAAACTCCCTGCACACGGCCCCATCCGCCTCCCAGATCAGCATGGTTTTTTATCCCTAAAGGGAAGTTGCCTGAAATGGAGACAGGGAGGGCAGAGGCCTGGGAGAAAGCCCCACTCTCAGAGCTTCTGTCCTGGGAAGACAGATTGGGCCCTGAGAGGAACAGAGTTCACCAAGTTACTACCTTTATTCTGCACATGGCTTTATGTTACGTGAGGGGAGGAAGTGCCATATCGAACCCCGCAGCAGATGCGGTAAATCATGGGAAGTGTGCCGTGGCCCCCTCTGCACTGTGGCTCCAAAATGAAGCCATCTGTCAAACCTGGCCACTCTTGCCTGGGCTGCGCTTTGGCAGAGAGAGGGGTGGTGCTAGGCGTCAGAGGGGGTGAGGCTCGGCAACGCTTTGTGACACCCTGAAGATCAGAAAAGTCTAGGAAAGCAGGTCCACATTTCTGAGAAATTTTTTCTGCATTTAGCAGAGGTGAACTAGAATTTGCCATGCGAGAGGGGAAGCACTTTGTAAATAAAGCAAATTCTCCAAAATTCATGTACCTGTCTGGAAGCTTCTTTCATGTGTCTTGAAACAGATGGAAATGGAGAGAAGATGTTGAGGACAGCGCAGCTTTGTTAGCGAAAGCAGATCATTAAAGTTGGATCATTGTAACCCAGTGCAGGAAACGCAGGCGCGTGTGTGCACAGGCCCGAGGACGAGCATCGCAGGAAAATGTGTGAGCGTGAAGGGATGGGTAAATGAGAATGCCTCATGAAATGCACTGTGCGCCCCATTTTATATTTCCTGTGGTTTTATTATGCTGTTTGTAACTTTACTTATTAGTAACAAAATTGTCAGTGTGGGAACCATGCTAGGTGCCATTTTCAACAAGAAACCAAAAAGTGAAAGGAAAAACGGAGGATTGTCCATGTTCAGGATTGCCCCTTGCTAGTTGTTCTGGGGAATAATAGTAATTAAGTAAAAGGATGCAAGCAATCGTGCAAAACGAGGCCCTGGAACCATCTCTGGGTTTCTTGTTTCCATGTTCTGTCTGTGCGTCCTTAGCATGGATAACTGTGGGCAGGCTGTCATTCTAGCCTTCCTGGGAGGCTGTTCTCAATTCATTATTTCACTGTCCACCATGAATGGGTGAAGGGAAAAGATTATTCCCAGAGCCAGAGTGTCCTGAGTTTTCTGAAAGGTCATTGTCACTTTTTTTTTTTTTTTGGTAGCTCTTAGTGTAGCAGAAATGCTTGGATGTCAACCCTGTCTCTTTAACCACTGCTGCAAGCTGACTCCATTTATTTGAGATAAAACTTTCCTCCTGGTCCAATAGCATTCATGGTGGCATTGGCCATGAGACAGAAGACTCTGTGTTCCTAATTATTTCTGGATAAAAAGTCCTGCAGGCGAGTGGAGATTCAGGACAAGGATGGCCAGGTGGAGCAGGCACCAGTGTGCAGTGGACTGTAGAAATGGAGAGATAATTAAATTAAGAGTGCCAGGTGCAGGCATTGAAAAATAACCACGGCTGTTAATTATGCAGTCTGGCTTCACAGTCCAGTGTTAGCAGAGGAAATGCTGTGCGCCTGTCCATCGCATGGCCGTTTGAAAGGCTTCGGAGAGACACAGTCATGGTTTCTAGAGAATTTACCAGGTCTGCCTACTTAGGATTCTGGTAAAGCAGGGATTATTTATTAGTTAGAGTGTGTACATTTTTTTCTATTTTACACTAAGCTAAGCTGGGTGTTTGGTGTTGGGGGGCAGGAAGGGGTTAACTTGGATCCACATGGAAATTTGAGTGCAGTGGGGATGATAATGGTTCCCAGTTTCGGCACTTCCAGAAGCATTTATTCTCTTTCTGATTTGAAATGAATTTGATTATGGGGGTCTGGGCGCATGAGTCCCTGTCGTGAAGACACAGGGATAAATCGTGGCATATTCTTACAGCAGTCACGGGGAAGGGACCTGAAGTGCACAGCAGCAGCTGGGCTGGGTCACAGACACAGGGTATATTGAGTGAAAGAAGCCCGACATCAGAGTCCATTCTGTCTGATTCCATGTTGGTGAAGCTCTAGATCAGGCCGCGCTGAGCAGTGCGGATGGGTGTCAGGTCTGCTGCACGTGAGGACTTCACTGGGTGGTGGCGCTGTTCTGTTTCTCTCTTGGGCTGAGGGTCATATGATGTAAACATTTTTTGGGAATATGTTGGATGTACACTTAAAATCAGTGCATGTCATCGCGTGTAAATTATTCCCCAGTGAGAGGAATGTGAAAAGACCTTCCAATGCTGTGTCCTTTTGTGGATGCTGAATTCTGATCTGCCTGTCTTGGATCTCCTGTTCATGGTTCATTTTCCTCCTTTCTCTGTTCACAGAATTGTTCAGAAAAGCCTTTCATTAGAAGGAAGCCACGTCTAATGCAGGGACTGCAAACTGCAGCCCTTGGGCCGAATCCGCTCACCGTCAGTTTTGTAAATGCAGTTGTACTGGAACACAGCCACACCCTTCGTTTATGCGTCCTCCGTGGCTGCTTTCGTGGCAGGTGATGGTGCTGAGTTCCTGCTACAGGGACCCCAGGTCCACAAGCCTAAAATATTTCCTGTCTGTCTCTGCACAGAAAAGGTTTGTGGCAACTTGGTCCAAGGATTATTTGGTTTGGGAACTTCTCGCTTCAGCCCTGAGTGGGTGTCCAGACAGAGAATGTGGTCTGGGAAAGAGGTGTGGCTGGGGGCTGTGCTCACAGCTGGAATAAGTCACTTGCCAGGCACACACACCATGGATATGTGGTGGACAGCTTGGCCTATAGAGAGTTTAAGAAACAAAGGTTTCTGGGTCGCTGCTGTTAAGGAGGGAGGAATGCATTGGGCCTGGAAGCTGTCCATGGCCAAAGCAGGACTCCTGTGTCAAACCCGGAGCCTTTGGCTGTAAAATTATCCCTGTGTGGAAAATAAAATCCAGCTAATTGATTTTGATAAAAGTAGATGTGGTCTGAGGAGCCTTGGTCAACATGACTTGGTTTATTAAGTCAATGAAGGAACAAATTGGACAAATGAACTGAGGTCAAAATTGAGCTTTGAATTTGGGGCTCAGTGAGCCTTTTTGTTGAAGATACTCTTTATTGTTGTTTTGTTTAAAAAGGTTTAAGCCTCCTCTCTTTACCTTCTCCATAAAATTGATGATTGTGACCAGACAGAAAGTCCCAATGTGGCACATGGGTCCCAAAGCTTAGCTTTTCTTCAGTTCGCAATTATGATTTCCTTCGCATGTCTGTGTTCTTAGTGTATGGTTACCAGGATTAAAGAGGTAGGTCTCAGAGAAGAGGGAGCAATAGCTTTTTTTAAGAAAAAGAACTAAATGTGATTATATTACCTAAAGCTTGAGAAGTAGATCTTTGTTCTCTTTAAAAAGATATATGATATATATAAAGTATATTTGTTATAAATGTGTAAATATATGTAATAAAAAATATAAATATATAGTGCATTATAAAATTAAATATATATATATATATACACGTATATTTATGTGTGTGTGTGTGTGTGTGTATATATATATATATATATATATATATGCAGGGAGCTAATTATAAACCCCAAGCGTACACCTAACTGGGGACTTAAAAAAATCAAGGCAGTGTTCCAGTGTTACATTAGGCTGTTCTTAATGGCACCAGGTTTTAAGGGCTGCAAGGAGGTGGGCCATAATTGTTAGAACTGGAAAATTACTGTCTGAGAGGATTTCAGGAATGAGCAGATGAATTTGAGTGATGGAAATATGTTCCACAGGGCAGAGTATTAATGATTTGACCCTGTGTCCCAGGCCATGGGATTCACTCAGTCAGCTGCATATACTTAGAGGCTCCTATCTGTCAGGTGCTGGAGGGAGTTGGGGAGCTTGTACTTCTTTAGAAATGAGGGGCCACAGAGGATGTCTGCTTACACACAGATGCCCCTCCGTTGCCTTTGTTACATGGAAGATAGTCAAGGATTGTCAGATACTCAACAGAACTGAGCCAGCCACTACTTCCCAGCACAATAGTGTCAAAAATAATTAAATCTCTGTAACAGCCTCCCCTCCTCCCTTCAGGCCACAGCACCTGACAATGACAATAGCCATAGTCACACATACACACCACACACACACAACCACATATACAACATACACACCACACACACCACACACACACACACACACACACACATTATCTGATGGTTATTTCCTTATAGCTTCAGATATGGATTTGGGATTAAGGAGGAATATGATTTTTCAAGGATTCTTAAAGAATTGCTAAGAATAACCCTTGATACAGACACTGGCTGGATATGCTATATGGATTCATTCATTTCATCCATTCATTAACTCATGTTGACAGAGCATGTTGCCTTATGCCAGGGAGTAAAAAGTAAGCAAAAACAAGCCTAGTTCTTGTTCCTGGGTTACTCACAGTTTCACAGAAGAGACAGACAATCATTAAATAATACTCAAATGTATGCTTGCCAGTTTAGAAAAGTATTGTAAATCATGCAGCACCATGAAATCACATAATGGGTCTGGGGATCAGGAGGGACTTCACAGGGGAAAAAGCGACCCTGGGCTGGAATCTACAGGAAGAACACTGACCTACAGGATGGTTGAGGAAGTTGTGCAAAGGCCCTGGGTCATAAGGAGCAGGATTGTGAGGGGAATTGGAAGAAGACTGTGGAGTGGGAGAAGCAGAGAGCGTGGTCCACGACGTCTCCAGTGTGGCTGTGACCTTGCAGTGCAGTGTTGACCTTGCAGTGCGTGGGAAGCTGCTGCAGGGCGTTAATCAGGTGAACCTACATTTAGAAATGTGATTCAGACTAATGTTTTGGAGAGATCCCTCTGGCTATTGCTGGTGGGGACCGGACAGGACAGACTCACCCCAGAAGGACGGCTCTCTGCGGGCTTCATTTCCTTTCACTTTTCTCTGGACTGTGGGGATCTGGACTGGTTTAGTCTCTGATAGTCTGAGTAGCAGGACTGGTCTTGGGTATTTACTAAAGGAAGGGTGGGCTGGAATGTTCTGGAAGACTGTTCCTTAGGGTCTGGAATGAGTAGGAACGTCATATAAAAAAACAATGAGCTGAATGGGAACTGGGGTGCCAACAGGTCAGTTGGTATTGGCAGTGATTCTATCCACCAAACCTTGGCCATGAAAGTTAAGGTCCTTTTTTAAAGAGGTTTTTCATTTGATGCCCAGAATAAAATACAAGAAGTTTTCCTTGGCAGCAAATGTTAAGCCTAGAGTATCGAGGAATGATTTCTGACTGTAGTAATGAGCCAGGCTATGGCCAAAACAGGTGAGACACCTGGGTGACCTTGAAACTAAGTGGTGGGGGAGTGGGGCATAGGTGAGAAGGAGTATGAAAGTGCTTAACTCAGGGTCCTGCTAGACGTTAGCTATTATCACAGTGGCTGCTATTGATACGGATACCAGTATCACCAACAGGAATTTCCTGTATCGCCCTCTCACCTTTTTATATTTATTTATTCATGCAGTTCATCCTTTCAGCAGATATTTGTGGAGCAGGTACTATACCAGGCATTATTGTAGATGTTGGGGATGGAGCAGTAAGCAGATTACATTCTGGTTGGGGGAAGTGAATGAATAAATAAATAAAAACCAAGTGAACAAATGCATTATGTGGCTAATGGGCATAAGAGCTGAGGAGGAGGAGAAAAAGCAGGAAAAGGGGAAGGAGAGCTGTGGATGACGTGGTGTGGGAAGGACTCTCCGAGGAGATGCTGTTAAGCCAAGACCAGAGGGTACAGACTGTGCAGGTGGCTGGGAAGATGGGGCAGCAGGAGCAAAGGCCCTGTGGCAGGAGGGGCTTTCAGGATTCGAGAAGGGAGGAGGCTAGCATGGCTTAGGGAGTGCTCTCCGTGTGCTCTAAGCTCCCGTTACTACATCACCACCAGGCCTTAGTGACAGCAGTGGGCCCCTCTTCAGGTGGACGTGGCGAGCAGCTCTGATAAAGGGATTGGCATCTACTTCCAATTTTCTTTCTTTGTTCCTTGGGAGATTCATTGCACCTTGCTCCCACTGTTTCCCCGTGGGCTAGGGCAGCAGCCACTCATACGCTAGGTGAAGACTCCCAAAATGAATGTCTTGAGAATTTTAGCAAGTTCAGGTATTATTGTGACCCTTGTCTGACAATTTTCAAGGTTGACAAAATCCCCATTTGTCCCGAGATGTGGTCACTGCAGGGGCAGATGTACCGGTTAAACATGGAAACCAGAAACAAGCCACAGGCACTGACATGCTGAAGCAGAAATGGAAGCAAGTACATCTTTGGATGAAATGGAACCACTCAAGTGACATTTGAAATGTCTGTTCTGCATTCCATAGATGATGTTCTCTGCCATGAACATCCCTTCCAACATTTATGTGGACATCTGCCACGTGCCAGTTCTCTGCTGGGGGCCGGGAAGCATTCCTCCGTGTGTCAGCGTCTTGATAAACATGTCAACAATCCGTGTGATTCACTACACTTGAATAAATGCTGCGAATCTGGCCCTTGGATCAGTACACCAGGGCCTGCAAATGTGGGAGAAAATGCCGCTCCTTATCTGTGGGCAGAAACACAAAAAACAGAAGTTCTCCCCAGGATGACAATTACACAAGGAACCATCTGAGTCTCTGACGAGTTCCAGAAACTTGATTACTGTTGAGGATAATATGATTCATTAAAGCCATGTAGGAATTAGTCTAATTTACTGCAGTGGGAGGGAGAAGAAAACTAGGCTTAAAAGGAAAATAAAGTGAGTTTTATTTTTTTACACCTAGGAGTCACAGCGATTAAGATTAGGCAGCTTCCCCGTCATTTTGAAGAGAACCTGGCGAGGCTATTAGCTTTGCTCTCGGTGTTGGCGGCTGGCAGACCTGCGACATCAGCTCACGTGTCCTTCCTGATTCAGGAGCTGCCCAAGGTGTGGTGTGGCCCTGCTCCCTGCGCGGTGCCCCTCTCGCCTCGCCGGGCAGCACAGACACCTCCGGAGGGCGCTCCGACGAGATGACCAAACTGCGCAATAGGAAGGGGATGAGGAAGGTTTAAGTACAGCTTCCTTCCATTGCTGTCTCTCCCACCCAGGAACTTACTGTGAACAAGCACAGCGTATGGGGCCCGAAGAGGACCCAGCAGGAGGCTGTGGCGAGGCTGGGTGATGGGGCTGCAGCTGCTTGAATGTGCCCGTACATTCACTCGGGTGGCTGCCCCACGTCTCTGTGGCAAAGTCTGCAAAATTGGGATCATTCAGCTCTTAAAATTACCACTTCCTCAGCTGCCAAAACGTATTTTCCGTCCGTTTCTGACAGAGGCTTCTGTTTAAATAGAGGGAAGAAGAGAGATGATCTCTTTTCACAGTGATTCCCTGAGTATAAGTGGTAAACTCACCAAGTCCAATTGGAATGAATTGATTTATCTTCTCTGGCAGCTCTGATCAGCACCCTCCCAAGAGGCTGGGCTATAAATGGGAGGTAATCATGATGATATACATATTTCTCTGGATGCTACTTGGCTAATCCAGTCCATTTTCCATAGATATTATCACTTCAGACAGCTGCTATTCTATCACTTGTCTTGAATTTTTTGTTTAACCCTGTACTTCAAGAAGAGAAACCTGGTGGCTTTTGAAAGCAGTCTAATTGCCAGAAAAGATAGAGGAGGTACACACCCTCTTTTAACATTTTTCTATGGAAATTTTTTTCCTTTCACATGGACAAAAATGGAATGATAGTTTGTCCTATGAAATGACATAAGCACATGCATAATATTCATAATAATCAGTTCACGGGCACACATAACATATGCATAATAATCAATTCACGTGCATGTACCAATGTTGGGTGTTTATGCTTCAGATCTGTGGAACTCCAGGTCACCATTCTGCCTGTTTTTGTGACTCACTGGCTTAGGGGCGTCATTAGACTGAAACTTGGTGCATCTGCATGACCTCCTCGTTACCCTGGCTGACTCCCAGGTAGAAACCGTAGACCTCTTGCCATTTTGACCTATTTTACCCACCACCTGTTTTAACCTCAAAGCTGAAAACTTTCCTCAGGCATTGCTTATTAATTTCTCATGACCTCAGCACTTTGGACTCTTTCGCGCTTTGTCTCCACTTTCCTTCTCTACCAGTCAAACCTAAAGACTCCACCATCTTGGATTGTATAGGAATCCAACTCTGTACTTTTCCCACCCACAACAGCATGCTTAAAACACACTGATTAAATCAAACCTTTGTCCTTCCCCCAGGAAGGCAGTGGCTCATTTGCCTCAGTAGGGAGGCTTTCCTGACCACCCTACTCAAGACTGTGGTCCCCACCATCACACGTACCTTCTAGTTCTGCTTTGTATTGCCTTGACAGATATTTCAACACCTCTAATATCAGATATTTCTTTGTTAATTTATCTCCCTCACCTACTACAAGTTCTATGAGAGTAGGGATTTGTTGCGTTTATTGCTGAATTTCCAGCTTAGAACAGTGAAACAAAGCAAATACCCAATACATTTTTATTCAATGAAAAGACAAAAGCTTAATTACTAGAAAAGGAAACCTAAAAATCACCCACACCCACAGCCAACATCATACTTAGTGGTGAAGATGGAAAGCTTTTCCCCTAAGATCAGGAACAAGACAAGGATACTTTTCTTTCACCACTTCTATTCACAGAGTACTGGAAGTTGTAGCCAGAATAGTTAGGCAACAAAAATAAATAAAAGACATCCAAATTTGAAAGGAAAAATTAAAATTTTCTCTTTGCAGGTGATAGGATCTTTATGTAGAAAACCCAGGAGAGTTCACAAAAAAACTATTAGAACTAATAAATGAATTCAGCAAAGTTTCAGGATACAAAATCAACATACAAAAATCAGTCACATCTCTATATAGTAACAATGAGCAATCCAAAAGGAAATTAAGAAAACAATTCCATTTACAATAGCATCAAAATGAATGAAATATTAGGAATACAGTTAACCAAGGAGGCAAAAGACTTGTATACTGAAAACTACAAAACATTGTTGAAAGAAATTTAAAAAGACATAAATAAATGGAAAGACATCCCATACTCATGAATTACAAAGCTTAATATTGTTAAGATGTCAATACTACCCAAAGTAATGAACAGGTCTAATGCAATTCCTATCAAAATCCTAGTAGTGTTTTTTTGTTTTTGTTTTTTTGCAGAAATAGAAAAATCCATCCTAAAATTCATATGAAATTTCAAAGGATCCTGAATAGATGCCCCCAAAAAATTGAAAAATAAAAACAGAGATCACACTTCCCTAATTTCAAAACTTATTACAGAGCTACAGTGATCAAAACAGTGTGGTACTGGCACAAAGACAAGAAATAGAATAAAGAGACCCGACATAAACTGGCATATATGGTTACGTGATTTTGACAAGGGTGCCAAGACCATACAATGGGGAAAGGACAATCTTTTCAATAAACGGTGTTGGGAAAACTGGATGTCCACATGCAAAAGAAAGAAGTTGGGTCCATACCTTCCCCTACATACAAAAATTAACTCAAAATGGATCAATGACCTAAATGTAAGACCTAAAAATGATAAAACTCTTAGAAGAAACAATAGGGCAAAACTTTATGACTTGGGATTTGGCAACGATTTCTTGGATATGGCACCAAAAGCACAGGCAACAAAAGTAAAAGTAAATACATTGGATTTCATCAAAATGTGAAATAACTGTGCATCTAAAGACACAATCAACTGAATGAAAGGTGACCAGAGGAGATTTACAAAGAGCCAACGCACATGAACGGAGGCTCCACATCACTAGTCAGTAGGGAAATGCAAATCAAAGCCACGATGAGATACCACCTCAGACCCACCAGTATGGCTGCCATTAAAAAGAAAAAGAACATTAAGTGCTGGTGAGAATGTGGAGAAATTGGAACCGTTGTGCACTGTTGATGGGAATATAAAAGGGCTCAGCTACTATGGACAGTATGGTGGTTCCTCAAAAAATTAAAATAGAACTACTTTGTAATCCAGCAATCCCACTTCTATGTATATATTCAAAAGAATTGAAAGCCTGCTGTCAAAGACATGTACATCCATGTTCATAGAAGCATTATTCACAAGAGCCAAAAGGTAGAAGGAACCTAAATGTCCAAAACCAAATGAATGAATAAACAAAATGTGGTCTATACATGCAGTGTAATATTATTTAGCCTTAAAAAGGAAGGAAATTCTGAAACATGCTACAACATGGATGAATATTGAGGACATTATGCTAAGTGAATAAACCAGCAATAAAAAGAGAAATACTATATAATTTTACTTATATGAAGTTTCTAGAAAATCAAACTCATAGAAACAGAAAATAGAATGGTGGTTGCCAGGGTCTGTGAGAGAGGGGAGAGTTGTTTAATGGGAACAAAGTTTCAGTTTTTGCAAGATGAAAAAATTCTGGAGATTTGTTACACAAAAGTGTGAATAAACCTAACACTGCTGAATTGTACATTTGCAAATGGTGAGGATGATACATTTTATGTTATATGCATTTCACCGCAATAAAAAAGTATCATCAGTAGTCTCACCACCAGAATTGACTACTCCTATCAGTCTGGTGTATAACTATATTAGGTTTGTAGATTTTTCTCTCTTCTCTGTGTGTGTTTGCAGATGTGTACATGTACACACACACAAACACACCAGCACACTGTTCTGTTGGCCTGACAGTGTTGTAGGCACATGGAGAGATTCAAATGAAAGGAGAGAAGACAGAGAGGTAATCAAATAATTACCGTGATGCCTTGCTGTGCTCTAGTAATTTAATGTTAAGAATGTTGAAGCACTGTGGAGCTGAGCAGGGTGGTTTCAAAAAGGAGGATGCATCTGTTGGGTTTTAAAGTATGAGTAGGAGTTTTACAGGCAGAGAAAGGGAATCAGAGCATTCCAGGAAGGAAGTTAGCATGTGAAAAGGCATGGAGCTGTGAAAGGCTGTGATGAGTTTGTGAAGTCTAAAGATGTGGCAGGAACATTGGAATGGGGTAGGCAGCAGTGGGTCCTGAGACCAGAGAAGGTGGTTTGTGACCAGATTTGGAAACATTCTTCTTCAGTCAATGGAGATAGTCCTCCTCCCGGCACTATAGGTGCTTCGCTTGTTTAATAATGAAAACAACATTTGGTTGCAGCATGACATTAAAATGATCACAAGGAATCAGTTGTCCCTGTAGAAGTTGCACAATGGCCCTTGAAGATGATCTTTTACTGTTCTGAAAGAGGAAATCACCCATATCCTGGTGCTCCCAGAAGAGTAAATTTTATGTGTTTAGGGGTTGACTCAGGGCAGTCTGCTTTTTCTGTTGCTTTTCAAATTTATATACTCTAAGATAGACCAAGCAGTGAGTCCACAGAACTTATTAATCTTTGCTGCCTAGAATGGCACATAATATATATATAATGCATGGCATGTACTTTTAAGTTTTCTCATGGTTACATTAAATAAAGTAAAAAGAAATAGGTGAAATTAACTTAATATATTTTATTTAGCCCCTTTTATTACTTGTTGAAATGGTATCATTTCAACATGTAATCAGTATAAAATTATTAATGGGGTATTTATATTCTCTTTTTGTATACTAAGTCTTCAAAATCTAGTGTGTGTCTTATTCTTACAGCATCTCTCAATTCAAACTAGCCCCCTTTGAGTGCTCGGTAGCCACATGTATTTGGTGGCTACTGTATTAGACAGAGATCTAGAACATGCAATGATTTAAAGGAAATAAATAAAACCATGTATTTTCTGACCTTTTGGTTGGAAAAAGCATGATCAGTATCAGTCCCCTCTTTAAAGACTGCTCGCAGCACAGATCAAATTACTTCCTTGGCATTTTAGGAAGGCTTAAGCTGATAGAGTATAATTTTCACTGACACTTTCGTTTGCCAGGATCCTATGGTGTCTAAAAAATATGCAGTCATGTCAAATCATTATAATTAGTGCCAGAGAAAAACTTGCCAGGGGTGTGCATTACAGAGTCTATCACCTCCATTTGCCAACCTTGCATATGGATGTTCTTTTGCATTTTCATCCCAGTCAAGAGAAAAGAGTTCTCCTTCCAGATATATACACATAGCCTGTGTTAGTATGGGTAGGACTGAATTTAAAAGAGAAGTTGGCCTGAAGGGTAAATGATAAAGATCACTAAATATTCGAGGTAGCAAACACACAAGCATGCATCAGAAAATTTGATATGTGTTTGTATATATGTGTGCATTTCAACCCAAGTCAGTTTCAATGTAAGCACATTCTGTTCCTTTTTCAAATTTTCCCTCATTCCATGTCTTGCATATTTTTAACCTACAGATTTGGAACTCTTAAGTCATACATTATCTTTTTCTCATTAGCAATATGGGTAAAATTGTAATATTTACAGAACATCTTGCCTGGCTTTAGTCCTCAGGGGTGGAGAGAAGTATGACTTTAGTGAATCTGCATATTAACAGGCATTCCTCAGGGCTGGAGAGTTGTTTGTTTCCATACCAATGGGTAATTACCTGGGCAACCAAGGGCTTATCTGACCCTGAGAGGTTAGGTGAAGTGCTCACTGGCTTCTGTGGGAGCCGGAGAGAGAAACAGTCCAGGACTTCAGTTTCTAAGCAATAAATGGGTTTTAAACTTTATTTCTCTCTTTGCCTGATTTTGGTTTTAGAGGTATTTTGCCTGGGATTTCCTCTCCCCAGAGTTACATCTGGTGGTAGTCTACAGGACCTCCAAACCCAAAATCACTGTCATACTGGGTATGACCTTTGGGATGGCTGCCCCTAGAGATGATGGGGAGAAGTGGCGCTCATGCCAAGGGACATGTGTGGTCATAGAGGTGCCACCACTGCTGCTGGCTGCCCTGACACTGGCCCTAAACCAAAGGCTGCTATGGCCGCTGCTGCTGCTTCTGCTGCTGGCTGGAGCCTGGTCACAACTATGGAAAGGAGCAGAGGTCACCTTGATAGAGAAGCAACTGGCTGCTGTGTACCACACCTTGCTGGCTATGGAGCTGATCACTGGAACAGCTCCGACCAAGGTAATAACCACCTATCCCATTACAGGGTGGGTGCAAGACTGGACCCAAAGGCCACAGAGTGACATGGCACAGACATCTACCATATATCATGTGACTGGCCATTTGCCTTTGGCATCCCCAGGGAATAATGGAGCAGATGCCTGGGCCCAGGTGTGCTGGCTGGAAGGAAAGCCTGCCTCTGATGTGGCCCACTGGCTACATCAGCATTTGTTGCATGCAGGGCAAAAGACAATGTGGGCTGTAGCCTGTCAGTGGGGCTTTTCACTGACCTTTGAAGAAGTCAGCAGAGCCCAGCAGGAATGCACTGTGTGCTCTAAGAGGGGCTCACACTGAGTCCCACAGCAACATGGGACAATAGTAAGGGGGCCAATAGTCAGGTGGCAAATAGACTACATTGGGCCTCTGCCCCTGTCAGAAGGATATCGGTGTGCCATGACTTGTGTGGACACAGCTACTGGACTGTTGTTTGCTTTTACTGCATGTCGTGCAGATCAGCAAACCTCCAAGAGAGGCCTAGAGCATCTCTTTGCCACCTATGGCCAGCTGCAGGTGATTGAGAGCAATCAAGGCACCCACTTTACTTGACATACATTAAAAGAATGGGTGCAGCAATTAGGAATAAAGTGGAAATTAGATACTGTTGAGTGGACGTGACCCTGGACATTTTGACACATGGACTGGCGATGGCTGGCCCTTGTGGCACCTTGGGGGAAAGGCCTGGAAGCTGCCTCATGTGTATTCCTGGAGTGACAGCAGAGTGGCCCCCAAAGATCATGGTTATTTTCTTCTACAGTCCTAGTGGCCTTGATGCCCCCCTGGCTGCAGCTGCCCCATGATGGCTGGAAGGATGAGCTTTGGACTTGATCTGCATGGGACTTTGAACCTAGCTGAATCCTCTGGTTTAAGGATTATCGTGATTTTATTGCTGTTGCTATTGTATGTCATTAGTCTGATCACAGTGCTCCAGTTTTCTCACCCAGGGACCATTGTGGAAGAGGGGGAATGAGTAGATTGTAAGGCGAGATTTCTGGAGGGGTGGCCTGTGGGTAAAATTGTAATATTTACAGAATATCTCGCCTGGCTTTAGTCCTCAGGGGTGGAGAGAAGTATGGCTTTCGTGAATCTGCATATCAACAGGCAATCCTCATGGGTGAAAAGAAATTCATTTCCCTATCAATGGGTAATTACCTGGGCAACCAAGAGCTTATGGGAACCTGAGAGGTTAGGGGGAGTGCTCGCTGGCTTTGATGGGAACAGAAGAAAGAAACAGTCCAGGACTGCAGTTTGTAAGCAATAAACGGGTTTTAAACTTTATTTCTACCTTTGACTGATTTTGGTTTTAGAGGTACTTTGCCCTGGGATTTTCTCTCTCTGGAGTTATAGCAAAATGTCTTCCTCAAGCCATATGATTTCCTCCCCTTAAAATACAAATGATTTGCTTCTCATCATAACCAATTAGGTGCTTGCCAATGTAGAAATAATCATTTGAGATGCATATTCAAAGCTCAGCCCTCCAACCAAGATAACACACCAGTTGGAGACTGTAGCAGTCGGAAAGAACTAGACCTGAGCCAGGGAATTTAGCCATGTTTTCAAACTTCAGATGAAAACAAAATGCCAGAAAACATATTAGACAACAGACATTTGTTGTCTTCAAAAGAAGGGAATTTTTTTTCCTTATTTCATTTTACCTTGAAAATAGTAGCCTTTTTCAAAATGTGTGTGATTATAAAGAGGAGTATTATGCTTTAAAAAAATGGTGATTAAACTGATAAGGGGAAGAAGGTGAAGATTTAAGGTTTGGGGCTGGAGAAAACAGTGAGGCTTTTTGCATCTGTTACATATGTCGGAAGCTTTGAAGACAAAACATCGTTTGGAATTATCTTTGTGATGCCAAAGGGCTTTTAGTTCTTCATAACTTGGAGAAGGAGAAGGATGACATCAAAAGTTTGTCTCTCTGAGGACCTCAGGCAACAGGAATTAAGTTTCCAGTAGGAAGTGAGAAATCTGGCTCACTCTTTCTCATCCTGAGCAAGGAAGAGATTCTCCTACAGGGGAAATCAACACCATTCCCCTAAAACACTGCTTAAGAAGAATGTAACCTACCTTATTGAGTCATGAGGGTTTTATATTTCTTTCTTCTCTCCTGGCCTCTTTCTCTTAAAATTTTTATTTCTACTTCATTCAAGAATTGGAACCTTCTCTTTTCTCCCATGGGCAATCATTTCCTTTCAGCTTATGATTCAACTTCTGACACTCCTAACTGATATGGCTTCATTACTTAACTGAACTTTAAAGTTCCATAGTTTTTTTTTTCTTCAAAAGAGCCTGTTGGGATTTTGGTTGGGCTTGTACTGAATCTACAGATCAAAGTGGAGAGAATTGACATCTTAGCAATAATGAGTCAACACAGGAACATGGTCTAGCTCTCCATTTATGTAGGTATTTCATTGCTCTCACAATATTTTGTAATTTTCAGTGTTTAGATCTTGCACATCTTTTGTCAGATTTATCCCAGATTTATGATACTTTTGATGCTATTGTACATGATATTGCTTTTTGAACTTTTAAATTTTTGGTATTTTGTTTTAATGTCAAGTTTTGATTGTTCATTGCTACTACTTTAAAATACAGTAAATTTTTGCATACTGATCTTGTATCCTGCAATCTGCTAAACTCATGTATTAGTTCTAGTAGCTTTTTGTATAGTACATTAGACTTTCTACATAGAGGATCACATTATCTGCACATAAATACAGTTGGAGTTCTTTTTATTTTTTTCCAATCCTATTGCCTTTTATTTCTTTTTCTTGCTGTATTACACTGGCTAGAACTTCTGTAATTTTGAACAGAAGTGGAGAGAGTGGACATCCTTGTCTTGTTCCTTATTAGAGGAAAAGCATTCAGTCTTTCACCATTTATTATAAGTTGTAGGCTTTTCTAGATATCCTTTATCAAGTGAGGAAGTTCTCCTATATTCCTAGTTTGCTAAGAGTTTTTATCAAGAATGGATATTGAATTTTGTCAAATGCTTTTTATGTATCTATTGAGATGATTATATGGTTTCATTTTTAGTTTGTTAATATGATGAATTCCATCAATTGATTTTTTAATGTCAAACCAACCTTGATTTCTAGGATGAATCTCACTTGGTCATGACTTGTTGTCCTTTTCACATATTATTGGGTTCAATTTGCTAAAATTTTATTTGTAATTTTGCACTTATGTTCATGAAGGATATTGGTCTATACTTCTCCTTTCTTGTAATGCCTATGTCTGGTTTAGGTAGGTAACAGAATAATACTGGCCTCATAAAATAAGTTATGGGGGAACTGAAAGAGTTTGTGTAGGATTGGTATTATTACTTTCTTAAGTAGTTGATACACTTACCAGTGAAGCCATCTTGGCCTAGAGTTTTATTTATGTTAAGGTTTTAACTACAAATTCAATTTCTTTAATAGGTAGCTATTCAAAATTAGCTATTTCTTCTTGAACAAACCTTAGTTTGTGTTTGTCAAAGAATTTATTCATTTCATCTAAATTGCCAAATTAATTGGCATAAAGTTTTTTATACTACGTACATTGTGTGTTGTGTGTGTGTGTGTGTTGTGTCTGGGTTATCTGTGTTGATGTCACATCTCATTCCTGATCTATCTAAATAGGGGGTTATCAGTTATATTGGTTATATTGATAATAGCTAGAACCAACTTTTGTTTCACTGTCTCTATCGCTTTTTTGTTTGTTTTCTATTCCATGAATTCCCACTCTGATCTCTATTATTTTCTACCTTCTGCTTACTTTGGACTTAATTTGCTCCTTTTTTTGAACCACTCTGTCAAGGTACGGTTGACATACAAAAAGCTGTACACATTGAATATATACAACTTGGTGAGCTTGGAGATAAGTACGTGTCTAAGAAACCCTCACCACGATCTGTGCTGTAAACACATCCTTCACCTCCAAAAGTTCCCTCCTGCCTTATTTATTTATTTATTATTATTATTGTGTGGTAAGAACACTTAATGTAAAATCTCTCCTCTTAGAAAATTTTTAAGTATACATTTCAGTATTGTTAATTACAGACTGTATGCTGTATCTCCAGGGCTCACTCATCATAATCGAAACTTTGTACCCTTTGACTAACAACTCCCTATTTCCTCCTTCTCATAGTCCCTGGTAACCATCATTCTACTGTCTGCTTCTGTAAGTTTGACTGTTTGAGAGACCTCATATAAGTGGTATCACATAGTACTTGTTCTTCTGTATTTGGCTTATTTCACTTCACACAATGTTCTCTAGGTTCATTCAAGTTGTCTCAAATGTCAGGGTTTCCTTCTTTGTTAAGGCTGAGTAATATTCCATTTATGTCTATGCCCCATTTCTTTATCTGTTCATTTGCCAACAGGCAGTTAGGTTGCCTCCTTGTGTTGGCTTTTGTGAATAATGTTGCAAATGAATATGGGAGTGTGGATATCCTTTGAGATCCTGATTTCAATCCCTTTGGATATATACCCAGAAGTGGGATTACTGGATCATGTGGTAGTTCTCTTTGGAGACTCCAACAAAGTGAAATGCTTCTGTGCAGAAAACAAACAATAAAATGAAAAGGCAGTCTGTGGAATGGGAGAAAATATTTGCTAACTATGTATCTGCAAAACAGTTAATTTCAAAATATAGAGGGATCTCTTCCAACTCATAGCAAAACAAAACAACCTCCCCAAAACAAAACAAAACAAAACAAAACACAAATAACCTGATTAAAAAATAGACAAACAAACGGAATAAACATTTCTCCAAACAAGACATAGAAATGGCCAACAAGTATATGAAAAGGTGCTTAATACTACTGTCATCAGAGAAACGCAAATCAAACCACAGTGAGATAGCGCCCCATACCTGTTTGATGGCTGCGATTTGAACAAAAGATGTGTCAATACAATGTCAAGAAAAGGGAACTCTTGTACGCTGTTCACAGGATGTAAAATGGTGCAGCCATTATGGAAACCAGTATGGAGATTGTTCGTCTCTTGTTTTTTTTAAGGTAGAACTGAAGTCATTGATTTGAGACTGTTCTTCTTTTTCAATATAGATATATAGTGCTGTAGATTTTCCCTTACATGGTGGCATCCCACAAAGCTTGATATGGTGTTTTAATTTTCATTCAGTTCGCAGTGCTTTCTAACCTCTCCTAGCATTGTTTTTGACATAGGGATTATTTAGAAATGTATTATTTGTCACCAGATATTTGGGAGATTTTTCAGATATTTTTCTCTGATTTCTAATTTAATTCCTTTGTGAACGGGGCATAAAGTTTGTATGATTTGATTCCTTTTAAATTAATTGAGCCTAGTTTTTTGGCCCAGCATATGGTTTATTTGGATAAATGTTTCATGTGCACTTGCAAGTTACATGCTTTCTGCTGTTGTTGGGTACAGTATTTGTCAAGTGTTAGTTAGGTCAGGTTGGCTGATAAGATGAAGTCTACTGTCTCCTGAGTTGCTGTTTACTTATTACACTAGTTATTGAGAGAGGGGTGTTGAAATATCTTCATGCTCTGTTTTATTTTGGATAGTTTTTACTACTGTATCTTCAAGGTCACTAATCCTTTCTTCTGAAATGTCCAATCTGCCATTGATCCTGTCCAGTGTATTTTCATCTCAGACATTGTAGTTTTCATCTAGAGAAGCTCAGCTTGAGTCTTATGAATATCTCCCTTGTCTCTGCATAGCTTTTTGAACTATGGAATGCAGTTATAACAACTGTTTTAATTAATTCCCCTTTGCTAGTTCCTGCATCTGTGTCTGCTGGCTTTGACTAATCGCCTTATCTCCTTATTATTTGACTGCTGTGCTTCATCTTTTTTCCTCGTCCTTTTCATGGCTGATCATCTTTGACCAGCTATCCAGACACTGTAAATTTTACCTTGTTCAGGATTCAGTTAAGTTACTTCGAAACAGTTTGATCCTTTTGGATCTTGCTTTTTTTGATTTGCTTGATGAGATCACATCAGTGCTCAGTAGGGTAACTATTTCCCACCACTGCAGGGAGACCCTACTGTGTGTCCACCCGCTGCCCCGTGAATCCTGAGTCTCTCCAGGCTTGCTGGTGGGAGCAGGCACATTCCCAGTCCTGAGTGAGCACGGGCACTGTGACCTCTGCTTCTCCCCGTGGTTCTTTCCTGGCCTCGGGGACATTCCTCACCTGGACGCACTGCTCAGCAGTCAGCCGAGTGCTTGCTGGCAGCCCTCTGCAGCTCTCCGGGGTTCCCGCTCTGTGCACCTGTCTCCTCCCCAGTCCCCTGTCCTGAGAACTCTGGCGGCCATGGTCTTCCCAGCTCCATCTATGCCACTCAAGGAGTCTGCGGCCTCCCCGTGCATTCTCCCTCCCTGTGTGTGCAGCCCGGGAGTCTGTCGAGGCAGCAAGCTGGAACTTTCCTAGGGGTCATGTCACTGGTTTCTCATCCTTCAAAGTCACTGCCCTTCAATGCCTGATGCCTATTGTCTTAAAAATGGTTATTTCATATATTTTCCCCATTTTTTTTTCTCATTGTTTCAGAGGTAAGCAGGTAAATATAGCCCCCGTTACTCAATCTTGGCCAGAAGCTTGATTTGGGGCAAATGGTTCCATCTCTGTGCCTGGGTTTTCTCAGCCTCCGCCCATGTTCCCTTTGGCAGTGGTGGGAGTGTGGGAGGTGATCCGTGCGAAGCACGAAGCTCAGGCCGGGCACTGTGGTCTCACGGGACAGTGCCCAGCTGCTGTTCCTGAGGCGGCCAAGGGCCCCAGGAGACAGTACCTACAATGTCGGGAAGTGGCTGAAGAACCAGCTCACAGAGGTGGTGGGCTGTGCTGTTAGTGAAGACCCGAGGCTCAGTGTTCCCCCAGGGGACTCATGGAGCATGAGAACCGTCCACATAGCAAACTGCCCTTAAGTGACGGAGGCACCTGTGAAGGATCAGGGCACTTACTGCATCTGACGTCCACTGCTAGGCTTGGGGGTGGTGTGGGGCCCTGTTTTAGTCGGCTTGGGCTGCTATAACAGAAATGCCATCAACTGGATGGCTTAATAAACATTTATTTCCCCCAGTTCTAGAGACTGGATGTCCCAGACCAGCATGCAGCTGGTCAGGCTCTGGTGAGGTCTCTCTTCCTGAGGTGTCCTCACAGGGTGGAATTAAAGCAAGAGCGCTCTCTGGGCTTCTTTCATAAGGAACTGACCCATACAGGAGGGCTCCGCACTCATGACCTCCCAAAGGCCCCACCTCCTCATCCATCACGCTGGGGTCAGAATCTCAACATACGAATTTGGGAGGTAGGGTAGTACACAAACATTCAGTTTATAATAGGCATCCACCCAGATATCTACTGGAAAGGGTTCAGAGCCTCAAAGAATCTACAGAAGCTCATGGATCCTTAGGGATTATCAACTTTGGACCCTATTTCCCCTGGGCTGATGAAATACTGAGGCATGGAAAGGTTAAGTAACTTGTCCCAAAGGATTTCCCAGTAGAGATTGTTAGGACCTGTTTTGGGGTGCAGCATCTGCCGGCAGGGCCCTGCCCAGAGCCGCTCAGCCTCACACGTCAGGGCGTGGCTTAGGCGCCCGAGTTCCTACTGTCAGCGCCTGCCCTTTATCTGAAGGGTTTCTTTGGCTGGGGAACCACGATGCTCATCCAGAAGTCTGCACACTAGTCTAAAGGGAAGCTGGACGCGTGGGTAAATAATGCCATTGTCCAGGAGTCAACTAATGACCGTGGGCATTGGGGGGTAGGTACTGCAGCCTCCCTGCCTCAGATGCACCTGGGTTACATTGCCTCCTAGGAGTTCCACAATGGTACCTGGTTTTATAGCACACCTGCTGTTGATGGCCATCACTTCCCTGTGTCATTCTCCTGTCCCCTGCTGGCATTCCCTGTACTCACCTCCCCAAAGCATTACCTGCCTTTGAATCTTCGTCTCAGTGTTCAGCTTCTGGACGGACCCAAAGGAAGGCCAGGGGTCTGCAGGGGAACCATTTACAAACATCAGGAAGGGTGGCATCAACTACGGCTGAAATCGCTTTTTAATGTAATGTTACGAAAGAGGGAAGAAAGAATTCTAGCTCTAAAGCTCTAATCTAAAGATTAGACAGAAGCCTTGGAGGAAATAATCACAGAATAATCAAATCCATGATGACCTCAGTAGGCATAAGCCAGAAAATGAAGAGAGTCCATTTCAGGAAAGCAGATTTGCTTAGCTTTTCTCTCCAGCTGTTTTCCTGACCATTATATGAAAAGTGAGAGATGAATGCAGATATTGGAGCCATTAGTCAACAACGTAAAGTTTTCTTCAGAAACAAATGAAAAAGGACAGAAATAATGAGAAACCAGCCAACCCAAGACTCAGCCCAGATGCCACAGAGTCAGGTGCATGGGGAAGAGGCCAGACCCTCAAGAGGGGTGCGGTGACAGCCAGTGACACAAGGAGGATATTGAGGGAAGAAGTTGTTGCCAGCCAACAGGGTGAAAATAATGAAAACAAACAGAATATTTTAAATCTATTGTATGGAAGTTAGTTTCTTTGACAGATGAAAGCTTTTTAAATCTCACTTCTGTCCTTTCAGAAAAGACAATCAGTGAGCATTTGGCTTTAGTGAGTTCTGGTTATGATGTTAAGAAGGAAGGCAAAGCCCAGACAGGGAACAATGTGGTCCAGAATGACCCAGAAATATGGCATGTGTTGAGCTTAGCAGGCGCTAGAATTGTGCTGTACAAAAGAACTTCCTGCCATGGAGGAAATGGTCTATAGCTGCACTGTCCTGGACAATATTCACAAGCCACATGTAGCTATTTTAATCACTGTAAATTTAAATAACCACCTTTAATAATGGCTCACATATTAGACAGCCAGGTCTGGAATATGCACCCCTGGATAATTTGAGCTATTACTGAGGGGCCACCAGCTCATCACTTTGAGACATAACATAGGACAGATAATGAGCCAGGGGACTCAGGGAAAGGCCAGTGTTTTTTCTTCACCTTTCTGTGAGAATTGTGACCTGGCCCTGGCTTGTCTGTCTTAAGGTATGTGGGAGGGTAACCCCACAGTAATTAACTGGGCCATAACATCTTATGCAGCTCTTATACAACATCTTAATGCCTGTTAAATCTGTCATTCATTCACTCATTCATTCATTCATTTTTGTTCAAGAAATTGTTGAGTAAGACACATGACTTCAGCCCTGGGGACAAGGTGGTGGACGTAACAGGCCTGTCTCTGTCCTCATCCTTATGGAAATGATCATCTCGCAAGATCAGACCAGTGGTCACACTGACTTATTTAATTTTAACTGTGGAATGTCATATTAATAATTCAGACAGAGTGCTGTGAGAACAAACAGTGAGGACTCAGATTCATATGAGGATAGCCTTCCGGGGGTGGGTGGCGGTGAGGGGGGAGTTCCTGAGGAAGCGACCTTTAAGTAGGAGTTAATCTGCTGTAGCCGTGGGTGGCCAGGGCTGGGCATTCCGAGTGGAGGAACAGCCTGTGGGCTGGTCCTGGGGAGTGGACGGCTTCGGGGTGCTCTAGGAATCATGACGTGCCAGTGTTGCCAGATGTGAGGAATCACAAGTATGGCAGGTGGCAGGGCCTCTGGGGGCAAAAGAGTCAAGTGGTTTTTATGCTCTTTCATTGTTAGCTGTGGAATCCTGTAGTCAAACGAGAAATGAAGGGAACTCTGAGAATAAAACAGACAAAGATGAGGGCAGGGTTCCTGCGTGCCTCCTGCCCGGAAGCACCGCTGCTGGGCTTTGGGCTCAGGCTCAGGGCTGCACTGTTGGGAAACATTGCTGGGCCAGCTCTTCTCATTCCACAGAGGAGGAAACTGAGGTTCAGGGCACGTGTGTAGCTCAATTAGGATCCCAGAGCTTGACAAGGACAAAAGGGTCAGCACAGCAGCTGTCTGCCTGTCCCCTGTGTGTACCTTCCGCTTTACTGCCAAGGACAAGTTCCAGGCCTACCACCCGGGATTCCTCAGCATACGTGTCAGGTACTCGCCTGGGAGCTGAGGATGTGTTAGTTAACAAAACAGGCCACAGTGCTTTGTGGAAATTTTGATGAGCTTATATTCAGACAATGAAACGCTGGGCTGGATAAGGCAGTGGCCTTTCTAGGTGTGGCAGTCTGTAGTTTCTTGGGACACACCGTGGGTGCACACAGATGCCCTTACCCACTTGCCATGGTGCTTTTGGTAAAAGTGGGAAAGTGAATGATCACCCAGAGCCCCGAGTACAAGGTACTTAGTAAGTCGACCTCTAACAGGCATTTCCAGGGAACAAGAGCCTAATAGGGATCCTAGTTTTCCCCTGGTTTTTCCCCTGCACTTCCTTTGGCCTCTGTTAATTTGCATCAGCCCAAGATGACGACTTTGCATGAGTTTTAATCCAGTTCCATGCATCTTTGAAGCGTTTCAGCATGGTGCTGTTGCAGCCCAGGGCTCAGGTGGGCTGCCCCCGTGGACCGGTCAGGTGTGGTCTGTTCCAGGAGCAAGCCAGTCTCTGGCAGTGCGTGCGGCTCCTCACAAGAGCATCGCCAACGTGGAAGAATGGCAGGGCTCCCCCGACAAAAAAGGACTTGGGATTCTTCCACCTGACTCCAAAGCAAGATAGTCCTGGACGCCTGGTTTCTGTCAAACCTACTAGGGGTGAGATGGTTTTATTTTTAAGAGCCTACCCAGTTTCTTTCCACCTCATCCCTCAGGGTGCTTAGGCCAGAGAAGCAGACCCCCAAAGGGGCCTTCCCCAGTGATTGCTAGCCAGTGTCCCAGGTGGTCCTCTGGCCGTAGGGGGAGCTCTTTCTGGGCATGGCTCTCCTTGAAAGTCAGAAATCACCTTTGCCCCACCACCCCATGCATTACTTCCAAGGTCTAGTGTATTTCTCCATAGTCCATGGTCCCTATCACGAGGGGGCCTCTCTGGCCATCGTCTCCAGCATCAGGGCGTCTGGTACAGGAGTAGTAATGGGTGACTGAAATCAAGCTTTGGGGCCCCCCACTTTAGTGCTTCTTCACCAGGCTCTTCAAGAAACCCAGGGCCCCCCAGTACCACTCAACCATCAGTCTCAGTCCATCTTTCCTTTCCTTCTGTACAGTACAACTTATCAGCTGGGAAAAGAGAATCATGTTCAAGGAAAAAAATTTTGATGCGCCTTCAGTCAGTGGCATCCTAGCTGCCTCCAGGTGCTTTTCACTTTGAGGCAGGTCATAAACACATACCACAAATGTCACTGGTACCCTGGCCATGTGTTAGGAAGCATAGCTGAATCGTCAATGGCAGAGTGGCAATTTGGGTTTAATCACAATGGTGGAAGCATCATTTCAGCCGAAATGTTCCATGATTGGTGTTCTCTCTGCATTTTCATCAAAAATCATCCTGACATAAATAACCTGATTCCTAGTAGCACATCTGACATCAGCACTAGTTTAAAAAAAAAATCTCAATCCTTGAAGTATTTGAGAAATTAAAATTTTATTTCAACTAAAGAAAATTACTGAAGGTGCAGCTGCCTGACAAAAAGGCTGTTTACCCTGGACAGTATAAAATTAAGGTGCTTTTTTTTCTTTTGGTAGAGGGAACTTCAGGTGAAATAATGAAACAGTTTTAATGCATGGATTTGGAAATATATTCATGTTTGTGCAGTGAGCATTTCCTTTGCTGAAGGGTTGTATTAATAAATATGTGGTTGGCAAATGAAATTTCAAAAAGGGACTTCTGAAAATCTGGTTTTGAACTGCCTTATAGAACCTGCTGAAATCTTGTGCTGGCTCTTCCTTCTTTATTTGATTGCTTTGGAAAACTCTTAGAATTCAATCTGAGAGGCTTAATGGCCTTCAATAATATTTGGGTGGCTTAACCCATTGTATTCAGTATTTTGACAGAATGTCTAGTGTTCTTTAGTATATATGATTCGTGTGTGTGTGTGTGAGAGAGAAAGAGAGAATTTGAATGTTGGTGCCAAATCATACCCCATCTGGAAGATTCCGTTTTCTTTGAAATCCCACCCACCGTGAGTATCCTTGTACTTACATGTGAGAACAGTTGTGGAATTACAGAGGATTGGTAAAGTTAATTTGAAACGGAGGGGCTTGGGGTTCAGTTTTACAGCTCTTCTGCCTCCTTCCCTTTAGTGTCCATATGAAGACTAAGAGAAATGACTTTTAGATCTTCATCCAGAGATTCAGTCCAATTCCATCGAAACATGTATTTTGAGGGCCCACACTATGCCAGTCCACTCCAAACAAGCAGGAGGTGATTCCTGCCTTAGAGGAATCGGCATTCAGTGGAGAGTAAAGACACATGTAATGATTTATTACAACATAGATTGATCAGTGTCGTGAGAAGCGTAGGGACAAGGAATAGGCGCATAACCAAAGGAGTGGAAGGCAGGCAAGAGAGATTCCAGATGGCAGTGCGAGAGGTGAGACAGAGAATTCCTCCCCAAACCACATATAGTGTGAAAATGTAGTTAATACAACTAATCCTAAAAGAGCAACAGGAAAGAAGGCTGCACCAGACTGTGTACACCTGGAGAACAGAGCAGACCTCACGAAACAGGGTAATGTACAAAAGCCTCCATCCAGCGGGACCCGAGCCCTTCCCCCACCCCAGCTCACCGGCAGGAGGAAGAGAAATGGAGCAGGGAGGGGGTGGAAGCCCTGGAGGTCTGCTTTGGACCACAGACCTATACTATGTGGTGCTCTGGAGGTTGCTGGGGTTGGGGAGCTGGAACAGGCAGAGAGCTTGAAAGACCAAGATTCCTGCTGTTTGTGGAGGATGGGGATCCACATCAGCTACTCTGGGACAAAGGACAGGCAGGCGGTCTGAGAGGCTTCCTAGCAGTGAGAGGGCTGCTGAAGGGGCGGGGTTTGCATGGAGTTTCTATGGGACACAAGGGACAGGTTGATAAGACTGTCTGGGTGCAGTCTGCCGAGCAGGTTGGGAAATTTGAGGAGCTTCAGGCACCCTATCCCCCTGGATGGCTACTTATCTCCGAGGCCCCCCACTGTGACACGCAGCCTGCTGCACCTTCCTCCTGGCCTGTGGCACCTGCTCACAAACCGGCAGTCACTGCGCTGGCATCAGGCCAGCCGGAGGCCCTGCCTACAACAGCTGGAGACACCAAGCACAGAGGCTTACACCTGTGTGCTTGGCCCACTGGCTGTGACACTGGAGACAGGCAGAGCAGACGGGAGACAGGAAACAGCTCTTTCCTGCCCGAGGCACCAGTGCCACTCCCCTATGACCCCCAACCTCACTCTAGGGGCTGAGGAACTCCAGAGACTAGAGATTCTGGGCACTAGAGGGCACCACATAGAATTATGAAGCATCAAAGGAACCTGGTTCAGACCAAAATATCACAAACCCTAGAAAAAGGACCAAATGAAACTGAACTCACCAATCTTCCTGAAAGAGAGTTTAAAATAAAAATCATAAACATGCTCATGGAGGTACAGAAAAATATTCAAGAACTCAGGGATGAATTTAAGACAGAAATTCAATCATTAAGAAATTCCATATGTGAAATGAAACATACAATGGAGGGATTTAAAAGCAGATTAGATGTAGTAGAAGAGACGGTAAATGGGATAGAAATTAGAGAAGAGGAATACAAAGAAGCTGAGGCACAGAGCGAAAAAAGGATCTCTAAGAACGAAAGAATATTGAGAGAACTGTATGACCAATCCAAACAGAACAATATTCGCATTATAGGGGTACCAGAAGAAGAAGAGAGAAAAAGGGATAAAAGGGCTATTGAGTAGGTGATTGCTGAAAACTTCTCCAATCAAGGGAAGGAAATAGTCTCTCAAGCCATGGAGATGCACAGATCTCCCAACATAAGGTATCCAAGGAAGACAACATCAAGACATATAATAATTAAAATGGCAAAGATCATGGATAAACACAGACTTTTAAAAGCAAATAGAGAGAGAAAAAAATCACATACAAAGGAAAACCCATCAGGCTATCATCAGACTTCTCAACAGAAACCTTACAGGCCAGAAGGGAGTGACATGATGTATTTAATGCAATGAAGCAGAAGGGCCTCGAACCAAGAATACTGTACCCAGCAAGGTTATCATTTAAATTTGAGGGAGGGATTAAACAATTTTCAGATAAGCAAAAGCTGAGAGAATTTACCTCCCACAAACCAACTCTACAGTGCATTTTGGAGGGACTCATATAGATGGAAGTATTCCTAAGGGTAAATAGATGTCACCAGGGGAAATAAAACCACACGAAATTAGAACAATTAGTTACTAAGCAGATGCAAAATCAAATCAACTACCCCAAAGTCAATCAAGGGATAGACAAAGAGTACAGAATATGATACCTAACATATAAAGAATGGAGGAGAAAGAAAAAGAAGAAAATAAAAGAACCTTTAGGTTGTGTTTGTAATAGCATACAAAGTGAGTTAAATTAGACTGTTAAATAGTAAGGGGATTACCCTTGAACCTTAGGTAACCATGAATCTGAAGCCTGCAATGGCAATAAGTACATACCTATCGATAATCACCCTAAATGTAAATGGTCTGAAAGAACCAATCAAAAGACATAGAGTCACTGAATGGATAAAAAAATATGACCCATCTATATGCTGCCTACAAGAGTCTCACTTCAAACCCAAAGACATACACAGACTGAAAGTGAAGGGATGGAAAAAGGTATTTCATGCAACTAATAGGGAGAAAGAAGCAGTAGTTGCAGTATGTATCAGACAAAATAGACTTCAAAACAAAGAAAGTAACAAGAGACAAAGAAGGACATTACATAATGATAAAGGGGTCAGTCCAACAAGAAGATATAACAATTATAAGTATCTATGCGCCCAGTCTTACTACACTGATGGACAGTGATGGCATTGGGGTAAGGGTGGAGAATTGATAATATGGGTAAATGTAGTACCACATTGGTTTTTTTCATGTGAGATCTTCATAAGAGTGTATATCTATAATACCTTAGTTTAAAAAAAAAATCCAAGAAAATCTATGCACCCAACACAGGATCACCTACATATGTGAAACAAATACTAACAGAATTAAAGGGGGAAATAGAATGCAATGCATTCATTTTAGGAGACTTCAACACACCACTCACTCCAAAGGGCAGATCAACCAGACAAAATAAGTAAATAGACAGAAGCATTGAACAACATATTAGAACAGATGGACCTAACGGACATCTACAGAACACTTCATCCAAAAGCAATAGGATACACGTTCTTCTCAAGTGCACATGGAACATTTTCAAGAATAGATCATATACTAGGCCACAAAAAGAGCCTCAGTAAATTCAAAAAGATTGAAATTGTACTAACCACCTTCTCAGATCACAAAAGCATGAAACTAGAAATAAATTACACAAAGAAAATGAAAAAGTGCACAAACATATGGAGGCTTAATAACATGCTCCTAAATAATCAATGGATCAATGACCAAATAAAAACAGAGATCAAGCAATATATGGAGACAAATGACAACAGTAATTCAACACCGCAAAATCTGTGGGACGCAGTGAAGGCTGTGCTAAGAGGGAAGTATATTGCAATACAGGCCTACCCAGGAAAGAAGAAAAATCCCAAATGAACAGTCTAAACTCACAATTAATGAAACTAGAAAAGGAAGAACAAATGAGGCCCAAAGTCAGTAGAAGGAGGGACATAATAAAGATTAGAGCAGAAATAAATACAATTGAGAAGAATAAAACAATAGAAAGAATAAATGAAACCAAGAGCTGATTCTTTGAGAAAATAAACAAAATAGGTAAACCCCTAGCCAGACTTATCAAGGAAAAAAGAGAGTCTACTCACATAAACAGAATCAGAAATGAGAAAGGAAAATCACTACAGACACCACAGAAATACAGAGAATTATGAAAAACTATATGCTAAAAAACTGGATAACCTAGAAGAAATAGGCAGCTTTCTAGAAGAACAACCTTCCAAGGCTGACCCAGGAAGAAACAGAAAATCTGAATAGACCAATTACCAGCAAGGAAATTGAATTGGTAATCAAAAAACTACCTAAGAACAAAACGCCTGAACCAGTTGGTTTCACTGCTGAATTTTATCAAACATTTAGTGAAGACCTAATATCCATCCTTCTTAAAGTTTTCCAAAAAGTAGAAGAAGAGGGAATACTCCCAAATTAATTCTACGAGGCCAACACTACTGTAATACCAAAACCAAGCAAAGACACCACAAAAAAAGAAAACAACAGACCAATATCCCTGTGGAACATAGATGCAAAAATACTCAACAAAATATTAGCAAACCAAATTCAAAAGTACATCAAAAGGATCATCCATCATGATCAAGTGGGATTCATCCCAGGGATGCAAGGATAGTACAACATTCAAAAATCCATCAACAACGTCCACCACATGAACAAAAAGAAGAACAAAAACCACATGATCATCTCCATAGATGCTGAAAAAGCATTCAACAAAATTCAACATCATTCATGATAAAAACTCTCAACAAAATGGGTATAGAGGGCAAGTACCTCAACATAATAAAGGACATGTATGACAAACCCACAGCCAACAGTATACTTAACAGCAAGAAGCTGAAAGCTTTTCCTTTAAAATCAGGAACAAGACAAGGATGCCTACTCTCCCATTTTTATTCAACATAGTTCTGGAGGTCCTAGCGACAGCAGTCAGACAACACAAAGAAATAAAAGGCATCCAGATAGGTAAAGAAGATGTCAAACTGTCCCTGTTTACAGATGACATGATATTGTATATAAAAAAACCTAAAGAATCCACTCCAAAACTACTAGATCTAATATCTGAATTCAGCAAAGCTGCAGGATACAAAATTAATACACAGAAATCTGTTGCATTCCTATACACTAATGATGAACTAACAGAAAATCAGGAAAACATTTCCATTCCCAATTTCATCCAAAAGAATAAAATACCTAGGAATAAACCTAATGAAGTAAGTGAAAGACCTATACTCTTAAAACTACAAGACACTCGTGAAAGAAATTAAAGAAGATACCAATAAATGGAAACACATCCCGTGCTCATGGATAGGAAGAATTAATATTGTCAAAATGGCCATCTTGCCTAAAGCAATCTACAGATTTAATGCAATCCCTATCAAAATACCAACAGCATTCTTCAATGAACTAGAGCAAATAATTCTAAATTTCATATGGAACCACAGAAGACCCCGAATAGCCAAAGCAATCCTGAGAAGGAAGAATAAAGTGGGGTATAATAAAGGGAGCATAATTCGCTCCCTGACTTCGAGCTCTACTACAAAGTCACAGTAATCAAGGCAATTTGGTACTGGCACAAGAACAGACCCACAGACCAGTGGAACAGAATAGAGTCCAGATATTAACCCAAACATATATGGTCAATTAATATATGATAAAGGATCCATGTACAATGGGGAAATGACAGCCTCTTCAACAGCTGTTGTTGGCAAAACTGGACAGCTACATGTAAGAGAATGAAACTGGATCATTGTCTACCCCATACACAAAAGTAAACTCAAAATGGATCAAAGACATGAATGTAAGTCATGAAACCATACAACTTTTAGAAAAAAACATAGGCAAAAGTCTCTTGGACATAAACATGAGCGACTTCTTCATGAACATATCCCCCTGGGCAAGGGAAACAAAAGCAAAAATGAACAAGTGGGACTATATCAAGCTGAAAAGCTTCTGCACAGCAAAGGACACCATCAGTAGAACAAAAAGACATCCTACAGTTTGGGAGAATATATTCATAAATGACATACCTGATAAGGAGTTGACATCCAAATTATATAAAGAGCTCATGCACCTCAACAAACAAAAAGCAAATAAGCCAATTAAAAAATGGGCAGAGGATCTGAACAGACACTTTTCCAAAGAAGAAATTCAGATGACCAACAGTCACATGAAAAGATGCTCCACATCCCTAATCATCAGATAAATCCAAATTAAAACCACAATGAGATATCACCTTACACCAGTTAGGATGGCCACCATCCAAAAGACAAACAACAACAAATGTTGGCACGGATGTGGAGAAAGGGGAACCCTCCTACACTGCTGGTGGGAATGTAAACTAGTTCAACCATTGTGGAAAGCAGTATGGAGGTTCCTCAAAAAACTCAAAATAGAAATACCATTTGACCCAGGAATTCCACTCCTAGGAATTTACCCTAAGAATGCAGCAGCCCAGTTTGAAAAAGACATATGCACCCCTATGTTTATCACAGCACTATTTACACTAGCGAAGAATTGGAACACCTAAGAGTCCATCAGGAGATGAATGGATAAAGAAGATGTGGTACATATACACAATGGAATGCTATTCAGCCATAGGAAGAAAACAAATTCTACCATTTGCCGCAACATGGATGGAACTAGAGGGTATTATGCTCAGTGAAATTAGCCAGGCGGAGAAAGACAAGTATCAAATGATTTCACTCATCTGTGGAGTATAAGAACGAAGCAAAAACTGAAGGAACAAAACAGCAGCAGACTCACAGAACCCAAGAATGGACTAACAGTTACCAAAGGGAAAGGGACTGGGGAGGATGGATGGGAAGGGAGAGATAAGGGGGGAAAAGGGGCATTACGATTAGCAGATGTAATGTTGGGGGGACACGGGGAAGGCAGTATAACAGAGGGAAGACAAGTAGTGACTCTATAGCATCTTACTATGCCGATGGACCGTGACTGTAATGGGGTTGGTGGGGGGGACTTGATAATAGGGGGAGTCTAGTAACCATAATGTTGTTCATGTAATTGTACATTAATGATAGCAAAATAAAAAAGAGAGAAAGAAAGAAGAGAAAAAAATGGAGTGGAAGGCCGTGCAAGACGAGAAAGGGTGAAGTCTGGGGGCCTGCAGATGCTGCAGGGGCCCGCGACATTCTCCATGGCCCCGTGGCCGGTTCAGACCCCCAGCTTGACGGAGGCAGCTGTGATCTTGGCATTCACTGTGTGGGTGATGTTGCTTAGCTGCATTTTGTGTTGTATGTGAGCAAAACCTCCATCCCCACTACAAGGCATGAAGATGCAAAGATAAAAGTAGAAGTATTGGAGAAGTGGGGGGTGGATCCAGTGAGAGGTGGCTCTTGGCAGAAAAGTGATCCTCCCAGGTCCCCTCACTGACACCGTCACCAGCCCATCGTGGCCCCGTCTTCTGTTTGACAAGGTGGTGAACCAGGCAGTTTCTATCAGTTGGTGAGGTGGTCAATGGGAGGGTACCTACTGCTATTACCAGACGGTCTGTTTCTGAAAACTGACTAGGTAGGTGGGGGCTTAAGAGCTAGTGCCTGTCAGTGAGTCTGTGGGCAGAGGCGCTCGGCTGTCCTGGGAGAGCATTTGGGCAGCTCCGCGAAGAGGCTGCCTAAGGAGGTCCAACCCAAAGATGTAGTTAAGGGGCCCTTTGCAGGTGTTACCTGAACTGACAGTGGGAGCAGATATTTGGATAGTTGGACATGCCCTTCAGATGGTAAGTATTTGTCGTCTTTTGTTTCTCTGTGTCTCAATTTTCATGTTCCTCCTGGGAGTGAGGAAAGGGGCGAGCATGCTCTGACAGTCACACTCAGACAGCGGCTGCTGTCTTTCATTTCAGAAACCGAAAAATAACAAAAGTTTTCCTGCCTTCAGAAGAGAACCACAGGGAAGATGCAGCAGAAAAAGATCTTCAAGGAGCATAAATGAATCCCAAAAGTGTCTATTTTAGGTGTCTAGTTACTGGTGATATCTCTGACATGGAAAGAAAAAATAGGAAAAACTAAACTACAACAGCAGTAATAATGAGAGTGATCATTTAGATGTCCCCATTTACCCCTTGTGTTCCCCATTATATATTTTTCCTCTCTCTACTTTATAATTTAGCAAGGAGATGTTGGCAGTGGTGTGTTCTTGTCGTAGTGTCTGCATCCTGACTACCTAACCACCCAAAAGAATTTGGCGGAAGGTGTCACGAGATTAGGAGGAAGTCTGAATGCTTCTTTCTACTTTAGCGGGGCTCAGAGTACTTCAAGAGAAAGGGCTGTTGCCAGTTCTAAGAGAACCTAGTGGTTTCAGTGGAGTCAACTTGTAAAACCGGCTCCTTCTTTGAACATTCCTTCTGTAACACTTAAACAAATACCTGTTGTTGGCAAAGCACCTCTAAGAAGAGAAGAGAAGGCAGAGACCTCATACAAAATAGGGGAAACCTTTTGAGCACAAATATCTGTAAACTCAGACACTGAAGAAATTTTTATGTTTTACTTTTTCATTAAAAACCCTCATTCTCATGGCAGAAAAATTTGTAAAGCACTGAAAGTATAAAGAAAAATATCTTTCTAATTTCATCACTCAGAGATGTGCCATTAACATTTGGTACATTTATTGTCATTTTCATGTCATTAAAAATTCTTTATAAACATGATTCTTAACGGCTATAAACTATTTCACCATCCCTATGAGATTACCCTTGCGACAGTTTCCCCATGCTTCTCTAAGTTGTTCAATGACCATTCTTTGCCAAAATTGGCATCTCCATTCTTGTTCATGTCATCAGAAGAGATTCCTTGAACCAAAATCCAGGCCAAAGCTTTATGTATATTTTCAAGATTTAAGAAATCCTCTGGGAATAAAGTACATCATATAATGGGACAAATATTGCATAGGGCATTTCGCCAAGGAGATGAAATTGACTTTCATGCTTTCCTTCCTTCATTTATTTAGGAAACATGTTTTGAGCTCCTGCTGTTATGCCTTCACTGTTCTGGGCACAGAGGTCCTGGTAATGAACTGGAGAAACGGGTTTGGCTGAAGGGGTGAAACAATCAAGAAACACATTAAAGAACCAGATATATTCAGGGAGTGTTGGATGAGGAGCGCACTGGTCCTTGACTGATAGGGTGGGGAGCCCATAGCTCCTTTAGGTTGTAGGTCCAGACAAGCCTCTTAGAAAAGATGACTTGCAGCCTGGGATTGAATTAAAAGGGGACACCTTTTAATTAAAAGACCTGGGAGTTGACCTTTCAGAAGAGCAGCAGGTGCAAAGGCCCGGCATGGGCCCTCTGTGTGAAGGTGAGGGAGGTCCGAGACAGAACTGTGGGCAGCTGGGGCCAGACTCAGTGGAGTGAGGGAACAAAACCTTGAGCGCAGATGTTGACATTAAGGGATTTGGAAGCAGGATGCATCCCATCAGGTGAAGACTAAGGGGGTGCAGCTTTTGGCCAGGACACATGCCCTAAAAAGAAGGAGAATGTCCTGTGCCTGCTCTGACCAATCAGTTGGAAAAGGTTCAGGGCACACTTGCGGGTGAGCCGCCGCACCAGGAGGATCACAGCACAATTAAATCCAAACATCTGTTGCGAGAAGAGGTTGAGGAAGATAAATTCCTTATACAATGAGAGCAAAAAGGGAAAAAGGTCTTTGTTGTGTGTGTGAATCTAGGAAAATGATGCAATGAATTATGGTAGACCCCAAATATTATGCCATTATTTAAAATCATGGCTGTGAAGAATTTTAATAACTTGGGAACCTGCTAATGATACTATAATAACTTTAAAAAGATCTAAATATATATATAATATATATTAGCATATTTATGTGAAAAGTACATACATGCACAAAATATATATGGATTAGAGTTGCCTCAGATGTTAGCAGTGGGCATCTGGATGGTAGGGTCATGGTCACCTTTCATTTTTAACTTTACACTTTCCTTCATCTTCCAAATTTTGAATGTTATATGCTTTGCATCTCTGAACTGAAAAGTAAAATATATAGATACTTTTTTGAGTGTCGGAATGAGGGTGAAATACATCGCACAGATATTCAGCTATGGAACAAGGACTAGTGGTAGGGGTAGGGGCGTTCATCAGAAAAACATTGAAAGGAGTCATGGAACAAAGCAAGTGCTTTCAAGTACCTTGTTAGGGGTCTAGAAAATTACAAAGGAGTAAAGAGATGTGGGACCCAGAGGGGAAAAATAAACTAGCACCTGGACAAAAAAGGCATCAATATTCTTGAAGGAACTAATCCAACTGTGCAGTTGTTGGGGGCCCCCCAAAAAATAAGGGAATAGAAGGAAAAAGGAAGCAACACGTGGCAGTACATCACAGCACGTCTTAGAACCAGAAGATGCTGTGCTGTGTTCTGAGCTGTTGCACGAGACCATTCCACAGCAAGAAAGGCATGCCGGTGGGCGCCAGAGGAGGCAGCCGGGGTGATTTTCATATTCCTTCAGCCCCATGAGGTGCATGTGCTCTCCGTCTTTACCAGTAAGTGAACCGAGGTGCAGAGCAGTAGGACCATTTGCCCAGGTGATGTCCAAGCCAGAGGTGAGGCCCCTCCTCACGGGCACTGGGGATGGGGAGGTACAGGTGGCCCCAGAGTGTGTGGGGTGCCTCCTGCAAGCCAAGACTGTGGGGTTTCGGCCGTGGGCAGAGTGATGAGCATTTGAAGACAGATGTAAGAGATGAAAAGATTTGGTCTGCAAAGATCATAAAATGATAAAATGGTGGAACAGAAGGAAGTACACTGCTTCAACCCTGATGAGTTTGAAGAGTAAGTCTGTGTTTCCGTCAGGTCTGTGGATTCCAAGAGGGCAGAACCCCATCCACTTTTGCTGTCCATTGTAGCCCCCCAGCACCAAGAACATGGTCTGGGACATAATAGGTGCCCAGTGAACACTAAAATAAAGGGATAAAAGAATCCAATGAACCACGAGCTTGAGATACCCCAAGAGGTGACACTATAAACATCTTCACTCACAAATTCACTCATTCTTTCTACAAATACTTGCTGAACATCTCCCTGTGCAGGGCATCATCTTCTACATAGGAACAAGTTTGTAAATATTTGACTAGATCAGCGGGCCCGCACTGGATGGTGAAAGGGAGGTGAAGGGAGTGATGTTTCTGGAAACATCTCTGCCCTTTTGGGGCAGAGGCCTGAGAGCTCCCCCCTGCTTTCCTGGGTACCTCAGAACAGCCATACATATGTTGACTTGGTTCCTGAAGGCCTTTCCTTCCAGGCTAGTTGACATCTTCCCATCTGCCATTTGGGGCAGAGTCCTGAATAAAGGGCAAAGCTGGGTTATCTTTGGGAACAATGAGTGTGCGCTGACACCACTTTACGTCTCTAGCTCAAGTCTTCAGAATCCTATGGTGTCATGTTAGTTGGCAGGAAACTGAAGTCAGTATTTTGAAAATGTCAAGGTATCTTTGGACTTTTTGATGATAGGTTTGGCCTGATTGCAAGGCCTGGACCTTTCACGGGCATCCAGCAGCAAGAAGTGGGGTGGATTCCTCAGGCAGCTGAAGGTGCTGGCTGTGTCACAACAGTCTTTTTTTGACACATGAGTGAATCAAGCAAGCTTCAGGAGGCAGTGACTTAAGGAAAATATGTGGGAACAATTGGGGGTCGCTTGGGGAGCATCTCATTTGCTTCCTCCTCGGAGCTTTGGCAGTCTTCCCATCAGCTTGAATAGTTGTGGGTTATGGTTTTGAGAAGTGAAAACCCAAATGTTCCACTTTAGCAGCCTTTGGTATGGTTGATCCCCAGCATGCTGTAGCATTGGGCATGGGGACGTTGAATTTCCCTTGACATTTCCAAAATAGTGGGGTTTTGTTTGTTCAACATATTTGCTGAACTTCCTTGGTGTTCATCTCAGGACTTTTGGAGGATAAGAAATTTACAGTGTGAGTGAAGGGTTCTCTAAAGCCTCCCATCCCCGTTCTTATTTATCATATTTTTAACTGTGAATAGGCACAGGGTCATTGCCTCTCCTTTGGCCACAATCAGGGAAACTTTTGAAGATATTAAACTACAGCATTATTGAGTACAACACTAGGCAGATTTCAAATCCCAGTTACTGGAAATTTAGAACAGTTGACCTGTGATCTTGTTCAAATTCACCCAATTCATCTTTGTTTCAAACCTAATAAAATTGAGCCCCAATGACATTTTTCAGGCAGAAGGAATGACCCAGACACAGACCAACGTGCTGGGTTGGGGTGGCAAGGTAGCCCAAAGCTCATGAAGAAAACTTTCTTCTAGGACAGGGGTGGGAAAAATGGAAGAAGACTGTGGCCACTGAATTTCCCTGGTGGGTGAAATGCCAAACTGGAAAAGAGGAGGAGGAAGGGAAGGAGGAAGGGGAGAAGAACCACTCAAAGGAAGCAGCATGGCCAGCCCGTTCTCAGAAAATCACTTCAAGAGCTCTCACAGCACGTAGAGGGAGCTTATCTGGGCTGCCCCTTTGGTTCCAGATCTTGGAAGAAAGGAGGAAATGAGCCATTTGCTCACAGCTAAATCCTCTGTGCTTTCTCAGATGTGGAGTAACGCTTGCAAATCATCACTGGATCAACTTCTAGCCACTAAACTCCCAGGAACCAGCCAGTTCATATTATTTTATAGGATTCCTTCTCTTCAACATATCTCCGTTGAACACACCGCAGTGTTTTCAGCATAAAAATGAAAGACAATCAGATGGGAATGCACCATGTTGGTGTGAAGGGTCTACTTAGGGCATTTGCACATGTCCAGAGGGGACACCCCCTCAGTCTGTTAGCTCCAGAACTGATATTCAACCCTTTTGCCTTTTGGCCAACCTCTTTGTCATTGATAAATGTCAAACATAGAGGTCTGGGCTCGGGGAACTGGCCTGGACCTGTACATACATCGTTTTGATAAGTCAAACCTTTTTCTGAAAACAAAGGAAGAAAATGGAAAAATGAGAACATCAATTAATGATGCTTCTTGGAGCATCTTCAGCAAAGCCAAGGTGCAATGAATATTTGTTGCATAAATGAATGAGTGAATAAATGGTACCAGACATTGCCTTCTCTGGTCTCTACAACAGTGGAAATGTGCAGAAGAACTGGAGAAAATACTGAAGGGTTAGAAAAATTTCTCAGCTCCTCTTCAAGGAGAGAATGTCCAAGGTCCAGGTAGGCCTCGTGGGCTACTCGGTGATATGCCCAGTCTGTTAAAGGACGCCTGTCCAGAAAGATGCCTCAAGGTGCAAGTTCCAGCTATGTGGATTGCCTTCTCAGTCTTCTGATTTGGGTTTCTATCAAGGAATCCGACACCTGGTGATCACCTTTTACTTTACCCTCAGTCCCACCTTTGCAGCACAGACTAATACTTATGTTTTGATTTGCAACTCCCTGTTTTGAAGCAAGTGACCAGAAGGAAAAGCAAAGTCTCTGTGACATTCTATAGTAGTTTCACAGAACAGGAATATTTCAGTAAAGCTTTCTGCTGGAATTACTTAATGTAAATGCACTGAAAGAGAGCATAACAGAAGCAACCAATATGCTTGAATCCATAACATTTTAATCTAGCTGAGGTACAGTATTTATAAGAAAGACAATAAATGCTTGATTCTTATTATTTGCCAGCTTTCAAAATAATGAGTTGGTTACCTGGTATCTTCCAAAGATGTCCCTTGACTGCACTTACCAAGGTGAGCATTTCCTAACATAATTGTCAAATCACTATGCCATATGGCTGAAGCCAACATAATATTGTATACCAACTACACTTAAATTGAGACAGAGTTCTCTACGTATCATTATGGACTCATGGTTTGATGCACTGCAGTCATTATTCTAAGTAAGGCTCAAATCATAACCTCTTTGGCTGGTGGGAACCTCTCCAAACTGGCTGAGTGCTACAGACCCAACCCCAACAGATCATGATGGCTGCCCTAGCTTCCGGTTTGGCATGATGTTCCATTTGGCACATTTTGTACATTTCCTGCCCCAGACCTAGAATCATCCACTTCCTCAAGGACCTCTGGTTCTTTTAATGGGACTTGGTATTTAGAGATGAGGGCCTTTTAAACCTCATTATGATGGGCACTCAATAGGCCCTTTCAAAGTGGGCAACCTATATCTGTGAGATGGTCATTTTCTTGTATCTTTTCTTTAATCATTTCTTCTCCTTTTTCATTCTCTTTTTTTTTTTCGTTCTTGCTTGGTTGTTTGTTTTGTTTCTATAACTTGTATTTATCTGTGTTTTAGCTTTCATAGACCAGTCTTCTAAATTTCTTTTTTTTCCCCCCTCCACTTTATTCCTTCCCATCTTCATTTTATTCTACTTTCTGGGAGATTTCCTCAACTTTATGTTACCACTCTTTTATTGAACATTTTGCTTTTGCTATTACATATTTTATTTCCAGGAGTTTTTTAGTGTTCTCTCAATGTTTCCTTTTTATAGCATGCTATTCATAGGTGCAGTGACTTCTCCCATGCCCACGGCTGTCACTTTATCGGTTTCTGGATGTGTCATGTGTTTCATGCTGTCTACGTTTCCTTCAGATTCCTTTTCGCCTTGCTTTGGTTTCTAACTTTCCCCTTCAAAAGTCTGACGATCCTTTGTAGTTCATTCTATTTGAGTAAGGTGCCTAATTGCTGATTGAAAGCTCTGTTTCTGTGGAGGAAGAAGCTGTCTCCTGGATTCAGGGCAGAGCGATCAGGCAAGGCTCTAGCAATTCCTTGGGGGAATGCCAATGTCAATATTATACAGTAGGGTTTTTTTTAAGCTGATCAGTTTGCCTGAAAAAGACTCCTCCCCTCCTCCAGTTTCCTGGCCGAAGAGTATAGGTCTGGCTCAAATTCTAGGTGCCAAGCAAGGGCCTTTCCATTTGGTATGCAGATTTTCACAGATTCTTCTCACGACAGTGTGGGGCACACCCAGCATCTTGAGTCTGGCTGATGGCTGAGTCGGAACATCTCGGGGTCAACTCAGAGAACGCCCCTCAGTCCTCTGCTGGGGCCGGCTTCCTGGCTGTGTGCTGTGGGAAGAGGAGTATCTACACGTTAACTTAATTTTTCTAATAGAGAATCAATTGATTCTTCTGTTCCCAGCCCTTCCCCCTCAGAGGCCGCGGGCACCTGACGCCTGAGCCTTCTAAGGGTTCTTCAGAGGGAACCTGCTGCTTTCTGGTGGCCTTTCTTCCACTCTGTCCTGCAGGCATGGGGAGTCCAGCTTCTCTGGTCCATTAAGTCAGTATTTTTCATCCACCCATTCAATAGCTTGTTGAACTGTGCTGACCTCTCTCATCTGCTGACTGTTCTATTTTGTTTGAACCTGTGGATCAATGCCTTTTTATGTTATTATCATGTCCATGGGTTTTGCGAGGGAACAGAAATAAATATACATATAATGTACCATATTTAGCCAAATGTCATTTCCAATCGTATTTGCTATACTGCTGCTAGAGGAATTCTTCATAAAAGGCAAACTTGCTCCTGTTACTTCCTCTGGCCATTCCTTGCTGTCCTCAGGATAAAATCCAATTTGTTAATAGTTAAGGTACTTCTTGGGGTTTTTTTTTTCCTCTCACTTACCTCTCTAGTCTAATACACCTAAAATCACTTACATTTCCTCAAGCACCTAACATCCCCTCCTTCTTAGGCCTCTCTGTACATGCTGCGCCTCCAGTCTGTGTTGTCTTTCCCATTTCCTCTCATTTGTCTAATTCCTGCTTCTCCTGAAAAATCAAGCTTCAGTGTCACCTGCTCCAAGAAGTCCTCCCGGATTACTCCTGTGGGTTCTAGGTTGATGGCCCCTCCTCTGTGCTCCCAGTACCCCGTGCAGAACTTTGCTGCATCACTCATTGCATTTTGTCATATTTGTGTGTCTCTTGCATTAGACTGGAAGCTCCTTGAGAGAGTCCTTGTGTCTTGTCTCTCTGTTACTCAGTGAGAGCCCAGGAAGTGGTAGATTCTCAGTGCTAAAAGAATCACCACGCATGGGAATGACTGAATGTTCTTCTTCCAAACCTAAAATCCCTTTTCTCCTCTCCTCCAATTTAAGTCCTAGGCTCTCATGAGTGAACTGTTCAAATTCCATCTTCTCCTTAAATCTCTCTTGCACCATCAGTTTGTTCTAATCAAGGGGGCATCCTGGCACCAAATCAGGAGCACTGAGTAGGAATTAGCAGGTGAGATGCCGAGTCTCCTGCTCTCAGTTTCCTCATCTGTGTGGGAGGGAGTCTCTTATCATTAAAGGTCTTCATTATAAGCACAAACAACCCTCTGACTGTGTTAAGCAGAAGAACAATTTATTGAAGGGGTATCAGGTAGCTCAGAATTGCCAGGATGACTGGAAAACCAGACTCTGAAACAGATATGGTCACCTGCAAGTTCAGTGGCCAGAACCATAGTCAGAATCACTCCATGGAACCTGCCCTGCAGGGACCCTTTTCCGCCACTACATTGCTGTAACAGTTCACACCATGAGCATCAGTGAAACGGGGTCCTGGACATCCCGGTGTGACCTGCTGAGCCTGGAAACGGGGAGAAGCTGCCACCAGAATCAGCCGCCTCCCTCTTCCCCATCCTTGCCGCAGATTCCAAGGCTGGACATGTCTGTCTGATTGGACAGGGTCTTAGGCCTCACCCTGGGAGCTGGCAGCCCAGTACTCGGTCTTTTTATGTCCTATGGGTGTTGGTGACTAAGTCTTCCACCAAGGTTTGTGTGGTGGGAAAGGCTCCAAACGTCTCAGAAATGGATTCAGATGCTGGAGAACAATAAAATACAAATCTACTCTAGAGCTAGAGTTGCTGTCTTCCCAAATCTAACATCCTAACATCCTAAAGCATGAGATCTCAAGAAGGGGCCTAGGTACGTAAAAGAAGTTCACAAAGACCTAGAACTCCAATGGGATCGTACGGGAATCTTAGGAAAGGTCCAACCAGCTTTCAGTGGTTCTAGGAAAGAATCTCCTAGCTACTCTAGCTTCTGGGGTCTCTACTGGAGCTAGAAGGGACCTCAGTAATCATGGAGTCCACTCTGTCCTATCACTTTGCAGATGAGAATCCAAGTTCCAGGGAAGTAACAGACTAGTCCAGGCGGGTGTTAGCGGCTGAGCTAGTCCATGAAGCAAGCTCTCGACTTCTTAAGGAATGCTCTTTCCCAGGACCACATAGCCCTTCCCTGAATTCTTTAAGAAGAAGTGCTCCTCCCATTCGGACACTTGCCTTGGGTCTGACTTGGTCCATGTGCCCACAGCTCATATCCTGAATGAATCTCATAATGGCAGAGATGGGAGGTCAACTCCTTTGGAGTCCCTGATAGAGGCAGTGATGGTAGGTACAGTACAGGGCAGACACTCAATAAATACATGAGGGTGCAAATGAAATTACTCAAATTCCTCTTCCCTGAACTAAATGACCGTTCCTTCCAAAACTCCAATAAACATTTCGTAATTATATAGGACTCTCTTGTTCATATAGAATGTTCTTTCAGTTCCCAGCTGAGTTACCATGGGCAAATTAATTAACCATCCTGTCCCCCAGTATCTGCATCAGTAAAATGAGATGACAGCTTGGTGTGGCCTCAGCTGCCAGAAGGCTGCCCCTCATTCTAGACAATATTAGGAGGTCTCCAGACACTCAGAGCAAAGTTCTTAACATTTTCCAAAATGGACAAGCAACGCCTTTTATGGAATTCACATTTACTGCAGTTTGAACACTTTCATTTCCAGGATATCCTCACTGACATTTCTAAGGATGGTATTTTTTTGTGAGAGCCTAGACAAATCCTTTTACCATCTGCATAAACCCGAGGATGGCTGCGGTTGCTTGTACAGGTGCAGACACCCTCAGCCCTTTGGGGATGAGGCACTCTGCTAGTTTGCCGGGGCTTCTGTAACAAATCACCACAAACTGAGTGGCTTAATACAACAGAAATTTATTCTTTCACAGTTCTGGAGGCCAAACGTCCAAAATCAAGGTGTCAGCAGGGCCGTCCTCCCTCCAGAGGCTCCGGGAGAGAACCCTTCCCTGCCCCTTCCAGCTCCAGGAGGCCCTTGGCTGGTGGCCAATCACCCCCATCTCTGCCTCTGTCCTTGCATCGCCTTCTCCTCTCTGTGTCTAGTCTCCTGACCTCTTATAAGGATGCTTGTGATGGGACTTAACGGCTACTCGGAAAACCCAGGATAATCTCCTCCTTTCAAGACCCTTAACCTTGATTATATCTTTTGCTAATCAAGGTAATAGTCACTCTTTTGCCACATAAAGGTAATATTCATAGGTTCTAAGGATTAGGAAATACATCTGGGGTGGGAGTGGAAGTGGCATTTTTAGCCTATCACAGGTGTGATCCAGTTTTTATAACCCTCTGTAGAGAAATGCTTAATGGAAATTTTAGATTTGCTAGAGCAACACTTGATTGAGGAAAAGGACATGGTTCATCCCTAAGGATGTCTCCCTGGATGTCACTGTCTGGACCTGGGGGTGAAAGGGAAGTCAGTCACTTAACCTGAACCAGTTCACCTAATCCTCAGGGGAATCCTCTGAGGTCGCTATTACCAGCCAAGGGGCCTCAGTCAAGAACACAAGTTCCAGAGCCTGGTTTCCTATATTGGAATCTAGGCTCTGCCACTTATAAGCTGTATGAACTTCAGCAAACAATTTTGCTTACTTGTGACAATTTCCTCATTTGCCATGGGAGTCCATGTAACTCCCATCTCGGGGAGGTAGGCAGAAATGAGAAAAGCCAGTATGTGTAAAACACTCAGCCTGGCCCTTGGCACATACTAAATACACAGTACATTAGCCATTAATTTTGTTTGTATTTACAAATGAGGAAACAGGCACAGAGGAGTTAAATACCACTGCCAGGCTCCCCTTAGCACGGGAGCCATAATTCAAAGGGTACAAAATCCCAGTTACACAGGACGGGTACGTTCTGGAGAGCTGCTGTACAGCAGCATGAACACACCTGATAATCCTGTATCGTCTGCAGGAAATCCACAAAGAGAGCAGATCTCAGGGGGTCTGAGGTAACAAAGTGAGGCGGTGGATGTTAGCTTGATTGTAGTAACCATTTCACTGTGGGTATGGGTATCAAGACATCATGCTGTATACCTTAAGTTTATACAATTTTATTTACAAGCCCCACAAAGCCAGGCCTGTCTGACCCCACAAATCTATGCTTACCTCCTATTATATACCACCTTTCACACCCAGAAGGAAAGGTACAGAAGATCCATAATGCGATAGTGCTTTGGAGGTTTTTCCTTTAATTTAAAACATTAATTAAATACTGAAACTGTGTAGCCTAGGCTTCCCCTCTGGAAGTGGGACCTGAGGACAGACTTCACTTGACAGAGCAAATTCTCCAGAATGGGTGGCTGTCTACAACCCTTCACAGCAACAGGCCACAAAAGTCCCTGCACGGGGCCCCAGAGAGAGTTTTGCAAGGTTGTTTCTATCTTTAGGTTTTTTGTTTTTAGGTGGAATTTGGAACACTTAATGAGATTTGTTTGTTTTTTGTTTGTTTTAGGGAAAACAAATGGTATAGCCAAAGCATTTGTTTCCACCTCAACTTTTATGGAGAGACAGATGCATGGATGGGGCTCGGGGTCTGAAATAAAATTTCGCCTCACAATGTAAATAAAACAGAATTCCTCCAAAAATAAAGAAGAGGCTGACAGCAGCTTTGTTAGGTGGCTTCTGTCACTGGACCACACCATGAACTAACTGCAGTCTATGCAGTTCTGAAATAGTACATCACGGCATAGAAGGATGTGGCCTGAGGCTTATGTTTACACCGAACAACAAAGGCCTAGCAATGTGTATATGTGCTTGCATGTGTGTGCATGTGTGCTCACACGTGTGCATTTAACTGTGTGCAAAGGTATGCCTGAGCATGTGCATTCCCACCACCACTAGGATCTTTACTACTCCCTGCAGATCCCTCCTGCTAGACAACACATTGAAACCAAATGTGTTTGGACTGCTGGACAGAACACACACACACATACACATACACACACAAAACCCCAAATGCGTTCAATGGTTTTCATTAACTCTAAAACCTCATAAACATGATTATATGTATTAATAATGTAATTGCTAAGCATTTTCAAAGTGAAAAGAAGTGCTTTCTAAAGATACAGGCTATAAAAATAGATATAAAATATACAAAATGTTATCAAGAGAGGTGGGGGAAAACTCCATACAGAATCAAGGTTATTACTTGATTAGGTTATGGGCTAAGGCTATAGGTAGGCAAGGCAGAGAGGGCAACACGATGGGAGGCCCTGTGTCATTTATGGGTTCGTTGTCCACAGATGGAGTACATGAGGGATTGCTATTATTTTTCTATTTTAAAAAGAAGAGATGTTCTTTCTGGACAACCTGGGGAATATATTAAGAAGCATATATACCCTGAGATAACTGTGGTGAGGATTTGGTATTTTCTTCTAATCTCTTTCCATTTAAAAAAAAATATAGAGGAAATCATATGTACTGATATTTTCCTATTTTTTCTATTAATGTTCTTCCTTAAGAGTTTTTCCATGCCGTGAAAACCTTTCACACATTCTGTTTAATGGCTCTTTAGGTTCATAGAACAGATCAGCCGTGTTTATTGAGCCATTCTCATTATTTGGTGTGCTTGGCTCTTTTATAATAAGTATTTAAATAAACCAAATATCCATTATGAATGTCCCTGTACATAAATGAGGGTCCACATTTCTGATGACCTCTTCAAGATACATTTCTAGAAGCTGACTTCTTGGGTAAAAGAGCATCCACTTATTTTAAAGCTCTTGAAGTGTATAGCCAATTGTTTTACATAAAGTCTCTTCTGTTCCTACCTTGCACATAACATTCTATCTCACTGCACCTTTTCTGGACCATTTTAGAATCTGTTAATTTGATAGGGGAATTGATGTCCCCTGGATATTTCAACTTGCATTTTGTTAAAAAACAGTGAAGCTGGACGTTTCTATCATCTGTTGATTTTCCATTTGCATTTCCTTTTAGGAGATATGTTGGTCCTTTACCCGGGTATCTATTTTGGGTCTTGATGTTTTTCTCATCGATTTGTGTAAATGCTTTGTATATTAGGACCATTAATCTTTCTGTTCTGTTCTATTTGTTTCAGACATTTCTCAGTTTGATATCTGCCTGTCAATTTCATTAATGAGATAGTGTTATGGAGAGACATTTGATGAGAGAAGGATTCTCTTTATAAAAGTATTTCAACTAATAAAGGAAGAGATGAAAACAATGAGAACTGCACCATTCTATAACAATGCCACAGCAAACGGTTTCGATTTGTGGTTGTGCGTCTTCCAGGGAAATGCCTGAAAATGGGACTGCTGCACAGAAGGGCAGATGAGCAGGTGATCTGTGAGATGTTGCCGTGTCCCTGTCTGTACAGGCTGTACCTCTTGAGTTTTCAGTAGGTTTTGAAGAATGGATTTAAAAGGAAATGAGGTCAGGCATAGTAGATCACCGTGGCTGTGATGAGATGGTCAGTGTCTGAACCATAGCGGCGAGACTGGGGAAGGAGATGGGAGCTGGCTGAGAGGCTGAGCCCTTGACTGGATGTGGGCAGGAAGGGAATAAGAGACTCTTATAGGTTTGAGTTAAGGTAAGGAGGCAGATGGGTGTGCACAGTCAACAGAAATAGGAGGAGGAAGAGGTGTGTGTCTGTGTGCGTACATGCACATGTGTGTGTCTGTGAGTGCCTAATGTGTGTCTGTGTATGTGTGTGTGCACCATGTCTCTGTGCCTGGGCGTGTGCCTCTGCTGTTCAGAAACAAATGAACTTGATGTTTCCCAGTATTTCAGACAGCACACATGCTTTGGTGGCCTCTGGGGACAGGTGGGTACACTCTGGCCCCGATATGAGGTTCAGTGACCCTCGTTAAGAAACAAGCTGCTGGCCAGGCACCTTGTGGGCAATTCTTATGGTGCATCTGTCCATTTAAGGCTCTGTCCTTGTTCTCATGCTCCTAACAGGCCTGTCCTGGGCTGACCCAGGGCCGATAAAGACCTCACTTGCAAGAAAGTACTTGCCAGAGGCCAGCAGCCCTGGAGGTAGTGGGAATCTGCAGTGATGAGCTCCGGGGGACCTACAGAGGTTCCCTGCAAAGGGGCCCTTATCTCCCATCGGGAGGCATGCTCTCCATTTCTAGAGGGAGTTTGCATTTGGCTAAAGATGTGGCCCAGGGTATTCATGCACAACTTCAATAACAGGGGATACCTCCCCATTTTTAGGCTTATCAGGAATTCTGCTCTCTGAACAAACTAGTGTATTTACACTTAACACATCAGGAACCAACCATTGCTTGCTCCCCCGATTTGAATTGCTCAAATCAGTGAAGAACTCCTTCAAGTGCCAGTGACCACAACCAAAACAACCCTCTTGGTTTTCATTTATTTCAGTGCAGTCTTCCTAACCTACTTTCCTGCCTCCTTGTGCTATGTCTAGTGCACATTACTTAGCTGCTTCTTAATAATTCAGTGGACGTAATATGAGTATTAGGCTGGCCTGGTTGGGATTATTGCAGTTTCTGTTGGCGCTCTTCAAGGCTGGCTGCCAGCTGCTACTTCTGCTCTCTTCTGGTTTGCTTCTAATAGCTCTTTTCATACCAGTAAAATCGAGTCACTCCTTTTTATTGTATGTCTTGCCCATTCCCTGAGCTTGGGCACAGCTACCCATTCTGTGTGGTGTTAATACTGTGTGTTAAATAGGAGCAGGAGACTCTGAGAGACTTCTCAAAAACAAATGCCTGACCAGGGTTCCTGGCATCATCAGCAAAGGCTGAGAAATTCTCACTGAGAGGCAGGAAGGTTAGACTTCTGGATAGTGGGATCTTATCTTTGCACTTGCCTACAAGTTTTCCTTTCCCTCAAAATGATAAGGCCTCCAATACAACTGACCAAAAATGGGTTTCCAATTTAATTGCTGTGTGAATTCTCTCCTTTGAGTGGGTGAGGTTGGCCCAGGCAGTCCTTAGTCTCCATGTGGGAGCAGAACAGAGAGGCTGTAGATGGGGATTCTGAGCTCTTATCTACCTAAGATTCCATCACTTCTTGGAACCTCCATCCCCTTGTCTCTTTACTAATGGAGGTATTACTTGGCTCGCCCAGGTGGTGACTGAGGAGAGGCCTTATGCGAGCACTGTAGTCCACAAACATAGAATATCCTTCTCTGCACGTTGCAGGTAGTTGAAATGAATGATAGACACATAATGGGATACCAGTTGGGATTTTTCTCAGCTACAGCAAGCCCAGGAATCTTTCTTCCCCTCTATAAGTTCCTCCTTTCCCTCCAGGGCTTCTTCTACCTCCCTCTACCCCCAAGAATTTTAAAAGGAAATATAATGCTGTTTTTTAAAAATCTGAACTAGTGTCTCCCCTGGTGGGCTGCAATTAGCAGCAGCCAGAGTTTCATTTCTCTGAAGGTTACTCAACATAGGAAGGGGTGTGAGCCACATGGACAAAAGCGAATGACTCGGCTGTCTCCCACTGTTCTTACCTTTACCTCTATTATCCTTCAGAAGAGAATTGAGGGCCCCACATGTGAGGCTGAGCCATAGGAAGCTGCTGACATTTGACCACTTTCAACATGCAGAAATGCCACTTTCCAAAGGTTTAACCTAATGATTTCCCAGGAAAGAGAGTTACACCCATGGTTCAAGGCTATTCAAGCAGTATTGCAGCATAACTCTGCACCTTTCATCTTTATGGTGAAAAATCTAGGAAGTAATCCTAGGGAGTGCCATGAAAATAAATGCAGAGATAATACACACAGCATCTCTGCTACTGGATCCTCCCATAATCAGAAGATACTGTTCTTTTTTCAGTGGGGTTCAGTCCAGGATAGAGACACTTGTTCATGGGGTAGGACTGTTCATGTTCAAGACGATCGGAATTGAACTTGAATTTACTGCATCATTTTAACATGCTGCCCCCTTTGCCTAACAGTGAGGTTCATTGATGACTGTCTTGGAAGCAATGCTGATCTTTTAAATAAATAGTGCCCTGGCCGGCAGAACTATATGCAACACATCCCAGACATTCATAAATGTGCTGTCACAGAAAAGCAGTCATGCTGTTACTCCATCTTCATTTCCGACTGACCCATGAAAGGCGTCCCCATGTTTCTGATTACGAGCTCGCCATCTGATTTGAAGTTATGTCACCCTAAAGCAGGGAGAATTTCCTCACAATAAATCTGTCATTTTTAATCTGGAGCTGCAGCAGGAAAGCCTGCCAGCCCCATTTAGAGAAAAATGGGGGCCTCTATTCTTTGGTTAAATAGAGTGGAGACAGGAAGGTAGCCCCCCACCACTGCCTGCGAGAGGGCATTCTCCAGGGTGCCTGGGGCCTGGGGGTGGGGGTGACAGGGGCGGGGGTCTGTTTGGTCTCTTCCTCCCCATCCCCCTCTCTTCCTTTTGAGCTAAGATTTGCTAAGACTCTTGCTGGGGTAAATCCCATTTTGGGGTTTGGGTTCAGGAGCTCTAACCCCTGCTGGCACTGGGTTTATAGAACAGGGCCAAAGCCACCATGCTCTGTTTTTCTGGACTCACAGAGGACGGGAAGGAGGATTGAAGCAGAGAAGACAGCAGTTGTAAAGAGGCTTCTCCTTTGGGTCCGGCAGGTGCTGTCTCCAACCAGACCAAGGGCCAGATGCCAAAAGAAAGAAAAGAGAGAGAGGAGGGAAATTGGGAGAGAAGGAGGAAAAGGACAGAGGGAGAGAAGGAAAGAGGGAGGGCTGGAGAAAAAGGGGGCAGTAGGGAAATGGGAGAGAGAGAATTAGAGAAAGGGGGAGGGAGGGGCCATTCTCCCAGTTGATTTGTGTGGAAATTAAAAACATAACCTGTGCTGTAGGATTTCTGCAGCCTTCAGGGAGAATTAACAGGGAAAATGGTGCAGAGAAGTGCAGCTGATCCATGTTAGTGACCCTGCTCCCTGAGATGCCCCTGCCCCAGCCTGAGGCCACACACACGCACATGTACACATACACACAGTTCACACACCCACACCTAGACAGGTACACACCTGCATGCATGTGCACACACACACATCACACTCAGGCATACAGGCATAACATTTACACATATGCAGAGGCACATGCATACCTCGCACATGGGCCACATGCACACACATTCACACACACGCAGTCTCACGGGCACACCCACACAGACACACTCAGGTGCCCATGTACACACCCACAGGCACAGTGGCCTCATTCTTCCTGTTTTGAGTTGTGGCCTCTGCAGTTGTCTTTGACCTTGATTTAGTGGTCAGGTCTCCATGGGGTCACGTCCTCTCACCCTCTGCTGCCCTCAGGTACCTCTGCTGGGGTACAAGGAACACCTCAGGTGTGGGGGTCCGATGGAGCAGCCTTTATACACCCATGAAGGTTTTAACTGGCTGGTCAGCTGGTGAGGAAAGAGTGTTGGCGCAAGTCCGGTGGGGCCTTGGGCTGTGCCCTCGGCTCCGCTCTCATCAGACATCCCAAGGTCACCTTGGGAGCCTGAGAAGCAGGTGCCAGGATGGGATGAAATGTGCAAGAACATCATGAGGGAAATGCCCATAAGGACAGCAAAGAGGGGAGGAAGTCTGTTGGAAACGTTCTCTGGGATGGAGCGCAGCCTAGCGGAGGTTCTGCGGGACCATCAGGGAGTCACTGAGCCAACAGCAGCCCTCGAGGAGCTCCACATCCCCTGGGGCCAGGCCTGCCTTCGTATGCCCACCAGCACCGCTGAGAATCCCATCACCTGGCGGTCAGTGGGCGATGAGTGTCCGGAGCCGCTGCCGGGTGAGTGATGACAGAGCCAATGGGAAGACCCTGATTGAAACCTAGTCCCGAGTCAGAAGCAGTGGGCCCACCCCCTTTCCTACTGATTTGAAACGAAATCAACAGTAATTCACTCAAGAAACAGATTCATTTAAAAAAACGATAACTTAGATAAATAATTTGTTAACAAGGTGTTCCTTTCGTCTGAATTCAAGGGCTTTCCTCTGCCTGTCTGGCTGAGTGGCGCACAGGCACACTGTCATTAGCTCTGAGAAATGCCAGGGCTTGAAGCTGCTTCAGGGAGCACTTGGCTTGGAAGGGAGGCAGGCTCCCTGGGTGGTGAGGGGAACTTTAAACATTGCACAGGGATCTAGAATCCTCTGTGTCAGGGTCTTTAAAAAGCAGGTTTGAATCTTACCGATTTGCGGTAAGTGGAGTGACCCTGTCTGAGGGGAGATAACTTTGTCGTCCTACCTAAATCCTCCCTATCAGGTTGGGGTCAGAGAAAGGCCTAGGCGGGGTGACAGGAGGTAGAGGTCTTTGCATCCAGGCCAAAGAAACCCTGGGTATCTATATAAACACAGGGCTCGGCAAAAGCCACCCCCCACAAAGCAGGTATTCTGAGAAGAGTAATAGCTGCCTGACATCCTTTTTACAACATCAGACCTGCTTATGTGTGATCTTAATGATCATTCTGATAGACAATGTAAAATTTCATTTTATAAAAAAGCTCAATCATTTATAGAACACAGGAAAAATACCTGAATGTTTCCTAGTAATTGGCTGCTCTTTTTCTATGAGCATCTTTAAGTTAGGCTGTGAGCTTTCTCTCACTGCCCACAATAATTCAAGTAGAGGCAAAGGACCCCATGGAGAATTCCAAGCTGAAGTCTCATTCTACCACCGCAAGCATATCTCAAGCCCCAAGACATACATAAGCGAAGGAAAAAAATTTTTGTTCGGCAACAAAAATGAAAGGACGTCTTCAGTTGAGAGCTCAGGGGTCTCCTGTCTGACTGGGTAGAGAACACGCAATGTTATGCCACAGAGACCCTCTCAGCTGTGCTGTCTCAGCTAATTAGGGGGCCAATCTGCCAGCTCTCAGTAGCCAGATGCATTACTTGGCATGTGTTCCCCAAAGCATCTTAAAACCCTGACTTACTGCCGTAAGTTGGGAGACAGATAAAGCCACGTGAATGTTCTGAGCTTTCCATGAGCTTTCTCTGAATGGCGGTGGTTGTCAGGGAATCTTAAATAACTTTAGATGGAGTATAGTTCCATTTTTTCAGGTAGTTCTAATAAAATATATATATATATATTATCCAGTGCAAATAGCTCTCTCTCCAGGAAGTTCTCCCACGCAGGATTTAATGGAGTATGTGCTTTCTCTGTGGTACCATCCAGAACATTTCAAGTAATAGGGGGGCAATATGGTCCCATATATTATTAGTACACGAATGACATGTGACCAAATCCTTATACAGAAAACACTTATGTTTTATTTTCAGACTCAGGGAGGAGTTGAAACTGGATCAAATCCCAGGGAGCTCTTAAGCAAACTCATTAGGTTATGAAGTCCAGATCCTCAGAAATCATGCTTGCAGTGGTTTTAATGAGTGTTCCACAGAGAAAATGCATGGGGAACCTTTCGATTGAATCAGGCAGTGACTAAACTTAGGTTACTTTAGGTAAATTTCCTCTGATATGCAGAGTATTAAACTTGTATCTTCATATCTTTGATTCTTTTTTCAATCACACTGCTTGGTTTTCCTCTTTGAAAAGCAAAATAAAGATGAAGTCATGCAGGTTTTTGTGGTGTCCTGTGGGAGATGGGCTTACAGTTTGGTGACAGTGACTTAGGAGAGACTCCCATATTTTTTTTAAATGTAATAAATTGCTACATACTGGAGGTCCTATCCATGGCAATCAGACAACACAAAGAAATAAAAGGCATCCAGATTGGTAAGGAGGAGGTCAAACTGTCCCTGTTTGCAGATGACATGATACTGTATATAAAAAACCCTAAAGAATCCACACCAAAAATACTAGAACTAATATCTGAATTCAGCAGAGTTGCAGGATACAAAATTAATACACAGAAATCTGTTGCATTTCTATACACTAACGATGAACTAGCAGAAAGAGAAATCAGGAGAACAATTGCATTCACAATTGCATCAAAAAGAATAAAATACCTAGGGGTTAACCTAACCAAGGAAGTGAAAGACCTATACCCTGAACACTACAAGACACTTTTGAGAGAAATTAAAGAAATTCATCCCATGCTCTTGGGTAGGAAGAATTAATATTGTCAAAATGACCATCCAGCCTAAAGCATTCCACAGATTCAATGCAATCCCTATCAAAATACCTACAGCATTCTTCAATGAACTAGAGCAAATAGTTCTAAAATTCATATGGAACCACAAAAGACCCCAAATAGCCAAAGCAATCCTGAGAAAGAAGAATAAAGCTGGGCAGATTATGCTGCCCAACTTCAAGCTCTACTACAAAGCCAAAGTAATCAAGACAATTTGGTACTGGCACAAGAACAGAACCATAGACCAATGGAACAGAATAGAGAGTCCAGATATTAACCCAAGCATATATGGTCAATTAACATATGATAAAGGAGCCATGGATATACAATGGATAAATGACGGCCTCTTCAACAGCTGGTGTTGCCAAAACTTGACAGCTACATGTAAGAGAATGAAAATGGACTACTGTCTAACTCCATATATGAAAGTAAACTTGAAATGAATCAAAGACCTGAATGTAAGTCATGAAACCATAAAACTCCTAGAAGAAAACATAGGCAAAAATCTCTTGAATATAAACATGAGCAACATTTTCTTGAGCATATCTCCCCAGGCAAGGGAAACAAAAGAAAAAATGAATAAGTGGGACTATAGCAAACTAAAAAGCTTCTGTACAATAAAGGATACCATCAGCAGAACAAAAAGGCATCCTGCAGTATGGGAGAATATATTCATAAATGACATATACGATAAGGGGTTGACATCCAAAATATATAAAGAGCTCAAATGCCTGAACAAACAAAAAGCAAATAATCCAATTAAAAAATGGGCAGAGGATCTGAACAGACACTTCTCCAAAGAAGAAATTCAGATGGCCAACAGGCACATGAAAAGATGCTCCACATTGCTAATCATCAGAGAAATCCAAATTAAAGCTACAATGAGATATCACCTCACACCAGTTAGGATGGCCAACATCCAAAAGACAAACAACAACAAATGTTGGAGAGGATGTGGAGAAAAGGGAACCCTCCTACACTGCTGGTGGGAATGCAAATTAGTTCAACCATTGTGGAAAGCAGTATGGAGGTTCCTCAAAAAACTAAAATTAGAAATACCATTTGACCCAGGAATTCCATTCCTATGAATTTACCCTAAGAATTCAGGATCCCAGATTCAAAAAGGCATATGCACCCCTATGTTTATCGCAGCACTATTTACAATAGCCAAGAAATGGAAGCACCCTAAGGGTCCATCAGTAGATGAATGGATAAAGAAGATGTGGTACATAGACACAATGGGATATATTCAGCCATAAGAAGAAAACAAATCCTACCATTTGCAACAACATGGATGGAGCTAGAGGGTATTATGCTCAGTGAAATAAGCAGGCAGAGAAAGACAAGTACCAAATGATTTCACTCATATGTGGAATATAAGAACAAAGAAAAAAACTGAAGGAACAAAACAGCAGCAGACTCGCATAACCCAGGAATGGACTAACAGTTACCAAAGGGAAAGGTACTAGGGAGGGTGGGTGGGAAGGGAGGGATAAGGGGAATAAGATGCATTATGATTAGCACATATAATTTGGGGGGTGCACGGGGAAGGTGTACAGCACAGAGAAGACAAGTAGTGACTCTTTAGCATCTTACTACGCTGATGGACAGTGACTGTAATGGGGTATGTAGTGGGGACTTGATAGTGGGGTGAATCTAGTAATGACAATGTTGCTCATGTGATTGATTGTATATTAATTATAGCATAATAAAAAATAAATCAATAAATGAATTAGTAGAAAATTTGGCATAGATTGAGGCCAACCAATCAGATGACTACCACTGAAAATATAAATATCGTTCCTCACAGTTGTAAGAGAAGGGCGCATGCCACGCCACATAGGGTCACGTGGGGAAGCACCAGGGTCAGGCCAGGAGGCAGAGGGTGAGGGAGGATTTGTGGGCAAAGCATTTATTGTGGCTTCCATGAGAAGGAACAGATGAGGCAGGGTAAGCAGGCAGAGGATTGGCTGGTTTGAATAAGTGCCGTGGGCTCTGGGATAGAGCCGCCACCCCTAGCTGTCTGGTGCCCGGCCCTGGGAACCAGTTAAGACAGGTGGATAGTGGCCCCAGGCGTGAAAGTGCAATGAAGGAGGAGGCTGGGATGTGGGCTCTGGACTGATGGGTTTGCATTTCAAAAGTGCTCTCATTTACTATTTATTTCTCATAGGTTCACTCTAGGAATTGGCCAACCCTGAGGCAGTCCCTGCAGGGTCAAAGGCCCCGGATATTCAAACCGTTAAAATTCAGAAAATACGATATGATTAATGCCTATCTCCAAGCTGAAATTCCAGTGGTTTATCAACACAAGATGAATAAGGATTTAGGGCTACATTTGGGTTTGCAGAAGCCCCCATAGAAGGGAAATATTCATGGGCATTAAAACCAAGAAATCACAGAACTTTATTTTCCCATGGAAGTCCACAAACCCAGTGTTCCTCAGACCCTGCTGGTCACTCGGTTGAGAGGTTCTGGAAGGCGCTGTGGGAGCTGTTGGCCAAGCAGCGAGGAGGACTTGAGTTGCAGTGGACAATTAGAGCAAATTAGAAAGCATTTTTCAGGTGACCTCAGCCCAGAAAAGTGCACACTGCAGGAATAGTTTTTCCATCGGTGGCCAAGACGCAGGACACTAGACCCCCAACCTGCACCGTTTGCACTGGTGCCCAATGATATTTTTGGGGACAACTTGTCATCTGCTTAGAAAGAGGCCTGAGGGAGCTGGGATACAGTGCAGCACGGTGTCTACCCTCTGCCTTTTTCCCTATATGTGTTAACAGGTTGCCTAGCTGCCTCCTGGTGGTTCCCTGTTCTTGGCTGATTACAGGGTAAAGGGATTTTTACAGTCTTGCTTCTGGGAACTCACCTTTTTCTTTTCTTCCTCGAAAAAGTGGAATCCATCTCATTAGAGAGTCATGTAGGCAGGAGGAACCCCTTCCCTCCCTCCTTGCCAACATCATACAGTGACTCCATTTCTTAGTTTGGGAAGTCACGCAGTAACAAGAGTTATCTGGGCCACAGCCAAGACTCATCTCTTCTTTGAGTTGCCACCAACTCCTGGGGTACCTGCACCTCTTTCAACAGGCACTTTCTAACCAACCAGTCCAATTATTTGATGCTGGATTTTGCCAAAATGGTACACGATGCTGGCCTCTTTGTCTGTAATGGAGAGATGGGACAGTCTGTAATGGAGAGATGACAGACTGCCGAGTCAGATGGGCCCAGCTTCAGATCCTGGTTGAGCCACTTAGCATCGGGGCAAATTTGGGGCACTTCGTTTCCCGGAACCTGAATCTCGCCCTCTGCAAAATGACCCCCACAACATCACAGGAAGGTCAGATGGTGCTGGTTGTGAAAGACCCTGCCATGGTGTAGACTTATTTTTTGTATATCTTTTACATTCTACCATACAACATAAAAAAACATCTTAATAAAGATGACATTTATTGTCACTTCTATTCTATGCTGTAGCAGTAAGTACAGTTTCAAGGAGAAATACTTTGGGAGGAGATTCATCTGCCCACTAAAAATGTTAGGAATCCAGAATGATCTATTTGACTAGATGTTGTATTCACACCTGGGTACTGGCTGTTTTGGGGGGTGTTTCAGGAGCGTTAAGGATGCGCTTAATATACTTAGGGTCAGCTTTTCATAGCTGTTTCCCAGGCATAGGGTGACCCTATGGGAAGCCCCACCCCTGGCGGGCACTGACATGTGGATGCAGAATCTGAAGGTGACAGTAGCTTTCTCAGGTGGCCAGTGAGAGCCTATGGCAGCTTTAGGGTTTCCTCCAGCTTGCATAGTCAATGGCTATCAGAGAAACAGAACAGAGGGAAAAGTTTTATCCTACTGCTCCCACTGGTTCCAAGAATGAGTGAAGTGATGACCTAAGTGTTCACTTTCTTGTCTCTTGGGTCTACAGCTTCATCTCCGGAGGCTCCCTGTACTGAGTGACATGCTAGGGTTTCCTTCCTATAAATACTGTCTTATGCTTGGTGAGGAGATTGGTTTGAGGTCTTCCTCTGTTCAAATACAAATGCAAGATAATAATAGCTAACATGTACTGAGTACTTACCATGTGCCAGATATTGTTCTGAGAACATGACATACATCAGCTCATGAAATCCTCATCCTCTACATGCCATGAAAACCATTATTATACAAACACAATGGCACTTATATTTTCTGAGATGGGGAAACTAAGGCCCTGAGAGACTCGGTGCCTGGCTCTGAGTTACCCAGCTGTGGAGGAAAAGCCACCCACATGGATCTGTGCTGAGTCACCAATGGGTCTTCTGTTTGACTCCTGATTCTTCAAAGTTTGGGAGTACTCTCTTCTGATTTCCTCTCAAAAAGCCAAGTGGAAAAGCCCAACCAGAATTTCAACTCAATCTCTTGGCACTGTGCAGCATGACCCTTTAATATCGGTCCCCAAGACTTCACACAAAGTGCTCTCCATGTGAAAAAATCAGTGTGCTTATGTGGACTTAGAGGCCCTGGCGTTCATAGAGGCCTCTCCAGGGAATGGCTTCCCTCCAGTTTCTGGCAGGTCACTCTCAGGAGCTGTGTGGCCAGTGGCTGTAGCAAAGGACCCAGATGGTTGTATGGCTGCATCTGTCCTCTTATCAGTCTAGTCTCCCCCACTGCGTTCCCCACGTAGCTGAATCCGTGGTCACCAGCACACCTGGGGCCACATCCTTACAGCTCAGCATCTAGAAAGGGATCCACTTCTCAGCTCCAGTTAAGAAAAACCCAAGGAAGGGCTCTGATTGGCTGCACCAGTCATGACAGGCAGGGAAGCGAGGGACTACTGCCGGCCCAGCATAGGCCCAGTGCCCACCTTTGACCAATTATTGGAGCTAGGAGGGTGGAGTCATGTCAGAAGACAGCAGCCTCTATTTGGTTGACAGGATTAGAGGAGGGGTGGGGGGTGAGATAGACCCACGAAAAAAGAGAGGTCAAGTTCCAAAAGACAGAACGAACAGAATAACAATGTTTGAATGTAGAAAAGTAGACCTCAGAGGGTGCCTCAGAATGAGACAAGTTAAATATAACCTCCTGCCCCCAGCAGGGGTTTGGTGTAAAAGGGCTGGTGAGCTGCAGAGGAAGAGGAGGCCTAAAGGGTATGTGTGATGGGGTGATCAGGGAGCACAGAGCAGGGGTTGACTCCTACACCCCAGCTCTGCTTTTCTTCTTCTGCTCTTCAAACTAGCTAAACCTTCTCACCACAGGACCTTTGCACATGATGTCTCCTCTTTCATTATGCTCACACTTACATACTAACTCCCTGATTTGCATCCTTCAGATCCCAGTGTACAAATTAGCTCCCCAGAGAGGTGGTTCCTGAGCACCTGATCTTCAGGCCTCCTTCAGAGCACTTACAAAAAAATTGTAGTCATTTATAGAATCATTTGTTCCTTGTCTCTGAACTCTGTTGGCTCCCCTATACATTTTCAGTGTCTATCCAATGCTTGGCAGTCAGTAGGCACCACACAGATACTAGAGAAGTAATGTCCATGTATGAATGATGGCTTTACAGGGAGATCCCAGGCAAATGGGCTATGCCAATGGGGGGGAGGAGAGAAAGGAGAGAAGATACATAAAAGGAAAGACATGAGAGCTGAGAATCAGTAGAAGAAAGAGCACAAAGTGACTGGGCCAATTTAATGTCCTCAAGAATCCTGGAGGTGGTGGGAAGAACCCTGGGTTTCCTATATTCCTGGGGGGTAAGGGTTTATCTAGGCAGTTTTATCTGAATGCCCAAGATGGTGAAATCAGTGAGCATCTAGGTCATCACAACATGACCCTGCTCATTGTTCTCTGTAGCAAACCGATGTGTCTGAGAGATATTTCAAACACAGACAGATGCCAGGTGAGCCTCTGTGCTTTGCATGGTGCGGGTTCTGTTTCCTGCCTCCATTCTCCTTCACTTTCTTCCCACTGCTCCTGGGGCACAGCTGTTAGCCATGCTTGCCTTTTACCTGTGTCATGCTTCCAGAAAGCTCCCCACTTCCTCTTCACCACGTGACAGTGACAGCACATTAATGAGGCCAGGGCAGAGCCCTGCTGTATTTTCAGAAAAATATTCAGTGCACACCTAACTCCCAAGCAAACCAATGGAAAACACAGTGCTTTCCCATGACAGTTGACTCTGTGGCCCCCAGCACTGTCCTCACTGCAAGGGTGTACCCAGTGGCCCTGTGTTTTCAAAACGTGAAATGATCCCTGGGAAAAGGAACTCAGCTGAGCTTGTCAAGTCCCCAGTGTCCGGGCACCATGCACTCCATGGTGAAAGGAAAATGCTAGCTTTTGAATATACAAAAGGCATTTGACAGAATTAGGCTAAAGTGGCTTTTCACCGCTTCTGGGAGGATAAATTGAACTTTTAAAAGGTGGCGCTCAGTTCAGGAAGGCGACTTTCTTAGTGATAGAGAAAGAGATTTTGGAGACCTTTGATGATGGGTTCCCTCTGACCCA
>JAQQAC010020895.1:3845517-3878945 GCA_029783875.1 Phataginus tricuspis | reverse complement strand
TGGTGTAGACAGCAAGCTGCTCCTCGGCCTCTGCACCCACGTGGTAGCTGGTGTAGACAGCAAGCTGCTCCTCGGCCTCTGCACCCACAGAGGATCGCAGCCTCCATCCTGCGGCTGACCAAGGCTCTTGAATCATTCCCAGAGACAAGCACGCGGCCAGGATGAAGATGTCCTTTGGCTGTGGCTTTCGGGAACTTGAAGCAGCCTCCTTGAAAACAGGGTTTATTGCCTCTAAGCTGGCGCCCCTCCCCACTGTGTGGGCATTCCCGGAGAACTGCTTGCTATCCGTGTCTCCCCCAGGGCACCCATGTCGCCGGCAGGCCTGCCACCCGCTCAGCACCCTGTGGCTCCTGTCAGGTCCGTGAACCTGACCTGCATTAACCAAGGCATGTGATCTCGCTGGGCAGCCACCCCAGGTCTGAGGGTCAAGCCTCACTCCTCCCAAGCAATAGTCCTTCACTTTTGAGGCCTTGTATGCACAAAGATAAATTTTTATCTTTGTATTTTTGTTTTATTTAACTCTTTTCTTGGGTAGAGAAAAACACACACAAACAAAACCAGACACTGGAAGCAGCAAGGGCCCTGCAAAGCAGGCGAACTTGGCTGGATTTATCTGACGCAGGGGTGTACCTGTGAGTGGCTTAGAGCTCAGGTAATTCTGTACATGTTTTGTTGGCAGATTTAAGTGACTCCTAAGGTCACCACAAAAATAATTATTAATAATAGCCTGAATTCACCAAAAACAACCCAAAACTCATTCCCTTACAAGGACTTCCAAATCTCTTGCCCTCTTGCTTGTCATTTGCCCATAAAGTGTGTCTGTGTAGAGTCGCAGCCACGGGCGGATTTGATCCGTGTGCTGGGGAAGAGCAGACACCTCTGAATGCACAGGCGCTTACTTAGCTGGGCGCCTCGCTGACCACAGAGGGGCTGACTGGGGAAGGGCGGGCTCTCTCCCTGAGGACGGGCCGCCTCCTGCGGGGGTCGGACCGGAGGGCAAGGCTGCGGTATCCTGGGTTTTGCATTTAGCCGGCTTTGGGGCTGAGGTGGGATGTTAGTGGCAGGGTTTCTGATTGGATGTAGGGTTTTTTACTCCTATAGAAGACGAAGTACATATTCCAATGGATTTGCTGCATTTCACTCTTTCAAATACTGGGTGAAAACTGACAATTTTCTTTGCTGAAATACAGGTCTGAGGATCCTTGGGCACTGATATCAGATGTCACTGTAGAATTCATGTTTTCTTTCTGAGTAAATTTAAGTTATTTCAAAGGCCAGAGATACCATACTCAAACTTAGACAAAACCATAGTCCATACTTTACTTTTATCATACTAGCCCCGTGCGGTCATCTGCCCCCCGCCATAGCTGTTAAGCACCTCTTACCTGTAGTCTGGGAAGGAGTAGGTAAGGTGGCGAAGAGAAAAGAGGATACTTGTCCAAAGAGCTGTTACATGTCTGACTGTGGTAACTGCCCTCCGAGCTGACTGCTGTAGAGCTATGAGGAAAATAACCCAGCCCCTGGTGGCTTTCTAGCGAGGGGTACACCACCGTTGGCACCGCCGATACAGCTTCCAAACTGTAAGCTCAGAGAAAGAAGGTGGCCACAACTGCCATTCTCTTACTGTTCCACCCAGAGGAGACATATTTACTTGGGAAAATCCAGAAACCCTCTTTGGAGGAGAGGCCTGGCTGACTGTAAAGAATGAGTAGAATTTCAACAACCGGTGGTAAGTCCTGGTTCAAGAAACAGTCTCAGAAGAGGTAGAAGGAGGCAGGGGTGATGGTATCCAGGGCTCCACCAGGTGTGTGAGGAGGATGAATGGAAGGTGAGCTGGAGGCCTGCAGTGGAGGGCGCCTGTGTGGGCCCAGTGCTGGGCCAGTGGCAGCCGTGGGCCGCGGTTGGCTTCAGACAGGACCTTCATCAAATGTGGCTGACGGCCTGTGAGATGCACGTGCTGACAGCAGAGATGTTTGTTCTCTGAGCTGGAAGCAACTGGGTCCTGAGACTTGACAGTCACTGGCGTTTCACCTCCCACACCCGCAGACAAGACTGTGGCATTGTGCCTGGGTCAGTCTTTGACGCTGTGGCTGGGAGCTGTCAGCGTTCCTGCTGTCTCCCCTAGCCGGGGCGGGCTGACCTCTGTCTCAGCTGTCCCTCCCTCACACAGGAGGAACCCAATTCCAGTCTCACCCCTAAAGCTGACAAAGTCTGTGACCTTTGTTATCACATCTGCCTGGGCCCAGGCATCCCCCCAGGGCTGGAGTGATGACAGTTGGTGTCTCACATCCAGGTGCAGGGCCACCTGGCCTGCCCTGGACACACCACTGTTGTTTCCAGACAAGGAACCCTGTGCACCCAGAAGCAGAGGAGCGAAGGCTGGTCAGGGCTGAAGGTAGCATGGACTAGGTCATGTCCCTCTTCTGCCAACCAGATCATACTTCTTAGAACCTCAGGAAATAGAAATATATTTATAAATTTCAAAAATATATGGATGTATATGTACATTTATATTTGATGTTTTAAGGTAGTTTAAATTTATGGACTTCATACTTCAGAGCAGCTTTAGATTTACAGAATATGGATAGAAAATATCCACATACCCCTGCACTTCCCCCTCCCATTTCCTCTATTAAGAGTATCTTGTGTTAGTGTGGTACCTTTGTTAGAACTGGTGAACAGATAACGATAGGGCATTATTAAACTTCGTAGTTCATCTTAGGGTTCAGTCTTGGTGGTGGTCAGGTGTACGGGTCTTGCCAAATGCATGATATCATGTATCCATCACTGCTGTATCCGGCAGAGTACTTCCACTTCCCTGAAAGTCCTCTGTGCTCCGCCAGCTCGTCCCTCCCTTCCCCAACCCCAGGAAACCACTGATCTTTCTACTGTCTCCATAGTTTTACCTCTTCCAGAATGTTGTATAGTTGGAGTTCTATGGTATGTAGCTTTTTCAGATAGGTTTCGCTCACTTAGCAATATGCATTTAAGGTTCCTTCATGTCTTTTTGTGGCTTAATAACTCACTTCTTTTTATCACTGAATAATATTCCATTGTATGGATATAACACAGTTTGTTTATCGACCCGCCTACTGAAGGATATCTTGGTTACTTCCAAGTTTTGGCAATTAAGAAAGAAGCTGCTAAAAACATTATGTGCAAATATTTGTGTGGATTTAAGTTTTCAGCTCGTTCAGGTAAATGCCAAGAAGGGCAACTGCTGGATCATACGGTTAAAGAATGTTAAGTTTTGTAAGAAACTGCCAAATTATCATCCAAAGTAGCTGTACAGTTTTGCATTTCCACCAGCAATTAATGACAGTTCTTGTTGCTCCACATCCAGCCAGAATTAAGTGCTGTTTTTTGGATTTTGGTCATTGTAATGGGTATGTAGTGCTATCTCATTGCTTTTCAATTCTCTAATGACATATGATGGTGAGCATATTTTCATATGCATATGTATCATTTGTACACCTTCTTGGTGAGATGTCTGTTCAAGAATTTTTGCCCATTTTTAAATCAGGTCACTCATTTTCCTATTGTTGGGTTTGAGGTTTCTTTGTATATTTTGGAAAAGAGTCCTTTATCAGATGTGTCTTTTGCAAATACTTTCTCTCTTCAGCCTATGGCTTGTCTTCTCATTCTCTTGACAGTACCTTTTGCTGAGAAGTTTTTAATTTTAATGAAGTCCAACTTATCAGTTATTTCTTTCATGGATTATAGCTTTGATGTTGTATCTAAAAAGTCATCACCAAACCCAAAGTCAACTAGATTTTCTCTAGAAGTTTTACTTTTACATTTCACTCTTAGGTCTATGACTCATTTCGGGAAGGGTTTACTGTCAGTGTCTATATTCATTTTTTTGCATGTGGATATCTAGTCCCAACACTATTTATTGAAAAAACTAACCTTTCTCCATTGAATTGCCTCTGTTTCCTTGTCAAAGATCAGTTGACTATATTTGTGCAGGCCTATTTTGGAGTTCTCTATTCTGTTCCATTAATCTATGTGTCTATTCTTCTACCAATATTACATTCCCTATTATTGTAGCTTTACAGTAAGTGTTGAAGTAAGGTCGCATCAGGCCTCTGTCTTTGTTCTTCTTCAATAACATGTTGGCTATTCTGGGTCTTTTCTCTCCATATAAATTTTGGAGTCATTTTTTATTTCCTTCCCAAATTTTTTTTTTTTTTGGTATCATTAACATACAGTCACATGAGCAACATTGTCGTTACTACATTCCCCCCATTATCAAGTCCCCACCACATACCATTGACACTCACTATCCATCAGTATAGTAAGATGCTATAAAGTCACTACTTGTCTTCTCTGTGCTATACTGCCTTCCCCCTGCCCCACCCCCATGTTATGTGTGCTAATCATAATACCCCTTATTCCCCTTCTCCCTCCCTTCCCACCCACCTCCCCAGTCCCTTTCCCTTTGGTAACTGTTAGTCCATTCTTGGGTTCTGTGAGTCTGCTGCTGTTTTGTTCCTTCAGCTTTTGCTTTGTTCTTATACTCCACATATGAGTGAAATCATTTGATACTTGTCTTTCTCTGCCTGACTTATTTCACTGAGCATAATACCCTCTAGCTCCATCCATGTTGTTGCAAATGGTAGGATTTGTTTTCTTCTTATGGCTGAATAATAGTCCATTGTGTCTATGTACCACATCTTCTTTATCCATTCATCTACTGATGGACACTTAGGTTGCTTCCATTTCTTGGCTATTGTAAATAGTGCTGCAATAAACATAGGGGTGCATATGTCTTTTTGAATCTGGGCTCTGCTGCATTCTTAGGGTAAATTCATAGGAGTGGAATTCCTGGGTCAAATGGTATTTCTAATTTTAGTTTTTTGAGGAACCTCCATACTGCTTTCTACAATGGTTGAACTAATTTACATTCCCACCAGCAGTGTAGGAGGGTTCTTCTTTCTCCACATCCTCACCAACATTTGTTGTTGTTTGTCTTTGGGATGTTGGCCATCCTAACTGGTGTGAGGTGATATCTCATCATGGTTTTAATTTCCATTTCTCTGATGATTAGCAATGTGGAGAATCTTTTCATGTGCCTATTGCCATCTGAATTTCTTTGGAGAAGTGTTTGTTCATATCCTCCGCCCATTTTTTAATAGGGTTATTTGCTTTTTGGGTGTTGAGGAGTGTGAGTTATTTATGTATTTTGGATGTTAACCCCTTATCGGATACGTCATTTACAAATATACTCTCCCATACTGTAGGATGCCTTTTTGTTCTGCTGATGGTGTCCTTTGCTGTACAGAAGCTTTTTAGTTTGATGTAGTCCCACTTGTTCATTTTTTATTTTGTATCCCTTGCCGGAGGAGATGCATTCAGGAAAAAGTTGCTCATGCTTATATTTAAGAGATTTTTGCCTGTTTTCTTCTAAGAGTTTTATGGTTTCATAACTTACATTCAGGTCTGTGATCCATTCTGAGTTTGCTTTTGTGTGTGGGGTTAGACAATAATCCAGTTTCATTCTCTTGCATGTAGCTGTCCAGTTTTGCCAACACCAGCTGCTAAAGAGGCTGTCATATCCCCATTGTATATCCAAGGCTTCTTTATCATATATTAAGTGACCATATATGCTTGGGTTTATATCTGGGCTCTCTAGTCTGTTCCATTGGTCTATGGGTCTTATGGTTCCATATGAATTTTAGAACTATTTGCTCTAGTTTGTTGAAGAATGCTGTTGGTATTTTGATAGGGGTTGCATTGGATCTGTAGATTGCTTTAGGCAGGATGGCCATTTTGACAATATTAATTCTTCCTGTCCATGAACACGGGATGTGTTTCCATTTGTATCTTCTTTAATTTCTCCCTTGAGTGTCTTCTAGTTTTCAGAGTTTAGGTCTTACACTTCCTTGGTTAGGTTTATTCCTAGGTATTTTATTCTTTTGATGCAATTGTGAATGGAATTGTTTTCCTGATTTCTGTTTTTGCTAGTTCATCATTAGTGTATAGGAATGCAACAGATTTCTGTGTATTAATTTTGTATCCTGCCACTTTGCTGAATTCAGATATTAGATCTAGTAGTTTTGGAGTGGATTCTTTTGGGCTTTTTATGTACAATATCATGTCATCTGCAAACAGAGACAGTTTAACTTCTTCCTTGCCAATCTGGATGCCTTTTATTTCTTTGTGTTGTCTGATTGCCATGGCTAGGACCTCCAGTACTATATTGAATAGAAGCGGGGAGAGTGAGCATCCTTGTGTTGTTCTTGATCTTAAAGGAAAAACTTTCAGCTTCTTGCTGTTAACTATAATGTTGGCTGTGGGTTTGTCATATATGTCCTTTATTATGTTGAGGTGCTTGCCCTCTATACCCATTTTATTGGCAGTTTTTATCATGAATGGATGTTGAATTTTGTTGAATGCTTTTCAGCATCTATGGAGATGATCATGTGGTTTTTGTCCTTCTTTTGTTGATGTGGTGGATGATGTTGATGGATTTTTGAATGTGGTACCATCCTTGCATCCCTGAAGTAAATCCTACTTGATCATGATGGATGATCTTTTTGATGTATTTTTGAGTTCAGTTTGCTAATATTTTGTTGAGTATTTTTTCATCTATGTTCATCAGGAATATTGGTCTGTAATTTTCTTTTTTTGTGATGTCTTTGCCTGGTTTTGGTATTAGAGTGATGCTGGCCTCATAGAATGAGTTTGGGAGTATTCCTTCCTCTTCTACTTTTTGGAAAACTTTAAGGAGGATGGGTGTTAGGTCTTCAATAAATGTTTAATAAAATTCAGCAGTGAAACTATCTGGTTTGGGGGTTTTGTTCTTAGGTAGCTTTTTGATTACCAATTCAATTTCCTGGAGTCATTTTTTTTATATCCACACAGTTATTTGCTGTGGTTTTGATTTGGGTTGCCTTGAGTCTATAGCTCAATTTGGGAAGAACTGACTTCTTAGTGATATTGAGTCTTCCTATTTATAAACACAGGATATCTCCCATTTAGTTTTTAAATTTCTTTCATCAGTTTTCTAGTTTCCCTCATACAGCTCCTGCTTATATTTTATTAGGTTTATACCTATATATTTCTTTTTCTGGTGCTAACATCTATGGTATTCTGTGTTAATGTCAAATTCCAATTGTGTTATATAGGGGAGCAATTGACTTTTGTATATTCACCTTGTATGCTACACCTTGTTATAATCACTTACTATTTCTTGGAGGTTTTTAGTTTTGTTTTTGTCAATTCTTTGTGATTTTCTATATAGATGATAATCTAATCTGTGAAAAAAAAGAGAGTTTTTTTTCCTTCCTTCCCAATCTGTATGCCTTTTATTTGTTTTCCTTGTACTATTGCTTGGGCTTGAACTTCCAATATGATGTTGAATAGGAATGGTGATAGGAGACATCTTTGCCTTGTTCTTAGGGAGAAAGTATCTTGTTTCTCACCATTACTTTTATTCTTAAATCATCCATGTGAGATGGAATTGTGGGCATTCCACCCATATTCCCTTGATACCCCCTCTTCCTTATCTGAGGGCTTTCTCTGCCTACAGAGTAAATTTGACCCATATGAAGGGTCTTTATCAGTTGAGGAAGTTCTCTATTTCTATTTTATTGAAAATTGCTTATTTATTTGCTTTTCATGAATGGGTGTTAGATTTTGTCAAATGCTTTTTCTACATCTATTGATATGATCATAAGATTTTTCTTCTTTGGCCTGTTGATATGATGAATTACAGTAATTGAATTTCAAGTGTTGAACCGGCTTGCATACTTGGAAGAAATCTCACTTGGTCATGATGTATAATTCTTCTCATACATTATTTGATTAGCTTTCTAATATTTTGTTGAGAATTTTTGCCTCTATGTTCATGAGAGATTTTGTTCTATAATTTAGTTTTCTTCTAATTTCTTTGGTTTAGTATGAGGGTAATGCTGGCCTCACAGCATATATTAGGAAGTATTCTCTCTATTTACATTTTCTGGAAGATATTGTAGAGGTATAATTTTAACTTAATGTTTTGTAGCATTCACCAGTGAACCCATCTGTGCCTGGTACACTTTCTCTTCTAATTACTGATTCAATTTCTTTAATAGATACAAGCCTAGTCAGGTTGTCTGTTTCTCCTTATATAAGTTTTGGTAGATTTTGCCATTCAAGAAATTGATCTTGGTTATCAATTTGTGGACGTATGGCTATTCATGATATTCCTTTATTATCTTTTTTATATGCATGAGATTAGTAGTGATGGCCCTTCTTTAATTCTGATATTAGTAATTTATGTCTTCTTCCTTTCTTTCTCATAACATGGCCAGAGGTTCATCAATTTTATTCATCATTTCAAAGAACCAGCTTTTGGTTTTGTCATTTCTTCTATTATTTTTCAATTTTCATTTTCTGTGATTGATTTCTGTATGAACTTTATTATTCTTTTTCTTCCATTTACTTTGGATTTAATTCTAGTTTCCTAAGGTGGAAGATTGGATTATTGATTTTGAATCTTTCTCCTTTTCTAATATAAGCACGTAATGCTATAAATTTCCCTCTCAGCACTACTTTTGCTGCATCCTACATATTTTCCTAAATTGTACTTTTCATTTTATTTGAAACATTTTCAAAATATAGAAAGCCATAAAGATAATTTAACATATTTTGTGTAATCACCAGTCAGAACTGCCTTTGCCAATGACCTTATATTTGCTTTGTCTCTTTCATAAAAACCAATGCAACATTACATGTAATATGGATGTCTTCCCATCACCAGTTTTAATTAATTCCCAGGCAACCACTATGATTAAGATTGTGTATTTCTTTCCAGTTCCGTTACTTAAGTGACAACATTGATTCCTCCATGAAGCTGGAAAGAAAGGCAGTCAGTACACTGGAAGAGAGGCAGAAGCAAACTTCATAGTTATCCAGAATGCACAGATACACAGATACAATGCGTTTGTCTTAGTTTGGGGTCTCCAAGGAGTAGGACCAGGGTCAAGGATTCCAGGGCAAGTCATTTGTCTGGTAGTACAAGTTGAGGAGCCAGAAAATGAGACAAGAAAGGAAGAACACCAAGAACACACGCACCATTAGGGAAGTTATAACTGTGGAAGATGGGTGCTCCATCCCTCTGGGGACGTGGGAGGCAGCAAAGTGCATGTACAAGAAATGGAGAAGGGGGATGTTACCACAGCTCCATCACCCATTGGCTGAGAGGGGCTCCCGGGTACATTTAGTCCCTGGCATTTCTGGTGATGGACCAAGTTGGCTGTGACAGCCAGCAGGAGCCCTGCTGTGGAAGGCCTGCAGGTGTGCACTGCGGTGGTCAAGGTGAGAGGATGTGGGCAGCCCACTACTGGCATCTGCTAGTCTCTTATAAAAAGCTTCTTTTCTAAGGCTAACTTATTTAGTAGTCATGAAAAAGAAAAAAATTGAGGAGGATGTACTGTGTGCTAGGTCCTGAGCTCTTGTTCCATCTTTGCAAGAACCTCTGAGAAGCTGTTGTCACCTTTATCCCCATTGTCTGCAAGTGGAAAATAGGTTGACCAGGCTCCAGCACTCAGCAGTGGCCGATGCCAGCCCCAGAACAAGGGCTCACCTAGGGCACCCTAAGCTGCCTGTCAGAAAGGGCAGCTCCAGTGTCAGGCTGTGGGGTCAAAGAAAGCTGCTTTTCACCCAACTGTTAGAGGGCCGCTTCAGTACAGTAAGTGCAGGGAGCCTTTTAATTAAACGTTGAAAAGCACAGGAGATTGAAAGTAAGCACTTCAATGGGAAAGCTAATATTTACAGATAAAAAGAAAAAAACATGTAAAAGTCTGGAAATGGGTCTCTTGTTAGGTGTGATAGAATTACCAAGTTTCCATTTCCTGGCAATAAAGACAAAGATGTTCATTCTCTGTCCACAGTTTCCCTTTAGGCCCATCTTGGATCTGGTCATGGCTGAACCCTGTTGCCAAGGGACATGCCGTTGGGTGTTTTATTGGAGGCCAGCGTTTCAGGGAATCACTCTGGGAAGGACGGAGTGACTCTCGCTCTCTGCATTCGGGTGACCTGGATGAGCTGTCTGAACAGCAAATGACAGAGAAAGGGAGAGTGCCTTTTATGTGACCTTGACTCATTCTACCAGAATGTCTGCCTTCAGGGAATCTGGGCTAAAAACAAAGAGAATTCAGTTTGCCACTAATCAGATGTCGGGCTTCCGACAAGCCCATGGAACTCTATGGATTTAGTGATTTTCAGTCAGGTCCTGTTGAGCTCTGGTAACTGCCCATGGCAAACTGGTAGACACATGAACAATGAGGCTGTGTCAAAGCCCACACACATCCTTACAGTGCTCAGTGTCTGCTGCCAGCATATGCCACTCGCTAGCTCATGCCACCTTGTGTCCTTAAGTGGGAACCCCTAGGCCAAGCCTGGTGGTTCACTACAGGGCTCCGTTGTTCACTTGGATGAGGACACTGAAAGCATACACACCCACCGTACGGATCCCATAAAGCTGGAAGAATGAGCAGGAAGTGCTTTGTTGAATTACTCCAGGCAGCTGGAGCTACTGCAACAATAAGACTCCAAATTTCAGTGGCTTACCACCATGGAACGTTATTTCTCACTCTTGTAAGGTCTGATGGCGTATTGAGGAGGCACCCTTCTGCACAGTGCCCCAGGGGCGCAGGGGCCTCTGGCTGGGTTGCATGCTCCCTCAGGCATCCCTTCCACCTGCAGATGGGGAAGGAGCAAGGAGGGAGGATCACAAGGGAGCCTGGAAAGGACCAGGCCTAAAAGTAGCACATGTTGTTTCTGTTTGTATATCATTGGCCGGAACCAGCCACGTGGTGGTGAACCCAAGTGAGGTGGACGGGTGTGGGTTCTGGCGGGACTCTGCTTCAGCTGTCAGAGAGCAGATGCGGGATTTGCAAAGGTCTGACAAAGGGGGTATATATCTAAAGGGTGAAATTTGATGAAGACAAATATGTAGAGGCATACTCTTAGCTTTGTGAAAGCCCCTTTGCAGAAGCATGGGGTAGAGAAGATGTGGTTTTTGAGCATCACACTTAGAGGTGTGTTTTGGATCTGTGTTTCCCATACTGAGGGAGTAGCTACAGTCTGTGAAGCTCTGTCAAGTCTCTGGGCAGGCCCTGGGCTGGGCACCTGTGTGCATTATCTTATCTTCAAAGCCACCCTCTCAGGTCATATTCTCAGCATCCTCACTTCACAGATCAAGAACCTAAGTCTCAGTGAGATCAGCTAACTTGCCTAAGGTCACACGCCTGCTACGGGGCAAAGGAGATTCAGGTCGGTATCAGTCTTGTTCAGGTTTCATGTCTTTCTAGAGAACAGATTTCCGATCTGGAGCCGAGTTAATCCTGGTCCCCTCCATGCTAGATCGACGTCCCCGGCATGTGCATGGTCAGCTCTCAGTGTCACAGCCTACGGAGTGTGGGCTCCATGGTGAGGGGTGGACATGGTGTCAGAACCTGTCCTGCGGGGGAGGCCAGCTTTGGTCTGGAGAAAGGGCATTTCAGGCACCACTCCATTTACTTGAAGGAAGAAAAGATTAATAAGTGGACAAGTTTTCAGAGCCCCAAGCAGTAGGACCAGGGCCTGGACAGGTGCAGTTATGGGGAGCAAAGTTCTGCTCTATATAAAAAAGCATTTTTTTCCGCTGCTTTTTTAATACAGAGACAGGAAGGTGGCAGGTTCGCCATCACCGGGAGTGTTGCGCCAATGCTGGGCATGGTTTGCTGGTGGTGGTGTGAAGCAATTCAAGCGTGCCTTGGGGGATGAAGGCCTTTCCTCTGTGAATCCATTCAAGGATGCCCTGCTGGGGGATAGTCCACTTGCTTCTTTGCGTCCCCCACCCCTGCACCCTTGAAAGGGCCCTGTTGCTGCATTTAGGACACCTTAGTGAACTGAATTTCTGTAGTAGATTTAAGCTACCTTAATGTCTCCTGTGATTAGCACAGAGTGGGGACTTTATAAGGCTTATGCTGAATGAATGAATGTTGGGTTGGGAGGTAGAGACACATGACCTCTTAGGTCCCTGCTAACCCCAGGATTTCACCCTTCCATGTACAAAATGAGTCCGTCTCCCCAGTAGTGACCAGTTCATCGAGCGTCTCCTGCCCTGGCGGTGCTGAGTCCTGAGGGAGCCCACAGCAGTCCACTCCTCCCAGAGCAGGAGGCCGCCACCAATCCTGCACAAGCCAGGACCAGGCACAGTGCTGGGCTCGACACTTTGAGATTATTTTAGTATTACTAATAAGTGTCAGTCATACTGATCGCTGTCATGTATTGGGTGCTTATTATGCACAAATCACAGGTGGTAACTTTGCGTCATCTCTTTTAATCCCAGTAACCAACTGTAAAATAGTCTTTATAATCCACATTATCCAGTGAAAACAAAATCTTGGGTTTCAGAGGAGATCCGTGGCTGATCCTGGACACAAGCCTAGTCCTGCCTATTCAACAGCATGTTTCTCTGGCAGGATGTCCACGACACTGAATCCTCAAGTCACAGCATCAGACAGGTCACTGTTTGTCCTTTCCCTCTGAAGTGACCTTTAATGGTATCTCATGCTCAAGGTTGTGTTTGCACCAGTGTTGAATGGATGAGGCCCCGTGGTCATGGTTAGGGTGGTGAGGTTGGGCTCCAACCGCTTTGGGTCAAGTCTGAGCCCCACCACTTTGTGATGGTCATCCTGAAGCCTTTGTACATACGGTCTGGGTGACACTTGAGGCAAAGGCATAGGAAATTGTCAAGGATGCAGTGAAATAAACCATACAAAGCAACTCAGGCAGTCCTACCACCTAGTAAAGGCTCCTTGGATTTTTAATACTGGAGCAAGATTACAAGACCTGGAGGTCATTCTCTCCTCTTCTCATCGTAAATGGGGGGAAATCCACACTTCCTGGGCAGAGAATGCACAACCAAGGAGCTGTCACTCAGCGCCCCTGTGGGGGCATCCTGGGCTGGATACACTTAGGGTGCTCAATTATTGTTCAGGATCCCCTGAAAGTGCAGCCCAAGACAGGGACTCGAGTGCTTTATTAAGGGGGTGATGGCAGGCAGGAGATAGGAGTGGGGACCTGTGTGGCAGCCAGGAGGCAGCCGGAATTAAGGGAGCAGTACTGAGTGCATTACTGTTGGCACATGGGGCTCCGGGATGCTAGGACAGGGTGGCTCACCCCTCAAAGTTGTGTCTGTGCAGAGGTGGCTGCAGGGATTGCTCTCCCCCAGCCCCTGCCCCTGGTGGCTGAAGGCCAGCTGCCCTGCTTCCCCAAGGCCCGGGCAGCCTCGCGAGGCTTTGGGAGAGCCCCGGGGCAGACAGGCTGAGAGCTGCTGCGGGCGCTGGCTGAGGGCCTCTGTCTGGAGTCGCGGTGCCCCTTGCTGTGGCTGAAGCAGAGGCAGAGCGTACATTGGCCTCCCTGCCCCTGGAGGCTCCGGATGGTCGCTCTGATGGTGCCCTAGGCCGGACCTCTGAGTGAGACATGCGAAAAAGCCTTGGCCTCCGTCAGGAGGATGGAAGGCCTCAGGTCTTCCCAGCTCCGGCGCCCAGCCTGGCAGGGAGCCCCGGCCTGCAGCTCTTGTGCCAAACTCTCCCATCTTCCCCACACCGTTGACTCCCTTCCTGCCCTTGAGCTTGAACATTACACTGACTCAAAAGTGCCCAGAGAACACGATGAATGAGAACTTCCTGCCCAGTCATGTTTGCAAGCCTCCGATCTCGGGGCAAGAGGAGGAATGTATTAGTACCATAAGCCCTCTGATATGAACCCCACCTTCCTACCTCTGTTCTGTGGGAGGGGTCCAAACCCTGGCCCTTGCAGAGCTGCCCAGCAGGCAGAGCATCCAAGGACTCTTTATCTTGAAACTTTGTTGGGAAGCCACATTCAGTAGAAAATAAGAGAAAATGAAGCACCATTCTCTTTTTTTATAACCGTTGCATTTATTTAATCAATCAATCAATATTTTTTTGAACATCCTCACTCTTTTTCAAGGGACAGCTCTGGGGTCCCGTCCTCAAGGCATAAATAATCTGGGGAGAGGGGCAGAAGGTATGTTCCCCTTTGAAAAGACCCAGCCCAGAGCAGCAGTCACCGGGGCCAGGTGAGAGCACTGTGGCTCAGAGGAGCTGGGTCTCTACACGTTGATGTGGCCACAGCACACTCCTTCCTTCCGACTCAGGAGAAGGCAGGGGACGAAGCTTCAGACAACTCAGTGCTCACCCCCTGCTTTTGCAAGAGCAAAGGAAACGTGGGTCTGCAGCTCCCCATGGAAGAGGTGTTTTGAATGATGGCTGCAGGTGCACGTAGGACTCGGAGGTTCTCAAGGTCACTGGAAGATTACACTTTTAGCCGTTGATAAATAACTTTCAACTGTTTATTTCTGGACCCCATCCCTTCCTGGGGCCATCTCCTCTTTGCTCTATGCCTGCCTTATGAGTGGCCCACACAGTCTGCAATGCAGCTGAGATCTCAGATCTCAGACTCTCAAGGGGAAATCAAGCTTCATCTGTTTCCTTTTCTTCCTACAAGGGCTATAATAGGCTTTCAGTCTCAATAAAGGGAAAGAGGGAAAGATTTACCAAGGGCCTCCTTCCCTATCTTATTTACTTTTCCTGACATGCTTAGTCTGTCCATATGTTAGAAGACAGGATTCTCTGTGTGGCTATTTTCAGGAGCCCAGACCACATCTCCTCCCAGTGCCAGATGGTGATTTAAAGAAACCCAGCTCCACTCCTGGGAAGCATTGGGTGTGAGAGGTAAGATGCCTGGGGCTTATCCCACAAGTGCAGTGGTTCTATTTCAGCCACAGACCAATATTTGAGACACAAAGGAAAAGAGATGGTGAACTTCTTAAAGAACAGGGTTTTTTCTTTAGCAAAGAAGAACAGGGGAATTTTCCAAGAAGGGTTACAATTTATCAAAGGTTTGCATCAAAACCCACTCTCTAGCCATCAGGCTCTCAGCAGTATTTCTGCCCTAATTGTTTTTGCTGTTGTCAGAACCTGTCAGTGGTAAAGTTTAAAAATGGAAAGTAGGTGGCTAATGTGGGGCCCGAGGCATGCTTGCGTGTGTGTGTGTGTGTGTGTGTGTGTGTGTGTGTGTGTGTGTGTCTGGGGGTGGAGGGTGGGGAGAGGATCCTGGAGGGCAAGCGAGGATGTTGAGTGGTGAGTTTCTCCGGGACATGTAACTGGGAAGATGGAGGGGCTGCGTGGAGCTGGGAGATAACCAGAGGACATCAGGTGACAGGCCCGCTGGGAGCATGAAGCTTTGCCCTTCCACAGGATATCGTGGAGGGGCTGTGGGCAGAGCTGTGTGATCACACACCCTAATCCCCACCTTTGGAAAGGAGAAGGTATTGGTGCACACAAAGAGCATACTGTCAACCACCAGAGTCCTTTGGGAGCCCAACCAAGTTCTTGAGGTATTTGGCTTCTGGTCTCAAATGAAAAGTTGCCAAATATCCGAGGAGCCATGAGGAGTGGTTAGGAGGAAGGTGGTTTCCAGGGGAAGAAAGGCTCTGGGACAGGTGGTGAGTGTTCAGCTTCTGGTTGAAGCACACACGCAGCCTCTACCTTAAGTATCCCAGCTTCCCTGTGCTGCTTGGCCACATGGTTGCCCCTCCTGGGTGCCAGCCCCACCTTTGCTGTATGCGGGGTTTTCACATCTCTGTCCCCATGTGAGTCCTCTCCCGCTCCCTAGGGTGCCTGCAGACCCTGCCCGCTGACAGAACAATGGGAACAAGAAGAAAAACAAATGTCCAACAAATGGCTATTAGGGGCTCAGAGGGTTCCCAGACGGCCCTGTCTGCCATCAGAAAGACTAAAAATATACCCAAAGGCTTCACTGACTACAAGCATTTGGGAAAAAGACTGCCAACACTGCAGGCAGGACCATTTTCCATTTCACAAGCTGCTGTCTCCAAATTTTAATGAATTACTCCTTTCAGAAGAGTGACCAGCTTGGTGATATTACCATCTCATAGTTCAAGAGACAGAGATGTTGGCGGTTACGTGTGCTCCAAGCCAGAGATTTAGGGACAGGTCTGATATAATCGAGTACTTATGGACCCGTGGTGAGGGGGAGGCTGGGCAACCAGCCCTGCTCACTTCCTGTCCTTAAGGAATTGGCTGGTGTCGGGCCAGGGAGTGTCTATGTCGGGTGGTCCCCGACCTATAACCCCCTGATCCATGGTGGATTTCAGGCTCATTGAGGGCATCTTTTGCCCTGGTCATTCACTTCCTGTTTTGTGACAGGATTTCCAGGCTGGTAATTCAGGACTATGCGGGTCAATAAAGGGGGTCCTGATGTCAATATGAGATTTGCAGAATCTGCTGTGATTTCATTGGAGGCCAGATGGATAACTGGGCACAGATGGGGTACAGCTGTTTTGTTAGTAGCTAGTTGACCAGCTGCTTCGAAAATGTGATTAATGGCCTTGGGGTGGTGAATAGGGTCCTCTATCGGGGCATGTCTGCATTTGAGCCTAGCAAGTGCAATATTTTTACAAATGATAGTGAATTAGAAAAGTCAAGCCATAAAGAATTTCAGTGAAGACACAAAAAGCATAATTGTCACATTTGCTGGAGGCCCGAGGATTGTAGAAGTAACTGTGAAGTATAATGAAAAACCAAGATCCGAGGATGTCTCCACGGCCTGCAGACGGAGGAGATGACATCCAATGGGGATGCACACAAAGTCCCACACGTACGTTCCCGAAACCAACTACCCAGCATCGGGACGGTGGACTCTGGCTACAGAGCAAGTTCATGGCTTATCTCCCAGTTCGGTCACCTTCGTGTGATCTGATATGGCTGAGGATCTGCACGAATAGAAACAGAGGGAGGTGACAGCATTGCTCTCGGACCCCCACCTTCTTCCTGCCCTCCCTGTTTCTTGCTGTGTGTCTCTTTTTATCAGCAAGGCACTTGTAAGGCCCTCCTTGAACACTCCCTCTTCATATCTCAGGCCCATTCTAGGCCAAATATTTGCAAGTAGAATGGACCCACCGTTGTCTGCCACTGAATGCCTGGCTGTAAGAACTCATCACCTAAGCAAGATCGGGATCCTGATACGAAGGAGGGAGGGGCAGCTGGACGGCGAGCAGCAGCCCAAAATGTCAGCTCCTCTAAGAGGTGTCCGGTTCTTTGCCGCTTCCCATGGAGCCTGGTATGGTGTTGGGTCACGGGTGGGCTCGCTGCTTAACTGTCGGGCTCTTCATCTCTCTTCTCTCTCCCTCACAGTGGTCTCTCTCTGGCCATGGCTGGCTGTGTGCTCAGCCTGAGTGTAGGGGACAAGCTGAACAGGCCTGGAAATCAGTGCTCGAAGAGCGACCTTCAGCAGTGATGTGTAGGAGTTCGTAGATTAGTGCCAGCTTCCCTGTCTCTTTGTGGAGCAATTCAAAGGTGATCCAGCATCGTCTCTCAGGACTTCCTTGCTGGGACCGAGTCCTGCTTGCCCACTGAGGCCACAAGCTCCAGACTATACCTTGTTTCGGCTTCCTTCCCTCCGCATCTCACGTCCCCTCTCCCCTCCGACTGTTTGCTGGGACCCATCCCCATGTAAACGGCTTATCTCAGGATCAGCTTCTGGGGGACCCCAAATGAACACAGAGACTGAATAATTAGAACAACTTTGTTGGGAGACTGAAATGACAAGTGTCTCCCTAATATATAATCAGTTGCTTAAGTAAAATTTTTAGGCACCTAGTTTGTACACAGAGTGACACTCTCTGTTAGATATTTTTGTACAAATGAGTGAGCTACGAGTTTATAGTGCGCTGGGGAAGATCAAGTGAATACGTCCTACCTGCCAGGCAGTGAGATCTCCCCTACACACCTGGTGTTCTGCTTTTCTTCCCCATCTGTCCCCATACAACTTGTTAACCTAGAAGGAAAGACCCTTTAGAAAAAGAGATTCAGTACGATGCTGCTGTCTTGGGCCTCACAATTAGGCAGCCTTCGGCGGAGGGCCTATGGCAAAAGAAAGGCATGTGTTCATTCCCCCTAGGAGCAACCAGACATCCCATTCTTCAAGTCCTGCCACGTTGTCTTGAGATGGTCAGCATTTCAGTGACCAGACTCTCTCCCAAACTGTCCTCTGCAACTAACAGTGGCTTAGAAAGCCTTTGTCAGTCCACAGACCCCAAAGACTGGGCAGACCGGCAGGGCCAAGTTGGTAGCTGTGGGCAGGGACCTCAGCCTTGGGGCAGCTTTGACCTGGGGGTCAGGGCAACATCCCTAGCCTGGGAAGACGGTGCCCCCCAGTCCTCACTCGGGCAGGCACAGTGTGTTCGCAGAGACAGAAAATGATGCTGTGACTTTGTGCAGGGCCTCCCTGTTAATGTCTTGGAAGCTTAAATACTAGAGCCTGAACTTTCTCTTGGGATTAATATAAGGGGAGGCATATGCCAGCTATGGCTTCGCCATGAGTGCTCTGCTGCTATAAAAAGAAACTGCAAAGGGCATCCAGAAAAATGTCTGAACCCAAGAAAAAAATGAATAATGTAGCACTTACCCACATGTGGCCTGGGATGTAAAGGGAAACACTAATGGCACAATCCCAGAGCTTCTTGGAGCCTCACATGTTATGACCAGAGTCACTAGTCAGGGGTGGGAGGGATGTACAGAGGAAGACAAGGTTCTGTGTGACCTGGGGCAAAGCAGTTTATCTCCCTGGGTTTTAACTTTCACATGAAGGAATGAGACTGGATCATTTTCAAGCAACCTTTTTTCTTTTTGGCATGATACAAATTCAGACTAAAATAAAAATTATTTATAGACTACTTTTTCTTACTTAAAATGAAAATGCTATATTGAATTCTATTTGAGAAAATGTGTATTCTAACAATTTAGATGATTTACTCTACTGAACAGAAGGACTCCAGTGAAAAGTCAGCACCCCTTTTTATTCTCTGAAATGTTAATAGCTGGGGGCATAATTGAGAAGTGGTAGAATGGGGAAAGTTTTCGAATGTTCTACCGTAAGACTGGATCTCTGAGCTGTCTTGGGAAGCTAGGCAAGCTCGTGTGTCCTGCTGGCCACAGACCACTTGTGGTGGGGACCAAGGCCCCAACACAGACTCCCTTGAAGACAATCTGGGTCTGTGATGCTGGCCTGCTGTGTGTCCCATCTGCAGAGGGCGAGGGACCCAGCTGCGAAGACAGGCGGAGCAATCCTGAGAAAGACACCCATGGCCTCTCCAGGAACCCTCTCCAGCCCGTGGCAGTGGAGAGCAACAGCTCCAGCTCTCAGGACTGTAGGTGGCAAAGCCTCGGGATTCGGGGCCCCCAGGGCAAATCACAGAACATCTATGGGGCAGCAACATATTTGTTCCCCAGATTCTTGCTCTGGAAAGTCCAGACAGTATGCACCATACGATTACATAACTATCTTTCATATGTGACTTTGCACACCTGGGCTGGCAGGGCTGGGTGGGAGCTACAGCGCTTTGTGGGTCTGGCTGTGTTCTGGATTTTTTCATCCTATATCCTGCAATAAGGGTGGCTTCAAACCTGTCTCACTCACATGCACGTGCACATGTCCATATGTGTGTATTTCCTCCATTTTTGGTTTCACTGGAATAAAGTCAGATGCAGGTTTCCAACCCAGACCTTTAAGAGTAGGTATATAAGTCATTTTTATCCAGTTCTAGCCTTATATTGGTATTAATCCAGGTTGTGTTTTTTTTCTTTAATTTCAATAGACCTGTTTTTTAAAAAATAATGTTAAAAAACACATAAAATGTACTCTGTTAACTCTTTTTTAGTGTTCAGTTCAGTAGCATTAAGTACGTTCACACAGCTGTGCAACCATCCCCACCACCACCTCCAGAACTCTTTTCATCTTGCAAAACTCAAACTCTGTCCCCATTAAACACTACCCCCCATCCGCCTCTTCCCCCGACCCCTGGCAGCCACCCTTCTACTTTCTGTCTCTATGAATTTGATGACTCCAACACCACATATAAGAAGAATCATATGCAGTATTTGCCCTTTTGTGACTGCCTTATTTTACCTCGCATAATGTCTCCAAGTCTCGTCCATGTTGTAGCAGGTGACAGGATTTCCTTCCTTTTTAAGGCTGATTAATATTCCATTGTATGGCTATTACAGCACATAAAATTTTATATGGATACAATTGTGTCTATTCCAGACTAATTGAACAGTCTATGTTTTGTTAATATATAGCCTGTGGTCATCCATGTTTGAAATAAAAATTATATTTAATTCTGTGTGGACAGTAGAAAAAGTACGTGAGTTTTTACCATGTAGGCTTTGTCAAGGCACTTACCTTGATCGTCTTAGGAGTTGTTACCTATAGACACCCGAGAACTTGAGACTGGTTAACACTTGTCTGGGTCCATTGGAGTGGCTAAAATAGTAGTGTTATAATCAGATCTGCTCGGAACTCACTTAGCTCCTCCCTCGTGAGCCTGGGGGGCACGGGCACATCCTGAGATTTGGGAGGACTTCGTTCCCAGCTCCTGCCTGTGGAAGGATGTAAGCGTGGTAGGTGATTAATCAGTCAGTCTTTGTTGACTTGGTTGATTTGAATTGAGTAACTAACATGGTTTATTGTGTTAGGTCGTTTTTAATGAAAAGTACATGCATTCAGATGTATTTTAAAGGGATACTGAGTATGACCCTGAGTGTCCCGGTCAGTCACATTATAGTCACCAGCATAATGTGCATTCTTCTTTCCTCCCAGTCCATGCATCCCTAACGTCAGCCATCTGGGGCTCCATCAGACAAAATGGCCAAGTAAACGTAGATGGCTTGCAGGACCTCCTCATATTCATGACCTGCTCATTGCCATTCTTCCCATCTTTCAGTTGTTGAAGGAGGGGCAACTTGGGTATGTGCCTAACACATTGTTCTTTGAAGTACTGGATACATTTGAGACACCATGAAAATATTTATTGATTTTTATTGCAGACTGTATTGACATAATGCAATATTAAATAGACTCTTAGTACTGGATAACCTTAGAGGTGGGGTTGTTCCTCCATCCAAATACAGTGTGTGAGCTTTGTTAAATATTTAATAAATGGTCCATAACTATACTTCTAATATAATCAATGCAATGTCTCTCTGGAAGCTGAAATGTAGATTTGTATCTTCCGGTGGCTGAGAAAGACTCAGGGAACCCTGTGGAGTGTCTTCCTGCCTCTAATATCAGTTACCCCCCACCCCCAGCACCACTAACAGGGAGAAAAGGCGAATGCCAGGTGAGCCTGCAGTTTCTGCCGTTCCTCAGCCCTGTCAGCACTGGAACTTTAATTTTGCGCATATGAATGACCCAGAATCTCGTTAATATGCAGATTCTGGCTCAGTAGGTCTGGACTGGAGCTGAGGATCTGCATTTCTAACAAGCTCCTAAGTGATGCTGGGGCTGCTGGCCAGAGACCAATCTGCATAACAAGGCTCCTGGGAACCCAGGGTGTTAGAGGGGTGGGGCCAGGGCTCCAGGTGTCCAGGCCACAGGATGTCAGGAGATGCTTGCTGTCATGGTTTTCCCAGTGTGCCTAGGGTGGCTGCTCCTCTCTGGGTGTGCGTGTGCAGGGCTCACCCCAAGAACTGGTGCCTCCTAACGTTTTGCACCCTGACGGTCCCACTCACCCATGTTGGTCCCGGCCCTGAACAGAAGCTTTTGTTCCAGGGGATGGGTGGATGCTGTGACCCGAGAGGCCAGTGCAATGGGAACCTCTGCCTGTTTGACCAGAGATTCCCCATCCTTCCTGCTCCCTGAGCTGACCCTGGACAGCCATCTAGGCGCACTGAAATGATCCACGAGCCAGATCAGGGCAGCCTCTGCACAGCCTGGTCAGTTGTGTGGCTGTCCGTGTAGTGCAATAGTTTTAAAAGGGTGCTTCCAGTGTGGTCTCTGAGTGCTCCATGGAGTGATGTGTGCGACGCCCCGTGGCAGCGAGCTGAAGGGACGCGGAGCGAATCACGGTGGGCTGTACTTGAACCAAGGCTGGGTCCTCACTGTGTCTTAACCACTTGCTCAGCTGAAGCAGGTTTGATGGAGCATGCTCTGTGCAAGCTGTTTTCTTTTGATGTTTCCCTCCAGAGTGCTTATGGCAGATAGCTGCGCTCTCACCACGTCAGCAGCAGAGGAGAGCCTGCAAAGCCCTCTACTGCAGGCATTCCCTTCCCCCTTTACCTACTTCCTCTCTCCTCTCCGCAACTCTGACTCTCCAATAAAATTAAATTATCAAAAAGGAAAGGAGAGAGGGATGATTGGTTAGCCAACAAGTGACCAGGCCTCCCCCGAATGCTCCGAGGGCAGGGATGGGGGATGTGAATTTCCTAGTGGGGTCACGGGCCAGTGAAGACCGGAAGTCAGTTGTTCTAAAGCTGTGAGTTGGTTTCTTGGCCTATTGAGGGATTGAAGAACTTCTCAGAGGACACCCAGGTCTATAGGTCCCAGAAGATGACGTGAGGCTGAGGAACTTGCACGCCTGGGGAGTTTTATTCTACTGCTCCAGGTGTTACTTCTATGCTCCCCCTGTACTTGTTTCTCCAGGAAGGAACTTGGGATTCTAAGTCTAAGTTCATTCCTCTTTCTTCAGGTGGTCTCAGATAAGTCCCTTGTGCCCCACCTAAATTTTGGATTCTGTCCCAAGAAGATTTGGCTCTTATTCCCTCACCAGAAGAAAGGTGGAGAAAGCAAAAAAAATGCACGCACGTACTCACATATATGCGTAGATACATGTGTAATAACATGCATATACATACAGGTATCCATAATACATATGCATACATACATTATATATATTGTATGTATATATGTTGTGCATACACTGAGCACTTATTATTTGCCAGATTCTTGACTGACTACCTACATTACTTAATTTATTCCTAGCAGCAATCTTAAGCGGGAAGTACCAATATTCTTCTCCACATACCCTGAAGACATGAAGTATTGAAGATCAGACAAATATTAAATGGCTGATTAAGGATTTGAATACAGATGCCCGGACTCCCGTGCCTGGAGTCTTACCCACTAAGCCAGTGGTTCGTTTGGGTTTCCCCAGAAGCAGAGCTGGTGCTTCCCCCGGAAGGGCAAGTAGCTGATGTGGGAGGGGCTCCAGGAATCCCTGGCAGATGAGCGCAGAAACGGGAAAGAGAAGAGGGGCAGCCAATACGGTTTGCCTTCTGGAGCCATTTACCCCGTTGGACAGCTGTGGCCCAGTCCCGCGAGGGCCTCTGGGCGGCGGAGTAGACCGCACACCTCGGTGCTCCCCTGCCTGCGGGTGCGGGAGCTGGGGTATGCATTCGCTGACTCCCATCGAGTCGCTGGGTGATGTTGATTCCCTGGCCACCCAGGGCTGCTGTGTGCACAGAAAGCTGTGCTGGCAGAGAAAGCCCGTTTGCGTGGGTGACAGCATCGGGCACATCCTGTCCACCTGCCCTCCACCTTGTGCCGTGCGCCCGTTTCCAAGGGAAGAGAGAGCTTAGGTTGGGCACAGTTCTGCTCAGTTGAGCCGGAAGGCCAACAGAAGCCCACAGCCAGCTCTGGCTCATGGAGGCGGCCAGCTCCCGGCCCCAGGGCGCCCCTAGGGCTCTGTGCCGTGTCCCATTTCTGATTCCCTCCCCTCCTTCTAGCAGTCACTGAGGGATCCTGCAGACCCCAGATCCACATTTACCTGAATGTGCCAGGGGCACACGCAGAGCCCAACAGAGTCACCAGTGGAAGCCAGATCAGCTCAAGTACAAATGGTGGGAGGCAGAGAAGAGTGAAGTGACTCTTTGCGGATGATCAGAGACTGTTGGGGGTGTCTTGGGAGCCCCGGCACTTGAGGCATCTATAACTCAGTGTCACAGGGAAGAGGGACGGAGCCTCCCTACCCAGACTGCTGAGCAGGTGGAGTTGTGCAAAAAGCACTTGTTGCTGCTTGTGTTCCGGAGCAGGGTGACCAGCCGGCGGGAGTCCTGCCCCTCCATGCCCGGGTCCCAGGGTGGACCTGAGCCTCCGGGGACAGGCGTCGCCCTCACAGAGCATTCACCCAGCTCCTCCGGCATCCGGGGCGCTGGTCTGGATGTGTTCTCCTGCATTCAAGGGGCCTGGTGCAGGGCGAGAGGTTTCAGCCTAATTCTTTTGGCTTCAGCCCCTGCCCTGACCTCTGACTCATATGCCTCATACTCTGCTACACGGGCTCTCCCACTTTGGCCCCACTCCCAGGGGCATCCCTGACACCAGTGACTCCCCTCCGTGGAGCCCTCCCATCGTGTGCTACTAGGCCTGCACCTTGGGCAGGTGGCTTGTCTCCCCCTGCTGCAGCCCCCTGCCTCGGTGGTAGCCTTAGGCTATTCATCATAGAGTCTCAGGCACAGAGCAGGACAACATTTCCACTGCCTTGACAGCAGGTGTGGTCCTGTGACATGTTTCAGTCAGCGAGTGTGTGTTGTCCCGTGTGGGAGCTGGAAGAGCTAATGGTGGCTCATCATGTCCTCCTTCCCTGCCTGTGACTGTGGGAGCATGGGCTGAGATGAACCCTCCCAGAGCGACTTCTGTGAGCACAGCCTCCTGCCGACCCAGGCAAGGCATGCACTGTGAGTGAGAGATAAGTGTGTGCCAAGTCATGTATCACTGCAGGGTGACCTCACCTGCCCTGAGTGGTCAGGTGCAGGGTTACCTGTCCTCAGGTAGCCCAGACACCCTCCATCAGGCAAGTTCAAGTGGCCAATTGCTCCTCCCCAGCTTTTCACAGAAAACCTGCCTCCTGACTGCTTTGGGCCTCTGTCTCCTTCTTCACTGTCTGGATGCCTACCCACCAGGTACTCCAGGCCTTCCCTGTAGTGTGTTCGGAGAAATCCTTCCAGCCAGTGACCATTAAAAATCAATAAAATGTCCCTCTTGTTAGTTGTTGAGCAAGCACCTCTTGCTAGCACCTTGAGGAAAGAAAATATCACTGAACGGGTTTGGGATTCTTTGTAAATGATTCCATTGTTAGTTAGGGGAAATCACTGATGGACCCCCAGCACCATGGCTGAGGAGAATGGTGGAAACACCCCCGCAGGGGGCCACCGTCCAGTTCACCAAGGCTGCCATGGGAGCGTCTTATTTATGAATGCCTTTCCTTGTCAACGTAAGTATCACACAGCTTTTATTAACTGCAGGGTATTTCCCTGCATGGATGCCCCTGTTTGTTTTCCTAGGCTTCTTTTGTGAGGACCTTGGTTGACTCCGATTTCTCTATGTCGTAAACACCACTGCATCCTGGTACATCAACCTTTTCTTGTACAAAGTCCTGGAGCATATTTGCTGGGTCCGGTAGTGCCTCTATTTCCCAGGAGAGATGGTATGCCCGGGGATAGTTTCCTTCTTTGCTGGGGCACAGTGCCTACCACAGGCCCCCATCAATTACTCAATGAAATAATCTTGCAGGTGCATGTTCACAGAGACCCCAGAATCCCTCCATGCAAGCATTGATGCTTCATCAGTGCGTTTTTCTATTGGCAAATAGCAAGATGCAGAAGAGCTTTTTATGTCTTTTCTATGATTTGTTCTGAGATAGCTGCTAGGGCAAATGCAGAACATAAATTAGAGGTCATAACGGGAAAGGGATAGAAAAGGGGGGCGTGAGCTAGCAGGCATGGTGGGCACATGGTGGGCTCAGCCATGACACAGGGTGGGTACCTTTCCTTAAAGCACTGGACCAGGACCTGCAAACAGGAGTCTCTCCCCTACTGCACGGGCAGAGGGAGATGTGCAGGAGAAAATCTGTCCTGCCAGAATGGCCTGGAGAGAATCAGGGTGGAGAAAAGCATGGGGAAGGGCTGCGAGGGGCTGTGAGGGGCTGCTTCTGATGGGGGGAGGTCTTGGGGGAGGGGCTCCACCCAGGCCTGCACTTCCCTATCACAGGCCTCTCTCAAGGTTATAGGAGGCAGCCCGGTGGGGGTGCCTTCTCCACCCACTCTCGCAGCCCTGTTGGAAATAGGCCTTTCACACAGAGCATCTGCAGGCCTGGATGCTCACTCCTCACTTGGAAACGCTGAGAAGGAAATAGACACACTGTCACCAAGGCCACTGGGAAGTTAATCATTTCTATTGACCTTTTTACAGGTTAATAGAACCTGTAAAAAGCTGCCACTGCAATGAAAGATTCCTCCAGCCATCAGGGCCTGCCAGCCTCCTGGGCAGCTCTGGCTGGTGGAGGTGGGCCTTCCTGTCTTCTCAGAACTGGTTCTGTGATTTACCTGTGACCTACCTGCCCTCCTCAGGTAAGGCTGACATCCAGCTCCTGAGGCCCTTAGTACACATGCACATGTGCGCACACACACATACACACGTACACACACATACACACACTCTGCCATTGAGTGCTTGCCAAGACATGGAGCCAGCTAGGCGGGGACTCCCCTGCGAAGCTCTGTCTGGTCTAACACCAAATGGAGAATGTGTGTGCTTGCTCATCTGCTCTCGGTAATTTGTCCCTGTGGGCCTGGTTTCTGGGGGCTGTTATTAATACTTTATATTGTTAAAATTAACAACAAAAGCACATTCGGTGCCCACAGTACATTTGTCTTGGGAATGTGAATCTCCCTTTTGGGCAAGCCTCCAAGTATACTGAGGGTGGGAGCGTGCCCGTTGTACGGAGGAAGAGCCTAAGGTCTGTGAACACACCCTTTTCCCAGGAGGCTGTGGATTACACTTAGGCAGGTGGTCTTTGATTTCTCTGGCCCCCAACCAGTGTTCTCCAGTGACTTTGGCAGGGGTCCTGCAGGCCCAGCATGGTACTTCCCAGCAGAACTGTGTGCAGTGATGGAAATCCTGCTAACCTGTGCTCTCCGAGGCGGTATCGCCCGTCATATGTGGCTCTTGAGTGTCTGAAATGTGGCTAGTGGCTGCTGTATTGGACATGCCTGCAGCGGGTAAAGGAAAGAGCACTTAGGAAGGGAGAGTTTCGGGGAGTGGCTTGTCGGCTGTCCTCTGGGATTCCTTCTGGGAGCAAGTCTGGAGGGTGGAGATGCGGATTGCTTTGGGTGGCAGGGTCTTAACAGTTGTGGTAGCATCCAGTGCGGTTCTTTGAGGGAAACTTCCCACTAACAGATTCTCCCAGGAGGGGCTTGGGAATATTTTTTCTCTTTTAAACACCTTCATGCAGGATCCTTACCCACATGGTTCACTAGAGTGCATGTGCATTCGCTGCTGTGAGCAGAGGAGCAGTGAGATTCAGTTGACATACTTCCTGCAAAGCCAGAGGTGGTGGCGTGCCTGTTACATTACTGACCCTGTAGAACAGGATCCATGTGATAAATTCATGCTTGACTCTGGGGCCTTCCAGGAACACAGGAAGTCTTATCTCTGCAGACCAACCTGCACTCTCCCCTTGGCAGAAAGTGAAATTGCTGTGACATGGCGTGGTTCCCTTTTGTCACTGATGTCAGAAAAACACACAGGCAAAGCCACTGCCCAGTTGTGCTCAACGGTTTGTCTCTGGGACATAACAGAATCCAACCCTGCTTCCTCGAGGCCTGCGCTTCTACCCCTGGGAGCATGTTAGAATCACCAGGGAACCTTAAAACAACCCTCCGAGGCCAAGACTCCACCTCAGGCCAGTGAAACTACCTGGGGGCATACACTGAGCCACAAGCGCGGGGCACCCCCACTTCAGGTGGTCCTGCTCTGTGTGGCCCCAGGTTCTGATTTTGTATTTGATTTCTTTGCAAGCTTCCCATGGCCTGGTAAACCTTAAATAAAATTCTTCATCTTGTTCATCAGGGAAAGTACAACCATATTTTCAGCAAATATAGAAGTTTGGCTTTTCTTGAAGGAAGGGGCCCAAAGGATAAATCTGAGCAGAATCTCTGTAAAATGGCAAATGATGGCATTATTTCAAACTTATTCCCTCTATTACGACTCCCTTTTCATCAAAAAGTCTCATTGCCACAGGGAGGATGCCACAGAACCCGCCTGAACAGAGATTAAGTGAAACCCACCTAAGCAGAGAGAACAGCGAGCAGCTATGATGCTTGAAGCTGTGTGGGGAAGGGGTCCAGCTGGGGCCACCTCTTTTTTCAGCCACTATGCAGTGGAAGTGGCCTGTGGGTGTTCTATGTTTGCACTGGAGAGCAAAGCATAACCCCGGCTCCAAGGGGAAGCCTCTTACACTTCTGGAATACTGCCCTGGCCATCCTTTCCTCAAAAGGTAATAAAATGCATGCATCTGCTGATTAGGAACAAATACCAAGTGTCTGTCATGATGGAAGTCTCTGACTGCCATGGCTCTGATATATCGCCGCGGGAGCTCATGAATCTTTAATGGCTGGCCTATATTTAGGGGCTTTCAGTTTCCAAGGGCGATATAAGTTTCTGCAGAGATGGAGTTCTCCTAGTGTCCTGTCTTCTGCCAGGACTGGTGCCTATTTTAAGCACATCTTCTTTCTAATGTACAGAGATTCTGCTGAACACGAGAAATCATCCTGGACCTGAGATTAGATTATAAGACATCCCTTGCAAAGGCGTTTATTAATTTATCAAAACAATATGGTAATGATATTCTCTTAGGTGTCAGGGCTTGTGCTAGGCACAGTGGTAAATAAGACAGGGCCCCTGACCTCTGAGCTTATATTCTAGTCAGGGGGGGACAGACAACAGACAAGAAAACAAATAATCGAGGTAATTACAGGCTGTAATAATTGCTGTGAAAGACATAAGCAGGGTGGTGTGACATGTTTTAAGCACAGGATGACCCGATTTGCATTTTGAAAGATCACTCTGGCTACTGGGCGAGGAGATGGATTGTAGGGGAATGAAAGTGAAAGCCAGCACACCAGTTAAGAGGCCGTTTCGTTTCGTGGTCCAGGGAAGACATGGTGGTGGTGCTAGAGAAGGAGAGTAAGGGTGGATTTGTAGGCATGCTGGGGAGCACAATGCGGAGCGCTTGCTGAAGGGCCGCAGAGGACAGTGGAAAGCAGGAAGCAAGAAAAACTCCTAAACATGCGGCTCAGTAACTCGGTGGATTGTTGTAACATTTCCCATCGCAGGGCAGATGGAGGTATGGGGAGAGGGGGCAGTTTTGCGGGAATCATTGACTGTGCTCTCATCTAAACGATCTAAGTATGGGTGGCATCTACGTGCACATGTGCCTCGATCTCTGGCAAGAAGCCGGGACTGGAGATATGCACTTTGGACATATAAGCTTACAGATGGTTATTAAAGCTGTGAGCTGGCCTGGAAAGACAGGTCAGTGAGAGCAGGGGCCCTCTGATCCTTCACCATTCACAATCCAATAGAAGTGGTACCAACAGTGGAAACCAAACTGGAGTTACTGGTGAGGAAGAAGAGGGGGAAGGTATGGCATCCTAGAAACCAAGAGAGGTGAGGAGGGGATGTCACCAGGGAAACAAGGTCAGAGAAGCATTGATAGAGATGTCCAGCACCACGGAGCCTACGGCAACCTTGACAAGAGCAGTTTCAGAGGGAAGTTGGGGGCTGGACAATGGATTGAATAAATCAAAGAGTAGTTAAATCAAAGAGTAAGATGAGAAAGTTGAGGTTACCTTTTGCAAGGTTTTCTTTGAGAGCTGAGCACAAGGGAAAAAAATAAATGGAATTTGCGGCTAGATATAGGATGCTGAACTGGGAAAGGATCTGTTTCTAAGGTAAGAGATATTTTTGGATGGAGATTCTGTAGCATATTGGTTAGCTGATGGAAATGATGGAATAGAAAGGGAAGACCTATAGAGGTAAAGCTGGCAGAGATCTAGGAGGGGAGGGGACCCAGGACATGCGCTTGCCAATCCTTCTTCTGAAGCAGCAGGGATGCTTCTGGTTTAAGAGCAGGTGAGAAAGAATGTGCGCAATGATGCAGGGAGGCTCAGGGACTTGGTGAGGGGAGAGGAGAGCCTGAATGCCCCTCTTTATTCTAAATATAAGGCCAAGCAATGAGCTAAGGAGAGCATGCATTTGAGGAGTAAGAAGTATGAAGCCCTCACCCCAAAGAGCAGGGAGCAAATTTATGTAGACAGTCAGACAGCCTGGCTCCCCAGTTTCCCCTCCAAGTTTCAATGGCCCTTCTAAGGTGAGGCCTGCTGGCTCAGGTAAGCTGCTCAGGTGTAGCCCAGAATAGGTGAAGGGTTGGGTTTAACCACAGGCTAAAGTTTTGCCACTTGAGTACCGCACATGATGAGAGGGGCAAAGAGGTGAGGGTATTTGAACAGGAGTGATTAGGACAGACGGTGGGACCCAAGGGCACAAGGGCAGTGAAGGAAAGGAGACGCTGGACAGTGAGTTAGGTGCGGTGGCAGTGGGGGCTCTAGGGTAAGTGGCCTGGACACCTGGGGACAGGGATCAGAAAGGATGCTGGCAGCAGTGACATCATTCATGATGCAAAAGTGCAGGCTCGAGAGGGTCGGAGAGCATGAATGTTGAGAGTGATGAGGTCAGGGGAGTGAGAGGTCAGGGCTCTGAACAGTTGTCCCCATGGATGTGGACTTCACTGGGATCACGACAGGACCTGGGGTGGAAGTAGGGGCAAAGCTGCAAGCTGAAGGCGGAAGAGAAGAAATGGTCTGGCAGCAGCCGTGGGTACTTTGATGGAAATTAAAACTACCTGGAATGCTTAAGTTTCTCACTTTGGGCTTAGACCCAGTGTTTTGCTTAGTGCTATAGAAGCTGCTTGGGGAACAGTATGTCCCCAAGTTTGAGGACGCCCAGCTGTCCCCACCCAAGCTGCAGTGCCGGCGAATGACAGCATGCTTACAGCGCCGAGAAGGGGCACCCGCGTGGCTGCATCCACGGCTGAGTGGCCAAGTCCGTGTTGCGCAGCACATTCACCTGGGGACATCACCAGGGGCCCTTAGTGCGACTTTGGGCATGTGGTACCACCGCAGTTTCCTCAGTGTAACAGGGGAGAGCAAACGTACTTCTTGATCTAGACCCATTCGTGCTCTGGGCCTCCTTGATTTGTCATGTCTGCACCTGATGCCATCAACTTATGAACACTGACCAACCAACTGGTTGTTGTCACAAACCCATCCAAACATGTCACCTTGCCAACTTCAACTCTTTGAGCCTAAAAACTCTTCCTATGGGAAGATACCCATCTCAATGCTGAGGGGGTATCCCTGCACACAGACCCCCTCCCGCAGTGTGGGAGCTGCTCCCAGGCCCACCAGGACCCTGGCTTGAGAGCACTGCCCGGCAGGCTGGGCCATCCCTGAGTCTTAGGGGCAATGCGTGCACGTGGAGAGGCCCCGCCACCCTGGCCTGAGCAGTACCTGGAGAATCTAGCTCTCCCTGTCTTGTCTGGGGGTTGGGAATGGAAACTAGGGTTCTAAATCCAGCTCCGAGGCTCACCTTAACTCTGGTCCTTTCCTTTAGGCCGCAGAACCGCCCAGGTATCTAGCTTCCCAAAGTGGAGGAGCTTGGCCGTGCCTGGACCTGAGACAGAAGGCCTAGTGGCCCCCGAGCAGCCTCACAGCTCAGTGGCTTCGGGTGTGGGATTTTTGGGCCAGCCCTCCTTCTCCGAGAAGGGAGTGGGTTATAAGTAGGGGGCCGGGCCACATGGCCCAAGTTGTGAAGAGAGGGCTCTTCTCTCTCCCAAGGGGCATTGGCCCAGATTCTCAAATATGGATCACATCCTAGCCTGGGAGACAACTGCTTGGCTGCATGACGTTACACGTGCCCAGTGAACCACCTCCCCCTTTTACATACACACACGATTATGTGCACACAGGCATGAAAGCAGAAAAGGCCACTTTGGCTACTGCTGATATTAATGAGGAAAAATCCCAGGAACTGGACGTGAAGGAAGGCTGACCTGCTCATCTCTGAGTTGCACAGAGGACATGGGTTGGGTAGATCACATATGCACTTGTGAGTTCATTCACTTGTTTATTCCTGATTCACATTAGTGACATGAACCCCATATCGTCCTAGATGCTTAGGGAGGTGCCCTGTAGTAGAAGTAAACACACACACACACACACACACACAGTGTCTGTTATGCAAGTGGAACAAGTGACACAGGACACCATGGAAGCTGAAAGCGGGGTGGGCTCCTCCCAGAAGAGGATTCAGGGGAGGCTGTGGAGGGAGGTGGCCTAAAGATGCCACTGACTTCAGGGGAGTCTGGGAAGGGGCAGCGGCCCAGCAGGGTAGGTGCCGGGGCTTAGAGGGCACACCATGGATTCTGTGCCTGTTGTGATGTTTCTGGGCCCAGATGTCTTTGAGAGGGTTAAGGGAGAAGCAGAGGGAGAGGGGCAGCCCGGGCTGACACTGCACATGGCGGTCTGGCTGAGTGTTGCAGCGGTCGGGGGCGCTGCTGTGAGCCCCTCGCTGATGGGAGGCCCTGGGGTACCCGGTCTTCACTCTGCACTACTGTTCTGGCCTCTCACTCCACGAGTGTGGTCCTGAAACATTCACGGAAACTGCTTCACATTTCCACCTTACCTAACACGCCTCATTAATTTCTTCCTTACTGCTCATTGCTAATGCATCTCCATTTTTGCTCTGAAAGCCGGGAAACCAGGCACGATCTCTGTGCACGTGTCTACGTGTTCACAGCTTGTAGGTAACTAGGGAGAGAGGCGGGCTTGTCCCAGTTAACTGGCTTTCTGGGAAGGAAGGAGGCCCCAGTTTGTTATTTGTGCCCTTTGCCCATTTCTTTGGTGTAAATACCCCACAGTGGCCAATGTCAAGGTAATTACAATTTCACAGCTAGCTTTCAAAATTCCTGAATGTTTGATATGTGGCCCCGAGGAGCTGCTATGGGATGGGCCGAGCCTATCACTGGGCGGGAGGAAGGGTAGGGGTGAAGAAGTAAAAGTGTGCAATAAATGTTGAAATCTCCTTTCCTTGCTGTGTGGTGTCTCTGACAGATCCTCCATCAACAGTTGCCATTTTTCGAATTAAAAGAATTTTAATTGAATGGATGTAGCCGTTTTATCTACACATACCCAAATTTCAAACTGTTCTTTTAAAATAGAGCAACACTTGAAAATTAAAAATATGAAATAATAGTATGCAAAACTATTCATGACAAAAAGATTAGTGCCTTACAAAGAAATTTATCATGTAGTTCTTTAAATACCAAGCGGTCCTTGGGTTTTTAAATTACTCAATTTTGCCAATATTTAGCTTACTGTTTCTTTAAAAATTCCTCTTGTATAAAGCAACGGTTCTTAATTTGGGGGTCCATGAGTCTCTAGAAGGGTCCAGTGGGTGAGTTCAGGTTCATTGTGGATGCTTTGAATTAGTGCTTTTTCTGTGGAGATGGTGGGGCATTCCACAGATTCTTCAATGTGTCCATCACCTGAAAAGTGATGGCCTGTGTCACCTGTCCTGGGGTCCTCTGTCACACAAGTCCTAAATGCATGGGTGGCCAGGTCTGTGGATCCAACAGGGCATTTCAAAACTGAAGGCACATTTAAAGTTGGTGCAGATCTACTCTGCATAATGGTCACCTTAACTGGCTAGGGAACACTGGGCCACCCTGGGAT